>JARFXV010000270.1:1592500-1614210 GCA_031761425.1 Cosmopolites sordidus | reverse complement strand
GGCATAGTGGGAGTCTGCTCTTAAATACAATGTTGAGCCTGCCAGCCACATTTAACACGCCGTTCCACCTCCCGGACGGTATTCCCCTCCATTGAAATGCTCTGCCCAAGACATATAAAGCTGTCTACAATATCTAAATCCTTTCCTAAAACTGAAATTCTTTTGCCTGAGCGAAGTTATTGAACATAACTTGACTCTTTTTCAGATTTATTTTCAAGCCAAATGGTTCGCCAGTCCTTTACAGTTCTTGCATGCGTCTTTGCAGCTCCTCTGGGTCTTGTGAAAGGAGAACGATATCATCTGCAAATCTAAGATGGTTTAAGTTTGCACCATTGATCTTTACACTATCCTGTTCACAATCCAGTTTACGGAATACTTCTTCAAGGCCAGCCGAGAAATGAATAGGCGATATTGCGTCACCCTGACTTCAAGATCATCAAGGTGAATTGTGACTGTAGCTCCACCATATATCGATCCTAATAGATTTACATATGCTTTATCTACCCCTTGGCTAAGCAGTATATCTATTATTGTATGCTTTGAGATGGAGTCAAATGCTTTTCGGTAGTCGATAAAAGCCAAGCACAGTGGCATGGTGTATTCGTTGTGCCTTTTTCCAGCCTGCTGTACAACCTGGATGTGATCCATTGTACTGAATCTACTTCTGAATTCTGCTTGTTCTCTTGGTTGTGCGTCATTCAATTTTTTTAGAATTCTTTTAGAAATTATCTTAGTGAAAACTTTGTACATTACTGATAGGAGGTTTATTGGACCGTAGTTCTTTAAATCTTCCTGTGCTCCTTTTTTATATAAAAGGATCACGTCTGCATTTTTCCATAAGTCAGGTACCTTTTGTGCTTTGAGACATTTTGAGTATAATTTTGTCAGTGTTTTATGTAATGTCCGACCACCAGCTTTTAACATTTCGACGGTTATATTGTCCTTTCCTGGTGGCCATTTTTCATCGATTCTATGGCATTTGTTACTTCCTCCACTAGAATATTTGACATTTGTTCTTCCGTGGGTATTATTGTCTTTGATAGGTTCTGATCATCATATAACCGGGAATAAAATTTTCTGACAACCTCTAACATTTGCGTACGCGCCCTAAATACTGTGCTATCCTCACGCCGCCTTAAGGCATATATGTATATATATATATATATATATATATATATATATATATATATATATATATATATATATATGTATATTAATGCTGTTAATGTATCCAGTATTTGTTAGGTACTAACTCCTTATGTGCGTACCTATTGGTTGTTGTGAAGCATATTGTCTACCTGAGAAAAAGTTTCTGTAATTGCAGTTTTGGGTTCGCGTGCTCCTCTCTCATTACACTACCTATATTTGAAAGTTGTTATTTCTTGTAATTGTGGATTCTTGTAGTTTAGTTCAAGTATGATCTTCAGAACTATTAACGACTAATTTATTTTTTATTTATATCGCTTTCGGAGGCGGTATTACTAAGGGAGTCGAAAAAAAGTCTCATGATATCATATAAGATTAATATGGGACTTTTATTAGATCCTCGACCTCTTTTGACTGACCTTGGCATATATTTATGAAAAAAGTAAAACAGTCTTATTTCGAAGTAACCTTCCTCACTTTCGTCGCCTTTCAGGCCAATTAGGATGAAGGCTCTCCAATTTAGGATGAAGGCCTCTATTCCAACGCGCACGTCCTTTGCTCTGGTGCCATTCGATTCCAATATACTTAATGATGTCATCAGTCCATTGTGTTTTCAGAATTCTTCGTGGATGTTTTTAATCACGCGGTATCCATCCCAAGATTGCTTTGGTATGATTGCTGTCGTCCCATGGTCTTGCTATGAGGCCTACCATCTCTATTTCAATTCCTTTCTGAAAGTCCGTGCTGCATCGATCGAAATAAGTGCTAGTCCGAAGGGACTACGTCCGGTGAATACGGCGCGTGAATAGAACGTCCCATTTAACTTTTTCCAAATACTTTTTTACACATTTTGCAACATGAGGCCCAGCATTGCCATGTTGCAAAATGACTATATCGTGCCTTTGGGCGTATTCTGGTCGTGGTTCCTTCAATGCTCGGTTCAATTTATTCATTTGTTGTCGGTATCGATTACCAGTAATCGTTTCACCAGGTTTCAGCAATTTGTAATACACGGTTCCCCTACTATTCCACCAAATTCACATCAAAGTATTTTTTCCATGTATATTGCGCACTGGTTGTGATGTTAAAGGCTAGCCTGGAGCTATCTATGATTTATGCTCTTTGGGTTGTCAAAATAAATTCACTTTTTATCACGTGCCAACTCGATGCAAGAAACCTTTTGTTTTCTGCGTGGCAAGCAAAATTTCAAAAGTGATTTTTCGCCTTTCAATATTTCTTTCCTTCAGTTCAAATGGAACCCATTTTCCTTCCTTCTGAAACTTTCCCAATACGTGCAGACATTCGGAAAATTGCACAACATTCAATGCTTCTGCCAATTGTTCTAACGTGTGAGTTGAGTCATCTTCCAATAGTGCTTGCACCTGCACCTTCAAACGTTATCGGCTGCCCTGGACGCTCCTTCTCTTTTATATCAAAACCACCACTTTCAGAACGTTTAAATCATCGCTCACAAGTTCTTTGGGTTAAAGCATGTTCGCCATAAGCTTCAACCAACAATCGATAACTTTTAGCAGCTGATTTTTTCAAAAGAAAGAAAGTTATTAAACTTGCCCGCAAGACGAAATTTTCTTTCCGATGAACCAACAAACTCTACAAATGAGAAATGCCAGCAACTTTAAAAGTCCTGACAATAAAAGCAAAAATAATAAAATTACGTAATGCCTTCGTAAATTCAAAGATGGCGCTACCAATTACCCGAAGATTCAGCCAGACACCTTTTATTTGTGACATATTGTATACCATAGACTGTAATGTTTCTGACAGCTTCACTTGCATATGTCATTAATTGATATCTGTCCAGAACTCAGCATAAAAATAAACCTACATATTAACTATTCATCTACCAAACATATAACGAAACTCTTCTTTCAGCCCCCTCAGGGGTTCAGAGTGGAAGTCCTGGTTCTTCCTCTGAATACGGGTTTGACGTCCCCGAGGTACCCTAGTCATGTTGTGATTGTCCTGTAAATGTCCCTGATCGTTTGATTTCCCCTTAAGCCAAACTGTAGCGCGACCCGTGGTGAGGGCTGAATGGCAGCTGAGGGTATCAGCTGTTGTGAACGGGGCCTCCAAAGTACCTCCCGTCCCTTTGGAGTATTTAGGGTTTCTGCAATAAGGAGCACTGTTGCAGTCGACCTCCTTTCTTCCAATCTCGTGGGAACTATATGTCCTTTAACAATTCATCTTACCCCCCTATTATCAGGGTCGAAAAGACCCCGGATTGCGTCTCCAGTAGAGAATAATAATAAATGTTCTGATTTTGACAAATACTTTATAATTAAAAGCTGCGAAGGATCGCTAAAAAATGTTTCACCATTTATCATTCATAAAGTCATTTTGGGAAATGTAGGTGACATAGAATCTATTAAAAAACTAAGAGACGGTACGTTACTAGCAGTTGTTTCAAATGCTAAACAGGCCAAGAGTATACTGGATCTCAAAAAAGTGCACACATTTGATGTTGTGGTTGAGCCGCACAAATCCTTGAATTATTGTAAAGGAGTAATCTCGAGCACTGACCTCCTAAATTGCGAAGAGTCGGAAATTCTGGAAAATTTGAAGCAGCATGGAGTTGAGGCTGTCAAAAGAATCACCACAAAAAAAGAAGGTACAATCTCTCCAACCAGCAGTTTAATATTAACATTTAGAAAACCTGCTTTACCTGACAGAATTAAGGCTGGCTACCTATCATTAAGAGTCAGACAGTACGTTCCTAACCCTATGAGATGTTTCCAGTGCCAAAGATTCGGTCACATATCATCGGATTGTTCATTTTCCCCAGTATGCCCTTCCTGTGGCGGTGCCGTACATGATGGTTCTCAGTGCTCACTTGCCCCAATTTGCCCCAACTGTAATGGCGATCATTCCCCTAGGTACAGAGATTGCATCGTATTCAAAGAAGAATACCAAATCCAGAGAATAAAAGTATCGGAAAAAATCCCTTATTTTGTCGCGAAGGCTAAGGTCAAAAGCACCTTCCCCTCCAGTACCTCCAGTTTTGCAACTGTCGTAAGTCGTAGTAAAACCATGGTGTCTACTGCTACGCAATGTGAAATCAACATTAACCAGTGCCCTTCTAAAGCACTTGATAAGGCGCCACTCACTACACCTCGTGACCCCCTTCCTCCTTCCTCCCCCTCTATTCCTCCATCCTCCCTCCCTGTCAATCTCCCCTCGCCCACTCCTCCTACTGCATCCAAAGCTCCCCCACTCGTCGTCCCCAAGCCCACCCTCCCTCCTCCTCCTTCTTCCCTTTCTCTCTCCACTACACAAACTCCCTCAAATTCCCTTCCCACCCATCATCCAAAAATACCCTCAAATAAAACAGCTCACAAAAACCCGAGATCTCTATCCCAGTCCTCTAACAAATCCTCTTCCACTGAGGACATGGATCTAGACTGCTCGTCAAAACCAAAGACAAAAGAGAGCAAACCAACTTCTCGACGACCTAACATTAGAAGGTAGTACTTACTCCTTTTATAGGTGTCACCAGGCTTATCTAACCTCCTAAAATTCACATTCAATCCAACCATAATTCAATGGAATATTAATGGCTTCAACAAAAAGTTCGAAGAATTGAAGTTAATCGCCTCAAGTTATAAGCCTGCCATTATTCTTTTACAAGAAACAAATTTTAACGATTCTTCCTGCCCTAGTTTTAAGAACTATAACATTATAAGAAAAGACAGGGAACAAGCCCTGCGATCTTCAGGAGGTGTAGCTATTCTGGTACACGAGTCCCTAGACTATTCCACTATCCAAATTGATTCCGGTGTAGAAGTCATAGCAATTTCCACTCACTTTGTCAAGAAAGTATCCATCTGCAACGTTTATATCCCTCCTTCCACGCCATTTTCTCTACAGGATCTCAACAATATCCTTTCAAAACTCCCTCCCCCCTTCATAATGTGCGGAGACTTTAACTCCCATAATGTAATGTGGGGTTCCTCTAGAACAGATAGCAGAGGATTAATCCTTCAGGACTTCCTAATCTCAAACAACATTTCCCTCCTAAATCCTCCAGTCCATACCCATGCATGCCTAGCTTCTTTAACCTTTTCATCCTTAGACCTTTCCCTCTGTTCTCCTGACCTTTTCACTACCCTACAGTGGGATATCATGGAAGATCTACACGGAAGTGATCACTTCCCAATCAGAATCTCCTCTATAGGCTGGCATCAACCTAAATTGCCTAGAAAAACTTTTAATCTATCCAAAGCAGATTGGACCAAATTTCGAGACTCGTACATCCTTCCAAACTTAACGTTTGCCGATGAGGACTCAGCCCTTGATACCTTTGTCCATTCAATCATTGCTGCAGCAGATTCCAGCATTCCTCACTGTAATATCCAACACCACAAACCCCCAGTCCCCTGGTGGAACGATGACTGTAGAATGGTGATCAGGGAAAGAAAATCGGCACTGAATCGCTTCAAACACTGTCCTACTTTGGAAAATATTATCATCTTCAAAAGATGCCGAGCAAAAGCTCGTAGGACGATTTTAAACGCAAAGCGATCTTCCTGGGCTGAATACATCAAATCTATAAATTCGTCTCTCAGCAGTGGGGAATTTTGGCAAAAAATCAAAAGGTTTCGAGGTAGTCCTCTTCAGTCAATACAGGGCCTAATTAGTGATGATCAATGGATCTCCAATAGGGTTGATATTGCGAACTGTTTTGCGAATTTTTTCTCCAATGTATCTGGCGACAATAACCTTAGCACTTCCCAGCTAAATCAGAGATCTTCCCAATCAGTAAACTTCGACGTTGACGATTCTCCCCTCCAGCACTACAACCTCCCTTTTAGCTTTGATGAACTCTTAAATTCTCTCTCTAGAAGCAGAAATAGTGCCCCGGGGCCTGACTTAATCCTAATTCCCATGATCCGCAATCTCCCTCAAGCGGCTCTAGACAATTTGCTGGATCTTTATAACGGCTACTGGAGAACAGGCACGTACCCATCTGCCTGGAAGAAATCTATCATGATTCCAATACATAAACATGGCAAACCTCGTTCCTCACCTGGTAGTTACCGTCCAATCTCGCTGACTGACCATCTGGGCAAGATCTTTGAAAGAATGGTAAATACTCGCCTTGCCTGGTACATTGAATCTCACAATCTATTAGATCCTTATCAACTGGGATTCAGGCAATCGAGATCTACCATTGATCATCTCACGGGCTTCCATAATGATGTTTGTACTTCATTCCAAAGGAAAAACCATTTAGTTGCTGCTTTCTTAGACATTTCCAATGCTTTTGATATGGTATGGCGGCCCACCATCCTGAACACTTTACATCAGTGGGGCCTCAGAGGCCGGTTACCTAAATTCATATCAAACTTCCTCTCTGATAGACTTTTTAATGTCAGGATTGATGGTCATCTATCTGATCCACTCCCCTTACTAAATGGAGTCCCTCAGGGTTCAGTGCTGAGCCCTACCCTTTTTAATATAGCCATGAACAACATTCAAAGATACCTTAGCCCTACGATCACTCACAGATTATACGCAGATGACATCCTACTATATTACCAGTCTCCCAATCCAAGAGTCTGCGAAAGAATCCTCCAATCTAACTTGAACTCACTGGAAAAATGGACCAAAGCCACAGGTCTCTCTTTGTCGTCCACAAAATCCGCTATTGTGCATTTTTGCAGAAGACAAAAATGTTCCCGTCTGCATTCAATAACTCTTCAAAACAAAACTTTACCAACAGTTTCGTCTCACAAGTTTCTCGGACTCACCTTCGATTACAGACTATCATGGAAAGATCACATCCAATCTCTGAAGGCTAAATGTACTCGCGACTTGGGAATATTAAAGATGCTTTCAAACCACAACTGGGGTTCGGATCATCTCTGCCTTCTTAAATTATATAAAGCAATTATTAGATCCAAACTGGACTATGGCAGCATAATTTTTGCTACGGCTCCCAAATCTTATCTGCGCTCACTGGATGTCATCCAGAATACATCACTAAGACTTATAACTGGAGCTTTTATCACCAGCCCAACTCCCAGTTTACATAGCATCATGAGTTTAGAGCCCCTATCCATCAGGAGGAAGTATCTACTCTTAAAGTATGCTACGGATCTCTGGCAGAGACCATTCATTCCTGGACATCAGTCATTCTTCCATCCTCCCCCAATACCCCCAATAGCCTCCACTCATAACCTAACCCTAGACCTCAGACGCTCCTTCCAGCAACTATCTGAAGAGTCCAACACCCAATTGCAAGTTCCTCTCCCAATTAGCACTACTTCTACTCCTCCGTGGTTATTACATCCCATCCAGGTTGATTTTTCCTTACTAAAATATGATAAAGAATCTACGTGCTCTTCTGTCTACAAATCCAGTATAAACAACATTATCCAGTCCAAATCTCCATGCCAAACAATTTATACAGATGGATCTAAGTCAGACCATGGAGTCGGTTGTGGCTTTGTTCATGACAGATCCTCCTCAGGCTTTAAGTTGCCCGCCACAACAAGTGTACTAACCGCTGAGCTAGTGGCCATTGAAAGATCCCTCAGCTATATCAAGTTAAATCCCGCAAATTGCTGGATCATATTCTCAGATTCTAAGAATGCACTATCCATGATCCAAAATCGCATCATTTCCCATCCAGTTATAGTGCTAATTATGGATCTTATAGAAGATATTATAGCACATGATTCTTCTCTTCTCTTCGTTTGGTGTCCCGGTCACAAGGCCATCAAAGGTAATGAGGAAGCAGATTTACTTGCAAAATACTCCATTCAGCATGGTCAACCTTATATGCGCTGCTTCTATCCAAAAGACCATCTCTCATCGGTGAAATCCTTCTCGCAATCTTTAATGCAATCCTACTGGGATGATCCACAGAAAGTCAATAAGCTGAGATATATTAAACCATTATTCTCCCAACCTCCACCAGAACATCTGGTAAGTAGGAAAATTACAGTAAAATGGATGAGACTCATGATTGGTCACTGCAGATTTACACATGAATATCTACTAAAACGAGAAGGTCCCCCGCTCTGCGAATTTTGCAACGATCCCCTATCCGTCAAGCACATTCTTACCGAATGCACGGCATTATACCCTCTCAGATCCTTTTTTGACCTCAATCAGGACCTTTCTCGAAACCTTTGCTCAGACAACATATCTAACACCTTAGCTTATCTGAAAGAAATTAACTATCTCACTAAAATCTAGTCACTGCTAGCGACATTTCATTCTAGTGTGAGTTATTTGCAGCAAAATCAAACTTATCAACACATCTGTGATAGCTTATCCTGCGACGAAACCCATCTGTGATAGAAGCCATCTGTGATAGAACTGATCTGTGATACTAATAACCTGTGATATTTATTAATCCATTCAATGTCTGTCTTTTAAGTGAGTTCCATATTCATAAGTTAAAGTTCCTGGTCGCTAAATGATCTTGATATCGATGCGACCTAAACTTGAAAATTCTCTCTCTCTCTTCTTTCAGCATTATGGATTTCAAGAATGCACCAAAAAAACGAACGACCAACTTTCGCGAGGACGAGACCAAATTATTGATACAACTCTGGGGCAGTCCCACCGTCCAGAACAAGCTCTATCTCACCCATCGAAAAGCACCAGTGATGAGGCTCATCGCTGCCAACATGCAGAAGCACGGTTTCTATCGAACGCCGGACGAAATCAAAACCAGAATCCGAAATTTGAAATGTCTCTATCATAGAATCAAAAAATCGATGACTACAGGTGCAGGAATTGGGACTGTTGATCCGGACTGGCCCCATTACAAGGCGATGGACGAGATCTTGAGCAGGAAAAATGCCATCAGGCAGAGCTTAGTGTACAATCACAATTTGCTCAGTGAGGTTAGCGGAGAGACCACTGTGAAACAGGAAATAGAGGACATTGATATTAATGATGATGTTGAATCGTATACGTCAAACAGTAATGGGTAAGTATTGAAATTTGCAAAATTTTATTTGGACTGTAACTTCCAATATTTTCGAGTTAACAGGTGCTAGGACATAAAAAACGAGCATGAATGTTGCGTGTTCGCCAGTCTGTTAGAGACGATCCACGACAGTCTCTACGACTCCGCGAAGCTTCTCTAAATTTGCATAGATCTACTATTAATCACATTTTTCGTAAATATTTACATTTCCACCCTTATATATAATTGTTATTGTGCAAGAGATGAGCCTGATGATCCAGCTAAACGAGTCGAATTCTACAGGACAATGAAAAATCGTTTTAGGAGCGCGCTCTCTATGATTGTGTTACAGTGTTTATTAACAGTGACTGATTCAAAACGTACTATCTTCTAATTCTTCTAATCTTCTAATTCTTCTAATCTTCTAAGTAGGATAATACCAAACTATATTTCATCAGGCGAGCAAGAAAATTACTCCTAGATCTGGACGTAACTGAACTTCAACCATATCCAGCTTACATTCCAGGCCTTGTTCCTTTCGCTATATTATCGATATTAACGCCGTCAAGCTAAAAACCACCACTTCCTCTCTAGCCCAGCATGTGCTCAATACCGGACACAAAATTAATTTTGGGAAAACAAAAACTTTAGAAAGAAATGAAAATTTCTCCACCAGAATTATTAAAGAGTAATTCGTTCTCCACCGATGCAAGGCGTGCTACTGACAACGGTTCCGCAAACACGAGCTCTCATTGACCGGAATCAACCGACCAATGACGTTGCGCCACCAGCACACAAAACCGGACGCGACAGACCGACCAGCAGTATTTGTCGTCGAAACACTGTCGAGAAAACGCTTTGAAAATCATGGGTGATATTCTATCGAAAGGTCAGTGAAACAGTCCACCAGTGGACATTCAGCCAACTACTAAAAGTAGTTAATAGTCCACTAGTTCGGATATAGTCCACTAGTTCACTAGAAATAGTCCACTAGTTCGGATATATATTCAATTGAAATGTAATAATTTAACTCTCTTCACTCCTCGTATTTTTTCGGTATAATATTAGGTAATATTTGGCTTATTTTGGGGGGGGTTGAAGATTTATTCCATATTTTCGCCGACTTCTCGTCGGATGGCTTATAAATAGTTTTTAACTTCTTTGAACTGCGTCCAACGAGACAAAAGTAGTCAGGAGTTATACACCCCCGACCATTGGGTTCCACAATCTCATGTGGAACGCACAACAACCTGCGTCTCCGCCATAATGGGCAATGGTTAGTTACCTGACCGGGAGGAAGCCCCACCCATCCCTTACATTGGAGGGCACATGTTTCATCTGTTGGTGGTTAGACTCATCAGGGTACCGACATATGCTCTCTCGCGAAGAATAAGGAGTCCCTCTCTACAATCAAACAACCCATATTTTCGCCGACTTCTCATGGATGGCTTATAAATGGAGTTTTTTGACTTCTTTGGACTGCGTCCAACAAGACAGCAGTAGTCAAGAGTTATACACCCCCGACCGTTGGGTTCCTCAATCTCATGTGGAATGCACAACAATCTGCGTCTCCGCCATAATGAGGAATGGTTAGTTGCTTGACCGGGAGGAAGCCCCACCTATCCCTTACATTGGAGGGCACATGTTTCGTCTGTTGGTGGTTAGACTCATCAGGGTACCGATATTTGCTCTCTCGCCAAAAATAGGGAGTCCCTCTCCACAATCAAACAACCCGTATTTTCGCCGACTTCTCATCGGTTAGCTTATAAATTGAGTTTTTTGACTTCTTTGCACTGCGTCCAACGAGACAACAGTAACCATTGCTCATTATGGCGGAAACGCAGCTTGTTGTGCATTACTCATGAGATTGATATATATATATATATATATATATATATATATATATATATATATATATATATATATATATATATATATATATATATATATATATATATATCTAGGCTTCAGTATAGTATGTTGTCTATCTCGAAAAATTTGTTGCTTGTGAGTTTTTGTTTTAGTTATAAACTTTAATTAGAACATTAAAAAAATGGACTACATAGGAGAAAAGAAAAAGTCTAGAAAATATTTAAGAAATATCTACTATTTTCAGTTGAAGTTAAGTGGCAATATATTTAAATTAATCACTTTTAGATCTGATGACGAATTTGAAGAAACCGCAGCCATGCCAGCAACCGTAACACCGCTGATAATCGAAGAAGAAGAAAAATCAATCCCTGTAAAAATAGCTCCGAAACCTTCTACAACGAATAGCAACAGCAACACCACCACCACCACCACACCCGTCGGCTATCCACGAATCCAAATCGCTCAAAATTTAATGAACGCACCTATTGTTACCAAGTCACAGAACAACACTTCGACAGTTTCTGTAAACGTTAATTCACCAACTATACCTAAAATCCAAACTGCAACACAGTTACCAGCCTCCGTGAACAAATCAAACAACTCAGCTTTACCATTTCCATTGCTAATATTGAACGGAATGCCTAATGGGGTACAACCTGCGCCTAATGGGACACCAGGCTTGGTACAGAAAACCGTAACGGTTAGTTCCGGACAGAATTTCGGAGGAATTAATTCAGGTGGGTGTAAATTTAAATTGAGGATGGTTGCGGCAGTTTCTTGATGGAAATTCATTATTTCTATATATATTTTTTTGTTCTAAAACATAACGCGTTTCGCTACGCTGTAGCTTCAATAAGGTACATAAATAAATCTAAATAACTTTATGCTTGTAACCCACGTGATTAGCGATCTACTTAAACTTAGGAATTTTCATGTTTTAGATGTCTCGCTAGATCTGTCATCGAGATTTATAATAAAACAACATGTAGAATTTTTATTAGTTTATATGCTTCTTAAGCAACAAAAAAGTACCTCTTAAAAATACTTGATTATTTAAAAGAAATAATTTTCGTTATTTGCATTTCATCAACAATATTTTCCATAAAAAATCGTAGACATGCCCTTCTCTTCTTTTTTTTTCCATGGCATTTGCTCCGGTTGGGTTATTTTAATATATTTTTTTACTTTAGGTTCAAAATAATGTACGACTATTATTTTCGTTATTAGTGCTAAACTGTGTATATAATTCAAAGAAAAAGATATTTATAAAAACTGAAAGAAAAACAATAAACGTAACACATGGGTTGAAAAGTCCCGGGTCTAACAAAGAAAACACAGTTTTTTTGGTTCAAAATTAGCTTTATTCATCAACGTAATCTCCATCAAGAGCAACGCAATCATTCCAGCGCCGCTCTAACATTTCAATACCACTTTTGTAGAATGATTTATCTTTTGCCTCAAAATAGGCCTCAGTTTCAGCGATAACCTCTTCATTCGTGCGAAATTTCTTACTGGCGAGCATTTTTTTCAGGTCTGCGAACAGCCAGTAGTCACTGGGAGCCAAATCCGGCGAATACGATGGATGTGGGAGCAATTCGAAGTTCAATTCATGTAGTTTTGCCATTGTTTTGATTGACTTGTGACACGGTGCGTTGTCTTGATGAAACAAAATTTTTTTCTTTGCCATATGCGGTCGTTTCTTTACAATTTCGGCCTTCAAACGCTCCAATAACGCTATATAATATTCACTGTTAATGGTATTTCCTTTCTCAAGATAGTCGATGAATATTACACCACGCACATCCCAAAATACCGAGGCCATAACCTTTCCAGCCGATTGTTGTGCTTTCGGGCGCTTTGGACGAGGTTTGCCAGTTGCTGTCCACTCAGATGACGATCGTTTTGATTCCGGAGTGAAGTGATGGATCCATGTTTCATCCATTGTCACATATCGACGCAAAAATTCCGGTTTGTTACGTTTAAACATGGCCAAACACTGCTCAGAATCATCAACATGTTCTCGTTTTTGCTCAACAGTGAGCAAACGCGGCACCCACTTTGAACAGAGCTTTCTCATAGTCAAATGCTTATGCAATATAAAGCCAACACGTTCTTTTGATATCTTTACGATGTCAGCTAACTCACGCAACTTCACTTTTCGATTATTCAAAACGATTTTGTGGATTTTTTTTATGTTTTCTGGTGTTACCGCCTCATTTGGACGTCCACTGCGTTCTGCATCATCGGTGTCTCTACGACCAGGTTTGAAGTCAGCAAACCACGTTTTATTGTTGTTTCTGATGGGGCGGAGTCCCCATAACACTTTTCAAGCCATAGCTTCGCTTTAACGATATTTTTTCCCATCAAGAAGCAGTGTACAATTAAAACACGAAATTGTTTTTGATCCATTGTTTTGAAAATAACAAAAGTAGCGTCACTCTTAGCACAATAACTCACAAACTAATGAATAGAATATCATGAAATTTTAACACCTGTCTTTTGAAGGTTAGTATTAACTTAAAAAAAAGGTGACTGCAATAAAACTAGCGCCATCTATGTGTTAGGCCCGGGAATTTTCAGCCCATGTATTATGTAGTTTTTTTTTATAAGAAATTTTTTAAAGATTTTTTAGTGATTTTGTGTTAGTCACTTGGTTTTCGGGATTAAATGAAGGCCCTGTAGAAAAATACATTTAGAATCTTTCAAAAAAATGTCAAAAAAATAATTTGACAGCGTATTTAGCTTAGGTTTGACGTCTATATTTTTTCGTCTCGAGATTTAAGAAACCGAATAAGTTCTCAGTAGGTCATACATTTTACAATAAATGAAATGAAATAAAAATCTTAAATTTTTTCAATCAACGCTGACATTATTGGCATTTTTATGTTTTCCAAATGCATAAAGCATCTAATGGCTAATATAATAATAATAACAACAATCGTCTTTATTTGGAAATGCATTAATACATAGAATAAATGCATTGCATAGATAGCATAAGGCGACGAAGTTTAGCAAATGCTACTCTTACACTCAACCGCCGAACGCTTTACTTTATAGACGTCTTAGAGTAGAAAAAACAAACAAAACAACGCCCTAACCAAGTTACAATTCTAACAGAAAAAAAAATAAAAACAATTTCTAAAGCGAAAGAAACGATCACAAAAAACTGTTCATACCTGCAAAAATATTCCCTTCAAGTGAAGCCCGAAGGAGGTGACATTCAAAGATTTCAATTTATTACTAACACACAAGAAAAACTACGCTGGAAAAGCGAAATCTTATGCCGGGAAACTGATAAAACTGAGACCTGCCTGATGTGCACACCGTGAATTTCACCACGAAAAACCAATTTGTCCCTCAAGTATGCCGACTCAGAACATATTATTAGTTTATGCAGGAAAACGAGATAGTAGTATTTCAAAATAATTCAATATTTAGCCAGGCTAATTCTTTATACTTATGTGAAACATGATCAAACTTCCTAATTCCACAAATGAATCTGACTAGACTATTTTGTGCTATCTGTAACTTATGCTTAGTAAAACAATCTAAACAAGGATAATATACCATATTACAATAGCTGAAGATTGGCAAAATTAACACTTCGCAAAGTTTTTTTCTCAATTTAAAGTTAATTAGATACCGATTAGCATACAATGTTCTGATTTTAAGAGAGATTTTCAATACTATATTCTTTACATGGCTGATAAACCTCAACTTTTCATTAATTGTAAGTTCCAATATCTTTGCTTCTGAAGAGAACTGCAAATCATGAGAACCGCTGTTAATCTTTAGTACATTTCTGATACGATTTCTAACATTATTGGAACAAAATAATACAATACTTGATTTACTTTCATTTATTGATAAGTTGTGATCGGCGGAATATGCACAAAGACTGCGAATATCGGCATTCAAAGCCGCAGCCGCCAGATCAGGTCTAAGTGGAGAAAAAGAATGAACAAGTTGGGTATAATCAGCAAAGAATTGAAGAACTGAATGATTGATACCGGAAGGGAGATCAGCCGTGTATATTAGAAATAACAATGGTCCCAAGACAGACCCCTGCGGTACGCCGGACTGAATCAGCTGAAATTCAGAACGGTGCCCCTCCAACTCCGTACATTGACTCCTACCATGCAAGTATGATCGAAAGAAATGCTGAATATTAGTGGAAAAACCAACATAATTCAATTTCACACACAAAATTGCATGATTTATCTTATCAAAATCTTTTGAGTAATCTATAGAAACCAAAGCTACTGCCATTCCCTTGTCCAAACTGTTCATCAAAGTATCACTCAAATTTAACAAAGCTGTGTTTGCATTATGCGAGGCTCGAAACCCTGATTGTCCAGCGGGGTGTATTCTAGCGTTATCCAGAAAACTGGTCATTTGACTTTACAACTCGCTCTAGTATTTTTGACATTATAGGCAATAGGCTTATTGGTCTTAAGTCTGAGGGGGCAAGTAGGCGAGTAACTTTGGGAATCGGAACGACAACCTGGCTCCATTTTATTGGAAAGTAATTACTTTCCAAACACCTATTAACTATATGTACTATATGTACTAGGACAACCGGCAAACATATTTTTATCATAGACAATGTAATGCCATCAACCCCAAAAGCGTTTGCTTTAATACCTTTTATTATATCTGAAATGGTCGCAGGCCCAAGTATAAAACTTATCAGTACTTTGCTCTTCCATTTTTATAAGGTTCACCATTCTTTTTTTTTTATTTTACAATAAAAACACTAAATATCAATATACTTAACTAAATTATAGGTTATGTTATTGTTATTAGTTATGTGTGGCGGTTAATAATTATTATATTTGTTTAAGAGATTGCACTGAAAACAAGGGTCGCTTCACAATCTAAACTGTTAAGTCATTTTGTTGCTACCACGGTACCTTTCAAAAGTCATTGATCTTTAAACGATTTCGAGTTAGCGTCATATTTTTTCATCTAGTTTGAAGCCAAATATAAAGCATTTACGGCACATACTGCTTTTCTTCTTCAATCAAAAGAAAAACGCGAGTGAAAGCCGTCGCATACTTGGGGGAACTTACGGTAACAATGTCCCAACGCAAGACGCTTCAGGGCGTTGGTTTAGACGATTCAACAGTGATGATTTCCACTTGAAAGACAAAGAACACCCAGGTCTACCGAAAAAATGAAGATTCCGAATTGCCAGCATTGTTGCAAACTCAACAGCAAATGCCAGAGAGGTCAGATCATCATCAGATCATTTATGATCTGCATGCCATGGGAAAGATTCAGAAGGCAGGAAAAAGGGTACTACATCAGCCGAACGACAGGCAGATGGAAAAGCGAAAAACGATGTGCGAAGTTTTGCTTTCTCGGCATGAAGGAAAGACTTTTACATAGATCGTGACTGGAGACGAAAAATGGATATATTTCGAGAACCCAAAATACAGAAAATCAGGGGTTGACCTGGGACAGCCATCCACATCGGCAGCGGGATCTAATCGCTTTAGAAAGAAGACCATGCTGTGCGTTTGGTGGGATTAGAAGGGTGTCGTGTACTATGAGATTCTGAAGCCATGTAACCATGCGCTAACGTCAAAAAATGATTACTTTGAATCATGCATTGATCGAAAAACGACCTTTGGCTACAAGACACGGAAGAGTGATTTTGCAGTACGATAACGCCCCATCGCACACAGCGAAAGTGGTCAGAGACACCATTTTTGCACTTGGCTGGTAACTCTTGCGCCACCCGCCTTACCCGCCAGACTTGGCCTCTTCCGACTGCCACTTGTTTTCATCGAGTCTCATGCACTTTTCATGAAACACTTTAACAATTACGGATCGGATCACGGATCAAAACTTGACTTAATAACTGGACCACCTCAAAGGTGTGCGGTTTTTCTAGAAGAGTATCCACAATTTGCAGAGTAATGTGGGGGAAAATGTGCAGGTAACGTAACCATTTTTTACCATTCTCCTAAATTAAACGTTTTTTTTTTAAGAAAAAATTAAGGATTATTAACCGCCGCTCCACATGAAAATGTTTCTAAAATTAAAAAAAAAAACATTACAGTGAAAAAATCAAATTAAAAATAGTTCAAATATGCGATCAATGGAGAGAGCTAACCATCTAATATAAAGTTTATTTAATTTTAAAAATACGATATTATATAGGAATGTAACAATATATTTTAAGAATGCTTTTATTTATTTTACTTCAGATGTATCAAAGATCCTAAAAGACATTCTCGAAGTGCAAAGAGAAAACTTGGAGATAGAAAGGGAACGTTTGGAAGTGGAGAAGCAAAAACTCGCCTACGAAAGGACCATCGGTTCCCAATTCCTGACTATGGCTCCCATCATCAACGAGATGCTGCAGAAATTCAAACCCGATCAAGAAGAAACAATCACCAACGAAATAGACGAGGAAGAAGACACGAAGAATTTCGAGGGACATCCGAACTACCAAAGAATTGAGCGAGATAAAGGGGTCAAAAGACCGCCTGCTGATTTGTTTATAAATTTGAAGAACAGCAAGATTTTTAAAGAGACCATATTGAACGGAATCAGAAAGTATATGCAAGAGGAAGGAGCGAATGATACAGATGCCGATAGCGGAATAGCAAATGACAGTCGCTGAAAATACAAATTAAGTAACTGTGATGCTTTAAAATAGTTAATTTTGATGATGACTTCTTTTTGTTAAAGCACAGAAAGTGAAATTACAATGAAACCATTCCAAATCAATGTGTTAATTTTAAGACATATATATATATATATATATATATATATATATATATATATATATATATATATATATATATATATATATATATATATATATAGTGAAGTAGTTCTCCACTTCTTTGATCCACTCAGTATCCCATAAATATTTTGTATACTAAAAACCGGTAAAAAAATGCGACCTTTAATGAGAATGGATTGTTTGTCCCATTTTGATTTTTTCCTATAATGAGATTAAACTCGAAGATATTTACCACTAAACATCAAATCACTTTCGATAACTTATCAAGTGAATATCATCAGAAAATGATTCAATCTTGGTTGAAGACCTCATAACGAAAGTAATGTAGTGTTTAGTGGTAAATCTCTTCGAGCTGAGTATTTCACACCAATGGTTCTAATAGAAGTTTGGAGGTAATGAGATTATCAATTTTGTTTTTATTTTTTATCACCAGTGCTAGTTTTTAGAGTATTTTCTTTGTGATCCAAACTGTTACTTATAAGAATGTAGTTTAGTATTTATTTATTTATATATTATTATGAAACAAGTCATCAGTTTTGGCTGTAATAGTTGTGTATTTCATATTGATATTTGATTTTGTATACATTCCATTTTTTGTGATCTATAGTTCAGACAGTTTTATTTGCTGAATTATATATTTATTTTTTTGTATTTGTTTATTTTTTGAAGTAGATTTGAATAAAAAAATTGTGCCATATGAATCGATTGCCTTTTTCTTCGTAACTAATAATACAGGGTGGCGCAAAAGTAGTTGATCCATTTAGAATTTTAAAAATATATGAAAACTAAAGTAAAGAATTATTATCAAGTCGAGAATTAAAATACTGTTTTTGGTGTTTTTAAATGATTACTTTCTTTCTTTAGTTGAATATTAAAAAACTACAAGTTAGCATTTTATTTTAAATGAACATAATGTTTTATTTTTGTAAAAGTTTAATGAATTAGCTATAAAAAAATATTTTTTTTGCATTTATATTCCATATTAGGAAAATAAACGAAAAACATTTTTAAAAATACAAAAAATATCTAAAATAAAAACTAACTTTTGAACGTTAACGTTTCATATAATAATATTATTTCATATAATAATAATACTGTTTTGAAATAATTCCAAAACGGTATTAAATCGCTAACAAAATATAGATTAAAAGAAACCACCGCTATAATAATTAATTGAAATAAAAATAACTTGACGGCTATGCCTTCGGTAAATTTAAATTCAATATGGTTCCCAATTCTAAAGAATATAATTAAAAACGTTTAAGTATGTCAATACACAATAATCACACAGTAAACTACACAGATATATATATATATATATATATATATATATATATATATATATATATATATATATATATATATATATATATATATATATATTACAGACATCTTTCACCCTTTCTCCACGTGGTGTCACCGGGACCGGTTTCTAACCTTTCAGTCATCAGCCGTGCTCCAGATGAACACAAGGAAAGCAGTTGGGAGAGACGATCAGGACCAGGTCAACTGACCATTTTAACTGCTTCCAATTGCTTTCCTTGCGTTCGTCTGGAGCTCGGCTGATGACGACTGAAAGGCTAGAAACCGGTCCCGAGAGACACGTGACGTCGCATGGTGGACAGTTGGGCGAAGGCGATCGGTGGCACCACGTGGAGAAGGGGTGAACGATTTCTGTAATATTTCCCTCCACGGTTTCGTTACGCTACCCTGTGCGCATATATATCTATATATATATATATATATATATATATATATATATATATATATATATATATATATATATATATATATATATATATATATATATATATATATATCATCATCATCATCATCATCATCAGCCCGCATCGATCCACTGCAGGATGAAGGCCTCTTCAGCATGCTTCCAACCTTCACGGTCCTGGGCTTTCCTCTGCCACTCGGGTCCAATATACTTAACGATGTCATCAGTCCATCGTGCTTTCGGTCTTCTTCGCGGACGTTTGCGATCAAGCGGTATCCACTCCAGGATTGCCTTGGTCCATCTGTCGTCCCATCGCCTCGCTATATGGCCTGCCCATCTCCATTTCAACTGTTTTACTCTTCCAATGATGTCACAGACTTTTGTTTGTTCCCTGATCCATGCGCAGGACTTTCTGTCTCGTCTTGTAATGCCAAGCATACATCTTTCCATTCCCCTCTGTGCCACCCGAAGTTTTTGAATTGATTGCGATGTGAGTGTCCAGGTTTCACTTCCGTATGTCATAACGGGTAGAACGCACTGATCGAATACTTTTCTTTTCAGGCAAAGTGGGAGTCTGCTCTTAAACACTATGTTGAGCCTACCAAATGCCTGCCAGCCACATTTAACACGCCGTTCCACCTCCCGGGCGGTATTCCCCTCCATGGAAATCCTCTGCCCAAGATATACAAAGCTGTCCACAATCTCTAAATCCCTTCCTAAAACTGAAATTCCTCTGTCCTGAGCGAAGTTATTGAACATAACCTGACTCTTCTTCAGGTTTATTTTCAAGCCAAATGGTTCGCCAGCCCTTTGCAGTTCCTGTATGCGTCTTTGCAGCTCCTCTGGGTCTTGTGAAATGAAAATAATATCATCTGCAAATCTAAGATGGTTTAAGTTTGCACCATTGATGTTTATCCCATCCTGTTCCCAATCCAGTTTACGGAATACTTCTTCAAGGCCAGCCGAGAAAAGAATAGGCGATATTGCGTCACCCTGCCGTACACCTCGTTCTATATTAATTCCCACTTCAAGATCATCAAGGTGAATTGTGGCTGTAGCTCCATCATATATCGATTCTAATAGGTTTACATAGGCTCTCTCTACACCTTGGCAAAGCAGTGCATCCATTATCGCATGCTTTGAGATGGAATCAAATGCTTTTTCGTAGTCGATAAAAGCCAAGCACAGTGGCATGGTGTATTCGTTGTGCCTTTCTATGACCTGCTGTACAACCTGGATGTGATCCATTGTACTGAATCCACTTCTGAATCCTGCTTGTTCTCTTGGTTGTGCGTCATTCAGTTTTTTTAATATTCTTTTAGAAATTATCTTAGTGAAAACTTTGTACATCACTGATAGGAGGCTTATTGGACGGTATTTCTTTAAATCTTCCTGTGCTCCTTTTTTATGTAAAAGGATCATTTCTGCATTTTTCCATAAGTCAGGTACTTTTTGTTCTTTGAGGCATTTTGAGTATAATTTTGCCAGTGTTTTATGTAACGTCCGACCACCAGCTTTTAGCATTTCGACAGTTACACTATCCTTTCCTGGAGCCTTGCCGATCTTCATCAATTCTATAGCATTTGTTACTTCCTCCACTAGGATATCTGGTATTATATATTGTTCTTCCGTGGGTATTGCTGTCCCTGACTGGCTCTGATCTTCATATAACTGGGAATAAAACCTTCTGACAATCTCTAACATTTGGGTACGCGTCCTGCACACTGTGCCATCCTCATGCTTTAAAGCATATATATATAAAAAAGCATAATTTAAAGCATATAATATATATATATATATATATATATATATATATATATATATATATATATATATATATATATATATATATATATATATATATATATATATATATATATATATATATATATATATATATATATATATATATATATATATATATATATATATATATATATATATATATATATATATATATATATATATATATATATATATATATATATATATATATATATATATATATATATATATATATATATATATATATATATATATATATATATATATATATATATATATATATATATATATATATACCAGGTGTCCCATTAACGATGGATCGCGGCCGTATCTTGAAAACTATTTATCCCACAGCTTTGGGAAAAAAAATGGTACTAAAAATGATCATGAGAAATTCACCAAAAATATTTTTAAGCTTCTAAAACGACCGCAAGAGGGCGTGACGAGTTAAACATTTTACCGAGTTAACCGAGTAAGAA
>JARFXV010000270.1:1515000-1587500 GCA_031761425.1 Cosmopolites sordidus | reverse complement strand
AAATCCTTTTAAGGCCATATTTTTCAATGTTTAAGCTTTGAAAATATGCAAATAAGAAAAAACTTTTTTTTTCAAAATTCTAGAATACCCTCTTAAAGCTGAATGATGGAACTTTAAAATGACGTTACGGAGGGGAAAAATAGGGTTTGTAGTCGATGAAACCCAAATATCCGTGGAGGAAGTTGAGGATTTAATAGAATGGAACAACCTTTAAACAGAATATTATATTTCCAAATAATTACATATAAATATACAATAATAAATTAACCCAAAGTTACGGCATACTTTGAAAAATTACGTGTGAAACCTTATCATTCTCCTTTTCTCTTAACAAACAACTTTTGCGTTTTCTTCCTGCTTCTGTTGTAAGTCACTTTCGGCGCAATGGCTTTCAACTCCTCAAAAGTGGAGTTTTCAATAGTAGGTATGAAGAGTGTCGGCCTCGATTTATAAACCATGGGTTTTACACATTCCACGCTCGACCTAATTTTCATGTTAGATTTTAATCGAATCGCAGACTTTTTGATTACGTTTTTACGTATCTCGTTGGCATTTTCGATTTTCTTTCGCACAGCTTTGATCTGTTGGGCTCTTCTTTTGTACTCGTCTTTGATGTGCTGCAGATGCTCCGATTCTTTCTAATAATATACAGAATGTAAGGGAAAGTACTTTCGTAAATGTAACCGACAAATCATCAATTTAAACGGCCGGGTCTAATCGAAATCTGGCAACAGAGCAGTCAAAATGTTGATCACATGCTTAATAACATGCAACGGTTTTAATTTTTTAGCAGCTATATAAAACGTTACGTTATATTTTTAAATAATACACTAAGAGGACAATAAAACAAAAACCTAAATTCCTTAAAAAAGGAATAAAACAATTTTTTACTTTTTTTATATTTTTAAACAAAATTTGTATGACTATAGTTTCGTAAAACGACTGTACATTCTCACACACTACTTTAAAACTCAAACTTAACATTTCAACTCAACTCAACTCAAACTCAACTCAAAAACGTAAAACTTTGAGAATGTAAAGTCGTTTTACGAAACTACAGTCACACAAATTTTGTTTAAAAATAAAAGTGATAGATAACAATGTAAAAAAATGTTTTATTTCTTTTTAAAAAATGAACTATCACAAAGTAACGGACAAATCTATCAATAACTTGAATTCCGTTCGATTGAAATAAACACAACAATGCGGCGTTGCCATTTGTTAAGATAATTTTAAAAAGTTCGAAATGATGTAAAGAAGCGTCGTTTAAATTTACGAAAGTACCTTCCTTAATACCCTTTACAAAGAATGTAAAATTAGTTTTGTAATAATCGTTCTCCAAAGTTTTCAGTTAAAAAAGAAGTGGATATTAAACGATGATTTATAGATAATAGTTAATGAGCTGCCTTCCTAAATAAAATCTAAAAAAACGTAATAATTACCTCAATATTCCTCATGGCTTGTTCCATATCTCTGAGTAAAGCAGGCTGTGTAAGTAAACCAGAGCTGTCTCTTAATTTAGTAATGCGGTTGCGATAATAATCTCTAGATTGTTTCAAATCATTCAGCCTCCCTCGCACCTAAAAAACAACTATTATCATTTCCTATAAGACGATTAAAATGAATCGTGTTTTACATCCTGATATTCATGCTCGACGTTGGTACGTTCCCAGTTAAGGTCAAGCAAGTCATTCTCCAACGCCGAGGATTTTTCTTTGAGATGTGCCAACACCTAAAATTTCATTAATAAAGATAGAAACTTCTTCGGAATCAAATCCACTGTCATACTTGTATGCTATTCGCGCATTTTATTCGAAGTCTGGTCAGTTCTTCGTCCTTTTCTTCGATTTTATCGGCGTGACTTCTATTATCGATCTTAAGCTGTTCGTAATCAGCCAATAGTAAGCCTGGTGCTATTTCGTCCAGGGTGTCAATTGCATCAAGTTTTTCCTGTACCATGCCTTTAAGTTTGATGAAATTCAGCCTCATAAAACTCACTTGGTTCATCTGCTTGCTCTGTCTTGAAAGCAATCGCTCCACATGCTAGAGTAATTAGATTAATATCAATATCCAGAAACAAAGTTTAGTAAAAGGGAGTGTCACTTATAACTAGAGAGCGAATTTTTGCCCGAGCTCAGACAAGATCACTTCTCATCAGTGTGTTTAGTCACAGTCATACACTACTGACTCGTTCTATAGAAAAATAAATTAATAATAACCATCTGATCCAGATGGATTGCATAACTTTTAGATTAAAAGCTTTACAGCCGCTTATCCTGTACTTGCAAATGCATTTAAAGAAGTTTTAATAAATTCAGACACTTTTTCCAACTTCCTAATGGAGGGCAATACATACCTACTGAACAAAAATGAGACGTTAAGCAACCCAATATACATCCCAAGAAAGTTGGGAGGTGGAGGCCTTGTGAACTTAAAAAATATCTGTCTCAATCAAGAAAATAGGATGAGAAACACTTCATTGATTCAAACAGAACGCTAATGAAATTGGTTGCAAATGACGACCGTGGATTCACCCTACTAAACCTAAATAAACAAAACCGTATTGATATTAAAACAAAACTCACGGATTGTGTTCGAGAATAGAAAAGACAGATATTACATGGAAGGTTTTCTAAGTCACTCGAAGATGACACCATTGACGAACAATTATCTCAAAAATGGTTGACCGATAGACTGTTGTACCCAGAAACAGAAAATCTATTCAAGGTGACGAAGAACTAAGAAAGGCAACTACTGCACTGATAAGTGCAGGAAATGCGGTACTCTGGGGGCAACAACAAAACGAGCTTTACAGCCGCCTACTTGCAAATGCATTTAAAGAGGTTTTAATAAATCCAAACACTTTCACCGGCTTCCTAATGGAGGGCAATACATACCTACTGTTCAAAAAAGGGGACGTTAAGCAACCCAATAACTACAGACCAACCACATGTCTGTCAATGTTATATAAACTGTTCACAGCCCTACTCAATGAAAAAATCTACCAACATTGTGATAAAAACAACATTTTTGAAGAAGAACAGAAAGGATGTATAAGAGCAAGTATGGGCTGCAAGGAACAATTGACGATCGATGCTGTAGTTCTTGAGCAAGCGCGAAAAAGAAAACCCAACTTAAATATCTGCTATATAGACTACAAGAAAGCATTTGATAGTGTCTTGATTGGCTGGTTGAGGTTCTGAAGTTCTATAAAATTAGCCCCCAGATTATTAATTCTTTAAAGTGCCTGATGGGGAAGTGGAAAACGAATCTTTTTGTCGGCCAACAATGCATTGCTGCTACAAATATCGAGAGGGGAATTTTTCAGGGAGATTTTTCTTTTCTCCAATTTGGTTCTGTCTAGCATTGAACCCTTTGTCCACACTACTTAACAACAGCAATATTGGATATAAACTTTACATGAGGAATCCAAGAAAGCTATCTCATCTACTATATAGGGATGACCTTAAATTATATGGAGAAACTAGAGAAAAATTAAACTCATTGATAAAAACGGTTGAAACATTCAGTAGGGATATCAGAATGTCTTTCGGACTAGACAAATGTACTACCATTAGTATACAGAAGTCAGAGTCAACAATCAACACTTTGTAACATACAACAACTAGCACCACAAGAATCCTACAAATATTTAGGAATACCCCAAAAGCATAAACTTGATCATAACCAATTAAAGAAGGACTTTTCCACTCTATACCAAAAGAGACTTACAAAACTTTTAAACGCCAAACTGAACAGTGGAAACCTTATTAGAGCGATCAACGGTTGGGCAGTGCCAACTCTGACATATTCTTTTGGCATTGTTAAATGGTCAGAAACTGACCTTGATGAACTTGATAGGTTGACACGCCGAACATTAACAAAGTTCCGATGCCTGCATCCAAACTCACCTACGAAAAGACTATACATCCCAAGAAAGTTGGGGGGTAAAGGCCTTGTAAACGTAAAAAATCTCTGTCTAAATCAAGAAAATAGAATGAGAAAACACTTCATTGATTCAA
The DNA here is from genome assembly GCA_031761425.1 of Cosmopolites sordidus. NCBI lineage: Eukaryota > Metazoa > Arthropoda > Insecta > Coleoptera > Curculionidae > Cosmopolites > Cosmopolites sordidus. Next base: position 1,583,478 of record JARFXV010000270.1, on the reverse strand, counting down.
ACAGTACGTTATGAAATTGGTTGCAAATGAGGACTGGACTTTCAGCCCACTGAACCTAAATAAACAAAATCGTATTGATAACAGAACAACACTCACGGATTGCGTTCGAGAATCGAAAGGACAAACATTACACGGAAGGTTTCCTAAGTCACTCGAAGATGACACCATTGACTAACAATTGTCTCTGAAGTGACTGACCGATGGGCTCTTGTACCCAGAAACAGAAGGTTTTGCGATATCTATTCAAGATAGGGTAACAAGAACAAAAAACGATGAAAAGCACATACTGCATTTGGACGTAGTCGATAAGTGCAGGAAATGCGGTACTTTGGGGGAAACAATTGAGCACCTTATTGGCGGTTGCCCGGCCCTTGCTCCTAGTGCTTATTTAGGACGGCATAATCACCTGGCAAAAATTATACATCAACAAATTGCAAAAAAATACTCGCTATTAGAAAGCGCACCTTCTCCATATTATAAGTACTCGCCTTCTCCTGTACTTGAATCATCCGATACCATTCTTTACTGGGACAGACCAATCACTACTGATCGAACGGTTGATTATAACAGACCGGATATTGTTCTAATCAACAAAAAGGACAAGAGGGCTTTTATAATTAACATCGCAGTGCCGCTATCTCACAACATTAGAAAAACTGAGATAGAAAAATCCACAAAGTATGAAAATCTGGCATACGACTTGAAGAACCAGTGGAAACTAAGTAAGGTAGATGCAGTGCCCTTCGTTATATCCGCCGAAGGCCTGATAAGTAAGAGATTTTCAAAGAACCTCGAGAGCCTCGGTATCTCGAGATCGATTGCCATAGTGGGACAGCGTGCCGTGCTCTTGCAGACGTGTCACATTGTTCGTAAAATATTATGCTAGGGTGAGAGGAGCTGAATTGCTTTTTCAACTTGGCATTGGAATATCGGCCAGCATGAGCTGAGATTCTACACTAAGGATGAGCAGAAGAATAATAATAATAAGGCTACAACGAATAATTAGAACTGCTCTAACAAAATATAGGAAACACCACCCGCACAGTAGTAAAAACGATTTATATTACCAAGAATTGAAGGAGGGAGAGGAATTATAAATATATATAATCATCACAAAAAACAAATATCCAATTTAAGAACATGTTTCCATCAAAGAATGATCGAATGCCCACTATATGCCAGCGTATATTTACCTGATGATGATTATACGCCTCTGAATCTTAAACAAATGGAACGACAAAATGAGAGCATTCAGACAACTGGAACAATTATACAAGAGGGGAAAAATATATCTCTATATGTCTCTATAATCTTTATATATCTAATATGATAGACACCCCTATGATTTTGACCGTCACGAAATCGACAAGAGTGTCGATTTCGTGTCAAACAACATTAAAACTTTACACGTGTGAAGTAATAAACGACTCGATTTTTGCGATGCAATGCCCTCTAGCACCCAAAACAAGACGAACTTTTGCATCAACCCAATACTTAATCAATTCTTCTATTGGAACCTTCGGTGTGAAACACGAAACTCAAAAAATATTACGCACGTTTTGTTAACCATGTTAGTATCATCAGGTGATGATTTAATCTAATTTTAAAACTAAAGTATGTTAACTAAGTTATGTTTATATGATAACCCTAATTATTAACCTGACTACCTAGGACGCGTACTACCTACCTAGTGAAGCGTGTAAAAAAAGGAAAAAAATCGTGTGTGTACTTATGTACGCACGTAAGAATTTTTACTTCTTTGACGTAAATAATAAAATAATTTTTTTTATGCAATCAAGCAAATCTTGACAAATGGTGAAGGTGATCTAATTTTAAAAAGAAATTAAAAATACAGTCTGATCTGTTTTCTCAAACGTAACTTCCATTCCGCACTTTGGCGCTCTGTTTCTGGATCGTATTTAAAGCACCATGTTTCATTCCCGTCACAATTGATTTAGGAAGTATTGATCACAGTGGCGGCTCGTGGGTTTTTAAAGTGGGAGGGCATAGAAGGAAATAGTGCTGATGAAGATTTTTTGCTTTCCCTTTCCTCTTTTTTACTTTTTGTGTTATTAAAACCCTGTACAGGAAGTAAAGCAGGAAAATGAGTTAAAGGAAAGAAACTGAACGGAAATAAAATATGTTGTTTTGCTGGAAAAAATTGTTTACTGTCATAAAGGCTGGAGGGGCGACGACCCAACGACCTCCCTCACGAGCGACCACTGATTGATCATTTCTGACGGCCGCGACCACCTCTCTTTAATGATTGACATGAAGTGATTTCTGCCCATCCGTCAACATGTGTGGAACAATCTTTCCACGCACCTTTTACCCAAATCCCAAATCCTTGTGAAGAATGAGTCGAATCGTTTCTTTGCCGATATCCAAAGCCTCTTGCATCATTTTTAGTCAAGCATTGCGGTCATTTGCTACAAAATCGCAAACTTTTTCGATCATTACGGGGGTACGATCTGAAATTGGTCTCCCATCACGTTTGTCATCGTCTAGCGACACTCTGTCATCCAAAAACGTATATTCCACAGAAAAATATTTCTTCTGCTTAAACAATCATCGCCGTACACTTGCTGCATCAACCGGAATGTTTCCGACGCAGTTTTACCGAGCTTTGCGTTAAATTTAATAATCCAGGAATGTTCAGGCGTCGTTCGCTCGTCAATAGATGGCGCGTCTGGTTGTTGACATATATCTCAACTATTGATACTTAATAGACGCACTCTGTACATTATACTAATTATATTTTTAAATGTTGTCTCTGGGAATGTCACATTAGAGTAAGTAAAAAATATATTTCAGTTCAAAGTGCTCTTGATCTGAGCGGTTAAAGATTAAACATAATTTTAACCTACTTTATCTGGAATAATATTGCCAGTTTTGGAAAGTATCAACCCATAACCAACTTCTGCTTCCCGGTTCAACATTTTTGTAAAGAGCTCTTCTAGTTCCTTCGCTTTTTGTTCTTTCTGTTTTTTGGCCAGATCGATCTCGCCAGAAGTCTTGCTCTTTTCTTCTTTCACCAATTCTATTAGCTCGCCATAAGCCATGAGCTTCTTGTAATATTTATTAATACTGTCGTATGACACTTCTGTTTCCCTAGTTACATCATCCATCTGTAAATAAAATCGTATCAAAAGCAAAAAAAAACACGACAATCAACACCAACAACAATAATTTTCTTTGAATTATATACACAGTTTAGCACTAACAACGGAAAGATACATAACATTTGACCAGTTCTATATTATTTTCAACATAAAGTAAAAAAAAGCGTGTCTGTACTTATGAACGCAAGCAAGAAGTGATACTTCTTCAGCGTAATTATTAAAAAACAAGTCTTGACAAATGGCGAAGGTGACATAATATTAAAAGAAAATAAATTGTGTTAGATAGGCGCGTGCAACTTAGTCCCGCGCTAAAAATACACTCTGATCTGTTTTCCCAAATGCGCCATAAGAAGTATAACTTAAAAAATTGAAAATAACTTCATCGGAGATGTCATGGAAGGATGCCTTAGATTTTTTATGGAAAATTTTATTGATGAAATCCAAAGAACATTATTTCCGTTAAATATTCAAATATGTCAAACATTTTTTGTTAATAATAATTTTACACTTTGTTCCCAATGACAGATCTAGGGGAAAATTTAGACATATTTTTAGTGACAAACGATACGACCTTCAAATAATTCAACATAAAAAAAGGTTCCTAAAAGTTTAGATAAATCACTAATGATTAAATAAAGGCTCTGTAAAATCTGATATTGAACTAACCTTTTTTCTTTTAAAGTACATGGATAATTTTTTGTGTAAAATATAATTTCTGATCTTTGCTACTGAAATCTCCTCCGCCAATTTGTCGTGCTTTTCGTAATAAGGAGTTCTATCAAGGATCGATTGCTTTTCTTCTTCTTCTACAATAGATTCCTCTTCTTCTTCTTGAATATCTACAATAGAATTACCACTTATTTTCTACCCAAGGAAAACCACCATCAAAAAAACTCTACCGCCGAAATATATTTCGTGAGTGTCTGGAGTCATATCAAAACCTTCATAGATATCTTCTTCAGAGAGGGACCTAATTCTCGGACCGAAATTGTAAGAGGTTTTTCTAGGCTTCCTCTTAGTCTCCATTGCTTGTATGACTTTTAACTGGTCTAAAAGAAAAATCATGTTTCTACTGGAAATAAATGATGGACACTTTTACCTTCTGGCGAACTAATTGTTGCACTAGACCCAAGCAAAGCTGCAAACACGAATTATATTATTTTTTGTGTATTCAAATCATAAATTGCCAGGACTGTTTCGTTTAAATTACACCTTAAAGTAACAAATACAAGTTGAGATCGGTCAGCGGTAATGAACGGAAGTTTTGTGCGGATCGGCGATAAATGAACTAGATCTCGAGGATTATCACGGGAAACACAAATAAATATTTTTGACAAACAGCAAATCGGAAAAATAGGTGTCAAATTTGTTAGAAATTTGCAGATATATTAATAAAATCTTTGTAGTAGAGTTGGGCGTAGGGATAAAATAACATAAATAATAAATACGAACAATCAGATAAAAATCGACACGGCCTGAGATAAACATCACTAAACAATACAGAGAACAGGGTCGCACTCGAAATACGAGTGGCCGGGCGCAATAAGACACACAAGTACAAACACCGGGAGGAAATAAAATCCAAAAGGCACGACAAAGGCATCAGACATGAATGAAATTAAGAAAATGTTTGAAGAGATGGTGAAGGAAATAAAGGAGATCAAGAGGAACCAACAGAAGAGTGAGGAACAAATAGAGGAACTGTTAAAAGAGAAAAGAGAAATCTGATAGTGTCGGGAATGTTTCTGGATATTCATAATAAAAACAAGATAAAAGATACAATGAAAAACATTATAAGGAAAGAACTGGAGATTGAAACCAAGATAAGAAGTGCCAAAGAGATTGGTAACAAAAAAATGCGTAATAGAAATGGAGAACATCGAAGAGAAGATTAAGATTTTGCAGAACAAGAGCAAGTTAAGAAATGGCAAGGATAAAATATACATAAATAACGATCTAACTTCCAACAGATAAGGAGAAGGATAAACAAGAAAAAATTAGGAAAAGAGAAAAGGAAGAAAGGATTAAAGAGAACAAGACCAAGGTGAGATATATGAAAATTATTATAAATGAAAAATTGTGGAGATGGGACAAGGAGACACAAGAACTACTAGCAAAAAACTACTCAAAAAAGGATGGATTGATGATTACGACCAAAGCAATGGAAACTGACACGACTATACAAATTACAAAATCAAGGGAAAAACAAGAGAAGAGGAGGAACGAAGGGATCAAATAATAGAGCGGGTAAAGAAACAGATAAAAAGAAGGAATACATAAATATGAGATTGGAAACATGGAAAGTACGAAGTATTGGAGAAAGAGAGGAGGAATTAGTGGAAGAGATGAGAAAATGTCACATCGAAATACTGGGAATCACAGAAACAAAAATGAAGGGAAGAGGAATAAAGGAGATACAGATGGGATATTGGACGTTATTGATCGAGGAAGGGGAGAAAGCAAGGGAAGGAGTGGGATTGATAATCGCACCAGACATTTTAAAACATATCATAAAGGAGAAATCTGTTAGTAGCAGAATAATGGCGATACATTTAAGTTTGTTAGGTCAGGAATTATGGATATTAATCGTACCATATGGAGAGAACGAGAACGCAGGGAACGCAGGACGAAAGAAGAAAAGATTCATTTTTTGAAAAAATACAGAATGAAATCAATGATGGGATGGAAAATGTGTTGATTATGGGTGACCTGAATGACTTGTCAGTGATCAAAACGGGGGTGTGGAGGACTGTATGGAAAGGGAAGGAGAAAGGACAAGAAATAATAATGGAGACAGAATGATAGAACTATGTATTGAGAACAACCTAATAATATTAAACACAAAGTTTATACGCAGGGGGATAGACAAATACACTAAAGTAGAACCGGGAAGGGGAGAAAACTCAATAATAGACCATTTTCTGAAAAGCAAACATAAATGGAGAAGTGTGAGGGATGTGAAAGTAACAAGGCGACCGGAGATCGGAAGCGATCATTATTTGGTGAAGATGGACATGGAAAAGAAGAAAGAAGAAAAACCAGATAAAAGAAGAAAGAGAGTAAAGGAGATAATAAAAAGCTATAGGCTAAAGGAAACGAGTTACCAGAGGAAATACCAAGAAGTAATAAACAGGAAATTTGAAAAGCAAGAAGAAGAGAGAGGAGTGGAAGAAAAATGGGAATTTTTCAAAGATATAATACTGGAGGCCGCAAAAGAAAGCTATGGAACGAGAAACATTCTAAATAAAAAAAAGAGGAAAACCGAATGGTGGACTTAAGGACAAAAAGGAAAAATGGAAAAGATATCTGGATATAAAAAAGATCAAGATCACGAAATATATAAAGAAAAACGAAAAAAAAGTAAAGATGAAATAAGCGAAACAGCAATCATGGATAAGATTTGGAGAAAAGATAACTGAAAACTACAGTTTAAAAACCAAAAGTTGTTTTACGGAATTTTAAAGCAGCTAAAACAGAAAAATGAGTACAGTATGATGAATATAAAAGACAAGAACGTAAATGTAAGTACGGAGGAAGGTGAAATAATGGAAAGATGGAGAGAATATTTCGGAGAACTGACTGACACGGGAACAAGTATATCAGAGGAACAAGAAAATTATATAAACGATATTCAAAAAATAGATGTGATACAAGAAGAAGAGGTATATGAAGCAATAGAGAAATAAAAGGTGGGAAATGCACCGATATATAGGCCTAGAAAAAGCTTTTGATCGAATTAAAAGAGAGAACATATGGAAAACGCTAGAGAAACGTACGACTATGTATAGGGACAACAAGAACTTCGTCAGGACAAACGATGAGGAATCCGAAATAATTTACGACAACCATCGAAGTAAAACAAGAATGTCTGCTGAGTCCATTGTTATTCTCGATTGTAGTAGACGAATCGTTAAAGGAAGCAAAGAAAAGAATGAAAACAATAAAATTCGGACACTAAAATTCGAAACAAATTGAATTGACCGAACTGATGTTTGCAGATGATATGGCTATAGCAGCGGATACAGAAAAAAAACCTTCAACACAACTTAGAAATTTTGAACGAAGAGCTGATAAAAATAAACAAGAAAATTAATAATTATATATTAAATTAATATTCAAATATTTTTTTCTTTATTTGGGTTTATAGATTACTTCCCGAAACGTTAACGTTAAAAGTTTGTATATTTTTTTAGAACATTTTTATATTTTTAAAATTTTGTTCGTTAGGCAAATTTATTATAAAAAAGAATCACTGAGAAATTTGTCTCCGTTTGGTTTTTTTTTGTATTTACGCAGTGATTCTTTATTTACATGAGAACAGATATTTTGATATTTTTTGAGTTTAAGGTTGTGGCGAAAAACCCAAATAAAGAAAAAAATAAAAAGTATGATCGTATCCAAAGAAAACAAGAAACATAACATAGATTATCAAGCCCAAGATTTTCCAATGATGTTCACGGCATCTATAACATTTGTTTCCAAAAATCTTTAACTAAGAGCTCATTGTTTTGTCGCATAGCTTCATGGATATGCACAAATGATCGTCTCGTATTAGCTTTAAATGTTTTGTCAACACCCTGGTCCTTCGGTTGAAAAATGCAACTTTTACACGTAGGTCGAAATTAGTGGGAGTAACAGGAGGATGTCCTTGGTTGATGATAATGCAGTATATCAATACGCGTCGATGTTTCTTACAACAGATGTTGGCACACTTCTTCCATTATAAATACTATAACAGTTAGTTATTAGTTATTATTTAACTTAGTTATTTATTTATGCCCATAATACTGGGGAACAGCAATTTTGTTGACATGGATCTGTGACTTGTTTTTGACTAATTTTTCATCTCTGAATTCAAAAATATTCACAGTTTTTCTCTATCACGACAAGTTCTTAAGCTACAGCATACCCCTCATTTTACCTTAAAAGTGTACATACGAAAGGAAATAAGGTGAGATCTGACCAAATAGATTAGAATATTTTATTCATACAGAGGTTAACATACTATTAAAAGTTAAATTGTGTTTATACAAAAAATAAATAAAATATATTATGGTAAAAATGTCTTCTTATAGCTTTTCCTGGAGTGTTCAGTTTGTGGACATTCTCGCTTGATGCTCCAACAGAAGGTACTGAATTTTATGTTTGTTTTTTTTGTTGAATCTTTGATTGTTTGTGATCTTTGGGTTCTCGCCAAACCATTGGTATACCAAAAGAAAGTTTATTACGTGTTCTCTTCGTCCACATTCGTAAACTTTCTATACACTGCTTGCACACTTTATGAGGGGCCCATGATTTATCTTGGTCACCTATTTTCACTTTAAAATAAGCAAAATAGGCTTGCCTGGCAAATGTACTAATATCAGTCCGTTGAATGAGGATGGTAAAACTGCCACATATATAACAAAATAAATCAGGGCTGTTTAAGCACTTACGACGAGAACTACCAGAGGCAGACATAACGAAAATCTGTAGTTGTGTATGTATACTTTGACTTCACTATATCAGAGCGACACAAACCCGCGTACTTTATCATCTCATGCGTAACTGACCGAACTAGGTTTGGATGACGCAACGTCACTCACGCCCCCACTCCTACGTCGAAGAAGGTTCGCCGGTAGGAGAGCAGTAGTGACTTCTGTGATTCGCCAAGCTTAGTCGGATGCGCAACAACTGTAGAGAAAAAACTTGACGTGATAGAAAAAACTAAATAAAGTTTTGGAATTAGCATGTCAATTTACGTATAAAACAGCTAAATATCGAACTCAACAGAAATTTTTTTCAAATTGTTCCCCAGTGTAATTGAATAAAACATTTAAAATATAAAATGCAGTCAGTGAATACAGAATTTGGAGTGTTTTTTTTACAATTAATGTTTCGTTAACATAGTCTTAACATTAAACTTGAAATGAATATTTCGATTCAAAATAATTTGTCACTTTAGGATGAAATTTTGTTTGAATACATTCATTGAATGTTTTTAAACGAATCAATCCCGGCACAAACAAAATTCAGATGAGTTTTGATCAATACCTGCCGTATCAATTGATTTTCCTCTAGATGTTAAATCGAAAGATGTATCTTTCGATGACACCGTAGATCTGAAATTATTTAAGCTAAATTACTTTTAAGAAAATTTAAATCATTTACTACGAAGAAACAACGATAATAGAAGAAAACACAAAATAAGTTTTTTCTACCTATCTAAGAAAAGTAAAATTGTAAAAACAGATCAATGTTCAAGGCACGATTACATGGAAACGGCTTATTTGACGTAAATTTATAATGAGACCTTTTTTGTAGAGAATTCAATTCCCTTCAAACGCGTGTATTGCTCAATTTTTCAAATTAATGGTTTAGGAGTTTTGGATAAAAGATGCAGTCTCGATGATACACTTCTTAATATTAGTATTAAGAGTATTAAGTATTAAGAACAGTGGCAGCTTGTAAGGGAGGGCGTTGGGGCGCTACCCCTCCTGCATTTATCACTTTAAACAATTTTTTAGAGCAAAACACCATTATCATCATCATCATCAGCCCGTGTCGATCCATTGCAGAATGAAGGCCTTTTCAGCATGCTTCCAACTTTCATGGTCCTGGGCTTTCCTCTACCACTCGGGTCGAATATACTTAACGATGTCATCAACGACTCGGTCCTCTTCGCGGACGTTTGTGATCAAGCGGTTTCCACTCCAGGATTGCCTTGGTCCATCTGTCATCCCATCGCCTCGATATATGGCCTGCCCATCTCCATTTCAATTGCTTTACTCTTTCAATGATGTCACAGACTTTCGTTTGTTCCCTGATCCATATTCAGGGCTTTCTGTCTCCTCTTGTAATGCCAAGCATACATCTTTCCATCTGTGCTACCCAAAGTTTTTGAATTGATTGCGATGTGAGTGTCCAAGTTTCACTTCCGTATGTTATAACGGGTAGAACGCACTGATCGAAGACTTTTCTTTTCAGGCAAAGTGGGAGTCTGCTCTTAAACACTATGTTGAGCCTGCCAAATGCCTGCTAACCACATTTAACACGCCGTTCTATCTCCCAGGCGGTATTCCCTCCATTGAAATCCTCTGCCCAATATATATAAAGCTGTCCACATTCTCCAAATCCCTTCCTAAAACTGAAATTCTTCTGTCCTGAGCGAAGTTATTGAACATAACCTGACTCTTTTTCAGGTTTATTTTCAAGCCAAATGGTTCGCCAGCCCTTTGCAGTTCTTGTATGTGTCTTTGCAGCTCATCTGGGTCTTGTGAAAGGAGAACGATATCATCTGCAAATCTAAGATGGTTTAAGTTTGCACCATTGATCTTTACACCATCCTGTTCCCAATCCAGTTTACGCAATACTTCTTCAAGGCCAGCCGAGAAAAGAATAGGCGATATTGCGTTACCCTGCCGTACACCTCGTTCCACATTAATTCCCACTTCAAGATCATCAAGATGAATTGGGGCTGTAGCTCCATCATATATCGATCCTAATAGGTTTACATATGCTTTTTCTACCCCTTGGATAAGCAGTGCATCCATTATCCCATGCTTTGAGATTGACCCAAATGCTTTTTCGTAGTCGATAAAAGCCAAGCACAGTGGCATGGTGTATTCGTTGTGCCTTTCTATGGACTGCTGTACAACCTGGATGTAATTCATTGTACTGCATCCGCTTCTGAATCCTGCTTGTTCTCTTGGTTGTGCGTCATTTAGTTTGTTTAATATTCTTTTAGAAATTATCTTAATGAAAACTTTGTACATTACTGATAGGAGGCTTATTGGACGGTGGTTCTTTAAATCTTCCTGTGCTCCTTTTTTATATAAAGAGTTCAATTCTGCATTTTTCCATAAGTCAGGTACTATTTCTTCTTTGAGGCATTTTGAATATAATTTTGCCAGTGTTTTATGTAACGTCCGACCACCAGCTTTTAGCATTTCGACAGTTACACTGTCCTTTCCTGGAGCCTTGCCGTTTTTCATCGATTCTATAGCATTTGTTACTTCCTCCTCTAGGATATCTGGCATTTGTTCTTCCATGGGTATTGTTGTCTTTAATTGGTTCTGATTTTCATATAACTGGGAATAAAATTTTCTAACATACGTACGCGCCCTGCACACTGTGCCACCCTCACGCCTTAAGGTTTATATTTGCGTTCTTTTCTTTCTCAGCTTCTGTTTAGCCATGTTAATTCCTTTGTTTTCTTCCAGGGTTTCTTACACTAGCTGCATATTGAATCGGCGCGTGTCCTCTGTGATACGTTTTCTTATAGTTTTGCAGATCTCAGTGTACTCGAGCCTGCCAAATGGACTACCTGCAATTCTCATTGCCCGCCATTTCTTCATTAAATCAATGGCCTCACTGGAGATCTATGTCTGTTTGACACATTTTTGTTCTGGTGCTATTGAAGCAGCCGTTTGAAGCACATTGTTGGCGATTATATATATATATATATATATATATATATATATATATATATATATATATATATATATATATATATATATATATATATATATATATATATATATATATATATATATATATATATATATATATATATATATATATATATATATATATATATATATATATATATATATATATATATATATATATATATATATATATATATATATATATATATATATATATATATATATATATATATATATTCCTTTCAATATGGGCCAGAAACCCAGAACGGTTATCGCGAAACAAAATTGCAAATAATCGCGAATCGAAAATAATAAGAATTAAGATCTAAACTAAATATGTGTAAAATTTATTGTACTGAAGCCTTTACCTAAAGTCTTTAATAACCTGTAAATAATGTTAATAAATACAAAATTTCTAGGGATATGTAACTACATCCAGCATATTGACATGGCGTTACTCCAAGAAAAACGATTAGTTACGAAGTTTTTCGTAAGTGAAAGTATGAAACTGCTAGAGAATTGGCAAAAAGTTAGAGAAAAAAAATGTTAACTACATTACTTACTGAAAGTAGTTTCCAAACAGTCCTGTATTATATAAAAAAAATCAATCAAAACTTAAATAACAACATACACTTTGTCATCAAGCTGATTCGTGGTTTCATCCAAGGTTAATGTAGATTCTGCGGCTTTATCCGGTGTCTGCATTACTTCTAAAAACTCTTAATGTACAACAAAACCATGATAATTCTTCAACAATGACTCACTGGAAAATCTTACAGAAGGTGTTTCTTCTATGTGATCGGTGCTCACTTCAGAGATTTCAGTCATACCAGCAATCTTTCCAATTAATAAGAAAATGTAAATTAACTCAAATAATCTTAAATATTGCTAAGCACTACAGTAACATGGCGCCAATGCAGTTTGCCATTTCCGTAAACTGTGCGTGTCTAGTTTGCATAAACCAACCAAATTTAGAATATCTAAAATTGTTTTAGATAGTTCTCGTAAATTTATAACCCATCGAATTATAATTTACATACAGGGGGAACTGAATATAACGAACAGTTTACAAACGTTTTAATAGCTAATCTAGTACTACAAAAAAGTATAACAACCAGACAGAAAATATATTCACTGTATAGCAGTGAAAGAACAAGGACTAGATTTGAAAACGCTGGTAATTATTAAAGCAACATTAACTAAAACAAGATCAAAAGTTAAATTCATGGGTGACATCTCAGAGTCTTTCGAAATTAAAACTTAAGTGAGACAAGGGGATGGACTATTCTTGCCACTCTTATTTAACAGTGTTCTAGAAAAAATAATACAGGAGTGGCGTGAAAAAAAGTCGGCCCTGAATATTGACCAGCCCATTAAACCAAAATTGATTGTCTGGCGTTTGCTGGTCATCTAGCAATTTTGGCTCAAGATATATTAACGGCACAAAAACAGATTGAAATCCTAAAAGAAACAGCAGAAAAGGTAGGACTCCAAATTTCCTTTGAAAAGACACAATACATGACCAGCAACAAACTAAGAACACCATTTATAAAAACAAAATATGATAACATCAAACGAATCTCTCAATTCAAATATTTGGGTGAAATAATCATTGAAAATGGGTTGGAAAAAGTGGCCAATAAGGATAGATACTTACAACAAAAAATGCATATCTAAAAATAAAAAACTGAGACATTACTACACAGTTATTAAGCCAGCATGTCTATATAGAGCAGAAACGCTCATTGTGAATAGAAAGAGACATGGAGGACATTGAAAAGAAAGAAAGAAAAATCTTAGGCCCCAAACAAATAAATAGCATAACATACCGACTTCGAGAAAAACTAAGAAATCAAACAATACGCAGATATACATAGTGATATGAGAAAAAGAAGATTTAAGTTTAACGGACACATAAAAAGGATGAATTCGTGTAGGCTAACAAGACAAATAGTCGAATTTTATGAAAATAGGAGTAGAGCTAAATTAGAAATAATTAAATGGATAACGGCAATTAAAGAGGACCTAAGATCAGCAAATATTACACAAAAGGAAGGCTAACAACAAACGCCTCTAACTGTATTTCGCGTGGCTCACTAGCCCAACGACCGACCGACCAACAATACCGACTAGCCCAAAGTGTCAGCTGAATAAAAAGTTTAAGCTTCAAATCGTCCAAGCTTATACACCAACTATAAGCTATAGGGATGAGGAAATTGAGGAATATTATGATGATGTAGTCCAGCTTTTATGCAAAGAACAATGTAAGTACAAAATTCTGATGGGTGATTATAATGCCCGAATTGGAACTGTAAGAACTGGTGAAAATGCAACTGGCCTATATGGACCTGGTGAGGGGGACAATAGAGGTGACAGATTTTTTGAGTTTTAGATCGTAGCGAAAAACCCAAAAAAGAAAAAAATATATGAACACGCCACAATCATTCAGACATTACTAAGAACTTTATATTATGAATTCCTTCTATAAGAAAAATATCAGCAGAAAATGAACATAGAAAAGTCCATCTGAACTGACAAGTGAAATTGATTACATCATGACCAACGATAAAACAATATTTTGCAATTGTACTGTCCTTAACAATTTTAATGTCGGAAGTGACCACCGAATGGTACGAACAAAAGTTAGGATTAACTCTCGAAGTGAGCGCGAAAAAATAATAACGTTAAAGAAGGGCAAAGTGGATTTTGCAAAATTGCTGGAGAGGGGCACAGATTTTGAGATTACTTTGTCGGACCGCTTTGCTGTGTTACAAGACCTAGAGGAGATATCAGTCAAATATAAAGAAATCACCAACAATGTGCTTGAAACGGCAGCTTCAATATCACCTGAAGAAAAATGTTTCAAACAGACAAAAATCTTCAGTGAGACCATTGATTTAACGAAAAAACGACGAACAATGAGAAATTCAGGGAGTCCTTTTAGCAGGGACGAGTACGCTGAGCTTCGCAAAACTATAAGAAAACGTATCAGAAAGGAGACGCACCGGTTCAACATACAGCTAGTGCAAAAAACTCTGTAAGAAAACAGGGGAATTAAGAAGGCTAAACAGAAACTGAGAAAGAAAAAACGCAAATGTATGCCTTAATGCGTGAGGATGGCACAGCGTGTAGGGCGCGTACGGAAATGTTAAAGGTCGTCAGAAAATTTTATTCACAGTTATATGAAGATCAGAACCAATCAAAGACAATTACACCCACGGAAGAACAAATGCCAGATATCCTAGTGGAGAGAGTGATAAATGCTATAAAATTGATGAAAAACGGTAAGGCTCCAGGAAGGTACAGTGTAACTGTCGAAATACTAAAAGTTGGTGGTCGGGCTTTACATAAAACACTGGAAAAATTATACTCAAAATGCCTCAAAGAACAAAAAGTACATGTCTTGAAGATGATCTTGAAATTGGAATTAATGTAGAGCGAGGTGTGCGGCAGGGTGACGCAATAGCGCCTATTCTATTCTCGGCTGGCCTTGAAGAAGTATTCCGTAAACCGAATTGGGAACAGGATGGTGCAAAGATCAATGGTACAAACTTAAACCATATTAGAGTTGCAGATGATATCGTTCTCATTTCACAAGACCCAGAGGAGCTGCAAAGACGAATACAAGAGCTACAAAGGGCTGGCTAACCATTTGGCTTAAAAATGAACCTCAAAAAGAGTCAGGTTATGTTCAATAAATTTGCTGAGTACAGAAGAATTTCAGTTTTAGGGAGGGATTTGGAGGTTGTGGACCACTTTATATATCTTGAGAAGAGGATCAAGGCCATCCTGGAGTGAATACCGCTTGATCGCAAACGTTTGCGAAGAAGACCGAAAGCACGATGAACTGACATCGTTCGTATATATTGAACCCTAGTGGCAGAGAAAAGCCCAAGACCGTGAAGGTTGGAAACATGGTGAAGAGGAGGAGGCCTTCATCCTGCAGTGGATCGACACGGATGATGATGCTGATGATAATATGAAAGATGTATGAATTTTATATTATAAGTATGTAGGTACATATTAATTTTGCTAGGTAAAACTTATTTTCGAAAATAATGCAAAATTGATGGCTGTTTTATTTTTTTGTGAGCTCCTTTTGGATGTCCCTATAAGGTTGTAGTAGCCCATTAAAATAATTTGAAAACTTTAAGCTTCTTTCTGGTGAATGGTCTTTATCATAGACCAACTCTTGTAACTGTTGTGCGGTTAATAAAATGTTTTGTAAACTACTTAACGTCAGGGATGTAGTAGTCTTATCTTATCTTAGTAATCGTTGCCTCATCGGATATATCATCGTCTGAATTGCCTTCGACATTCAATGACTTTTGAAGAATAACTTCTATTCTAGAAGAATAAATTCTACTTCTAGAAGCTATAACTTCTTCAACGTCACTTGTAAGTTGTAACTCGTCGAAACCATCTCCATGAATTTAGTGTAAGATTCTTGTTTGACAATATTTTCAATTTATCTCGTTTTGTCAGAAACTGCTGACGTATCGGCCACAACCTCTTGGCATAACCCCCCCCCCCCGAAATAAGCCAAATATTACCTAATATTAAACCGAAAAAATACGAGGAGTGAAGAGAGTTAAATTATTACATTTGAATTGAATATATATCCGAACTAGTGGACGTTGCGCACAGTAACACCATCTCTTGTCGAGTGGTCGAACTATTTTGTATCGTATGGAAACTTTGCGTTGTTTCTCGATTATTCGCCACGCCCCTCGGTCGGAATGAGCGGAGCTTTGTGGAAGTTTGTGGTAGTTTCTGGACGGCTACTACTGGGCTGCTATATAAGCGGCGCGTGACCGCGCTTACGGCAGTATTGTTCAATGCGAACTCGAAGCGAATATAAGTGAAAAGTGGTGAACGAATAGTGAAGAGAATTAAGTGTACCGTGTAAGTGAGTAATTTTAGTGCAGTGTTATTCGGTGACCTTGTTAAGGATAGATACGTGAATCATTATTACTGTCGAAAAATGGAGGGGAAAAAAAGGAAGGGTGATAAACTTAAAGGTATGGACTGCTGGAAAAAGTGGTGTAGTCAAGGGGTTTCTAATAAAGAAACAAATTTGGATTTAGCTATCAAAGCTTCAGCTACCTTGCATGCTGATAAGAAGACTGCGATGACAAGCGGGCCCTCAACCTCGACCTCAATCACAATACCGAATGTCGAAATCGATGCCATGTCGCTAGTGCCCTGTTCGATACCTTTAACTGCCAAATCTACATCTAGTCTGCAGCAGGCCAGCTTGCCTGTTACCTCATCTTTTACAACTGTAGCTAAGTTGGATGTTGGTTTTTACGCGAATCAAGAAAAAATCTTGGATGAATATTTTAAGGTCCAAATTTTAAAAACGTCATGGAACCCACCCAGAGATTATAAGTTTCCTATTTCCACAAAATGAAACTTGCGCTTTCAATTGAAAGCGCGGTTGGAGAGATTCCCCTGGTTGTCATATTTGGAATATAAAAGTGGAGCATACTGCAGAGTTTGCGTGGTAATGGGACGTTCGCTTGATGAAGGTAAAGGCGGTCATCAAAGGATCGGCCAATTGGTAATCGAACCTTTTTGTAAGTGGAAAATGCCCTAGGAATATTTGAAGCTCATGCGAAATCGGGATACCACAAGCGAAATTCAGATCTGGTAGATAACTTTTTAAAAGTAATGTCTTCGCAGGCTTTTTCGGTCACTGAACAGCTGTCTTCTGAAAGAAAGAGACAACAAGAGGAGAATCGAAAGAAACTAATCCCTATCGTAAAAGCAATAATTTTTTGCGGCAAACAAGGTATCTCCTTGAGAGGTAAAATCGATTCGGAGCGCATACAAATTACACCAGAATCACCAGAACCTTAACAACCACTACAGAATGATGGTAATTTTAGAGCCCTGTTGCAGTTTGCGGCTGAGTCTGGAGATAAAGATCTGGCTGAGCATTTGAATATTTTACAGAAGAATGCCCTGTACACAAGTCCTCAGATCCAAAACGAAATAATTGACAGTTGTGGTGAATTAATTCAACATAAAATAATTGAAGAAGTAAAGAAAGCCAAACTATTTGCGATTCTGGCTGACGAAACCATCGACATCGGACGTATAGATCAAGTCTCGTTATGTTTTCGATATGTTGATTTTACAGATAATAAACACCGTATACTTAAAGAGATGTTCCTTGAGTACATTCCAACGGTCGATGTTTCAGGATCCGGTCTCGCAAATCTTATTATTACAGCTCTGAAAAAGCATGGACTTGAATGTTCTCATGTGGTTGGTCAAGGTTACGATGGGGCTGCAGCTATGAGTGGGTATTTGCACGGTGCCCAAGCTTATGTTCGCCAAGAATGTCCTCTTGCTCTTTATGTACACTGTAGTGCACACTCTCTCAACCTTGCTATTGCTGATTCATGTTCATTAGCAAATGTCCGAAATTGCATTGGGATTGTGCAGTCTGTTGGTTCCTACTTTCGACATTCTGCTCAACGCACTGCTTTGTTGAAAGAAAAAATTCAAGAGCTACTCCCAAAAAGGTTGCTCTCAGTGTGTGAAATACGCTGGGTCCACAATCATGAAGCTATAATAAGATTCAGGAAAATTTATTCAGCGATTGTGAATGCTCTCGAAGAACTCCAATTTAATCACAATAAGGAAACATCGCAACAAGCCGCCCAATTGCTAACTACGCTTCGATCTTCGGATTTTGTGATGTGTTTAGTGATTCTTCAAAAAGTTATGAGCTATACATTGTCGCTATCAAAACAATTACAGACAATTGACATCGATCTTATTACGGCATTCAAACATGTAGATGATGTTATTAATGTCTTACAACTCCTGAGAAACAACACTGACGTCGAATATCTTCATCACTATGAAGACGTAAAGGTTTTACTGGAAGAAAATGGTGGTATACTGCGAATGCCACGCGTGGTCGGAAGACAATTAAATAGACCGAACAATCCTGCATTGGATGTATGCACGTATTACAAAATTAATTTGTTCATTCCATTTCTTGATCATACAATTCAACAATTGGTTGAAAGGTTTACCAAACATCGTAAAGTAGTATCAGCATTATCTGGTGTGCTACCTTCAAATTTTACTGCCAGTTCTGAAATTGAAGAAGCAATTTCCATGTACTCGTCACTGCTTCCCTAAAGCAACATATCAGTGGTTAAAGCAGAACTTGAAGTATGGAAAACGGTAATGACAAGAATCTCGCCTACCCCGAAATCTAGTTTGGAATGCCTAGATATGTGCGATAAAAACCTTTATCCTAATATTTACACATTACTACAAATCTTGGCTACCATTCCTGTATCCACTGCTACCCCAGAAAGGTCTTTCTCGAGCCTAAGGAGACTGAAAAACTATTTACGAAACACTACAAGTGAAAACAGACTTAATGGTTTGGCTCCCATAAACATTCACTATGGAACAGAAATTCATGCAGATGAAGTAGTGGATATATTTAAAAGAAAAAGCCGAAGATTTCTTCTTTAATGGTTTTAGATTTAGCGCAGAGGAACGAAATTAATTTAACCATTTCATTTAAAGTTAAGAACTTTATAAATATGTCGTAATTTTTCCGATGAATATATAGATATTAAATTTCATGTAAGTATATTTTTGTTGTTTTATTTACTTCAAACTAACCCCCCCCCCCCCCCAAAACTAAATCCTGGCTACGCCCGTGCCTCCTAGCAACACGGCCTTACTCTAACCTATGGACAAAGGAATAATCCAGGCTTTTAACTTCTATTACATTAGACAAACGTTTAAAATCATACTGGACGCCATGGAATGTATTCCTGATTTGAATGGCATGCACATTTTTGACATAATTTTGGCACAATTTGGCACAATTTTGACACAGCAAGTACATTGTTAACATAAAAGAATCATTGCAAGAGTTGAAGCCGTACACATTGAAATCATGCTGAAAAAACGTGACCTGATTTAACTGTCGGTGACGGTGAAGAATCCGGGCCAATTTAGGCGTTAACTGAAAACATTATTTAAGTTGCAAATGGCATAGGACGAGATGGTTTCGAACAGATAGAATCAAATGACATTCAAGAATTGCTTGAATCCGACTGAAACCGACTATGAGGAAATGCCCATTAAATTGAAGTGGAACCCTCAACAAGCACTGAAAAGATGATATTAAACTTATAAAACCTCAGTAAAGTTGGTAAAAATGGCATGGCAAACGAGCTCTGTGCATAAAAATTGATCCGTCTATGAAAAGAAGTTTTGAACTATCAGGATATATCATTGCTCTCTGTAGCAGGAACGATCCTGGCTAGATAATAATTATATAAAAGTATATATAGTAAATAATCTTTATAATTAAAGATTTTTAAGTAAAGCAAGATAGGCAACCAAGAATTTAAACATTATATATATATATATATATATATATATATATATATATATATATATATATATATATATATATATATATATATATACAGGAATTTTAAAATCCTAACTGTATTAATATACGTTTTTAAAGTTGGTGTTTCAGCACCCTCTATATTACAAGAATATAATTTTTAATAGAATATTTAAAAATATATGTCTTTAATTTAGTTTTCATATCCAGAACCATATAATAATATCAATTCGATCAGTTATGACAATATTTAATTACCCCTGTTAACACCTTCTTCTTTTCGGCATCAATATCGACAGTTTTTTCAAAAAAATCTGATTTGAATTCATCCTCATCAGCAGCCGTTTTCTTTTTCGAACTTAAATCTACCTCAACCTATAACTTTAACCCGTTAAATCATATTAAAAATATCAATAAAACAGTACCGCTTGTTTATCAACTGTTATCTCCGTATCGATAATTTCCTTGGTTTGAACTATTTCCTTACTTGAAGGTTCAGGAGCTTGATGAATCTCCAAATCCTAAATGCATCAAAATTGATTAATTAAAATAGTTCAATTAAATCAAACCTACATCTCCAATGCTGTGATTATCATCTTCTAAATCGGTTACTATGAAATCCTCAGTCTTAAAATCCGCCTCAATTCTCTTCACTTCTGTTTGTACAGTTTTCTCAATATTCTTATCATCATCTTTTCCCTCGACTTTTTGTTCATCTATCTCTCTGTTTTCCAGATTTTCTTCAACAATTTCATGTATAGTTTCGGCCATTTAAAAAAAAACACAATATAATGAAAAAAATTGTAAATCGTTTAATTACTGACAGTATTATATATAATAATATTGACGTTTGAAATAGGTAATAATTAAACATTACTAATGCATTTTTAAATTATCCAGGGAAACATTTATATTTAAATAAGAAAAAAGGGTTCTGTTCAATATCAGACACGTAGTTGGGAAAGTTTTGATTAGATGGCACTCAAATACTTGACATCCTAACCAAGAAAAAATTACAACTCTCCAATAACATAATAAATATACAAAAACATATTGAATCGTATTAAAAGAAAATTACAGAATAACATTATGAATTAAAGTATAATTTTTTATACATTGCCGGTTCAGATATTTTTATCATTTTATAATGTCCACATACGCCGCAAATATTGTTACTGAGAATGGTATGTGTATGTATTAAACATGTCTGGTTTTCTTATATGTTTATGTGTTCTTCAGTAAGAAGTGCAGTTGCAGAATCTCTAATATTTGTTTTAGGTGAACAATTTATTCCTGCCTCTCAGAGACCCGATGGGACATGGCGAAAAGCCAGACGAGTAAAGGAAGGATATGTTCCGCAGGAAGAAGTACCACTTTACGAAAGCAAGGGCAAACAATTTATGGCGAAAAAGCAAGAACCTGTTGTGTTAGCATCGGGTAAAATAGCTCAAAGACCTATTCCAGGCCTGTTCATTATTCAAGATGATAAAGAGAAAAAAGGACAAAAGAAAAAACCGAAAAATAGTAAGTTATCACTTACTACAATAATATAAGAAATAAAAACAATATATTTCTTACAGAAATTGCAGAAATCAACAAGATACTTGAAAGTACAAAGATAACTGAAAATTCAACAGAGAAATCTAAAAACCAGAAAGAAAAGGTAGAGAAAAATGTTGCCAAAGCTCAGCTTCCGGAAACTACTGATCCGGTTAAGAAACTGAAGAATTTAAAGAAAAGATTGAGAGAAGTTGAAGCTTTGGAAGAGAAAGTGAAAAGTGGAGCTTTAGCTAAACCCGAGCCAGAACAATTAGCTAAAATTAATAGGAAAAATGATTTATTGGTTCAGATAAGAGAGTTGGAAAAATAAGTGCAATAAGATAGTGTACAGATTTTGATATAGATGTAGATATGATTGAAAAGTAGTGTCTTAATTGAAGAAAAAACAACTTTAAGAATTAGATGCCGCAAAAGATACTAATAATGAGAATTTTTAATCACTTTTTCGGTTATATTTTTGGAATTTTTATAAAAAAGTATTACAACAAAAGAAATGATTTTCTGAGGATGATATTTAAAAATCATCCTGTGCTGTTTATGAAACTTGTCCACTGCCATGTTTTTCATTGTTAGAATTGTCATCATATGTAGTTAATAAATCATTATTATATAATTTTCTTCGTTGTGTTTCTTTTGTTGTATTACTACCAGTTTAGTTGAAAATTTCTTTATTCCTTTGGCCTTCAGCTAACAAAATGATGAAGATTTTTTCTGGACTATTATAAAACTTTAATTACTCATAATGATTTTATAAAAGAAGACAATTTGTGGACATCAATTTATTTATACTATCGTTTAACTTAGCTTTTAATGTGATTTTTGTTTGTTCATTGAATGTTTAAACTAGGTATCATTCATTATTCAGGATCACATCAATAAAAATAATCATTTTTAAAAATGTGTTTTTATTTATTTCTATCTATTCCTATTCCCACTTTAAAAGAATATCTCTTTGATGGAAAATTGAATGATATTAATAAAGTGTTTATAGTTTACGTGCAGATAAAAAAAATGGTCTGAATATGAAACCAGTAATACACATCAAGAACAGTAACTCCCAATGTTTTAAAAAGTGATTTCAAAGGATAACTAAAAATTCTACAATTTCCATGGCGATAAAAAAAATCATTTGCATATGAAAGCAGTGTTACACATCAAGAACAGTAGCTGTTAGTGTTTTAAAAACCAGTCTCAAACGATAATTCAAAATTCAAATTGATATTTCACCCGTGTCTGCAATTTCTAATTCAATTCACGTTGAGAATAGTAGTCAATACTGTAAAAAGTAATCTCAAACGATAATTCAAAATTCATTATTAAACAAATGTTTGCAATATCTATGCAGATAATAAAAATATCAGCATATGAAACCAGTAATACATATAACATTCTTGATTTAATTTCATTAATATCCAGCGGCGGTTCGTGGGGGAAAAAACAGGTGAGGAACCAAATTATGGAATGGGGATAGGGAAATGCGTCGCAACCAAAAATTTTACATTTCTTAGTAACATGCACACACTTTGCTGTGTAGAAATATAAGTGTAACTATCAGACATCATTCATTTTTTTTTTTTGGTGGGGTACGTGCCCACGTGCCCTTATGGACCAACTGTCACTGTTAATATCCATATCCTATAATAGCCTAAATATTTTAAAAGCACGTCTTAAACGCACTAATTATAAAAGAAATAATTTTCGTTGTTTGCATTTCACCAAAAAATATTTTTCATATGTTTATTGGTTTTTTCACTTTTCATTTATAATTATTTTCTTTGAATTATATACTCAGTTTAGCACTAATAACGAAAATAAACATAATATTTGACTAATAATATAATATTTGACTAGTTATTATTCTGAAACTAAAGTAAAAAAATGTAAATAATTCAATCGGAGCAGATGCCATGAAAGGATAAAAGAAGAAGATAGGGACATATACATTTTTGTATGGCAAATATTGTTGATGGAATGCAAATAAGGAAAATTATTTCTTTTAAATAATCATGTGTGTTTAAGAGGTGCTTTTAAAAAATAATTAATTTAAAAAACACACTAAGAAAAACCAATAAATTGACAAATCACGGCAAACGAATCTGAATGACAGATCTACGGAAAATTTTGGTAACACAAAACACCACCTTTTAATAATTCAAAATAAAAAATGAAAGTTCTTAAGTTAAGTTAAAACACTAATCACGTGGCTTACATAATTAAATGAAGGATCTGTAGAGAGGAAGCCAATTTAAGAAATATGATCGCGCAGACAAAAATACTATACGTTCTAAAGTTAAGAAAATATAACTGGTGTACATCGTTTTATTATTATCATTCACGTATGGGCCCTGGTGGACCACGTAAAGTACAGTTGGAGGCGTTTGTTGTCGTTAGCCTTCCTTTGCGCCCATATTAATTCCATTCTTTCGCTATGAGCTTTTTTCCTTTATCAGACCAAGTTGTTCCAGTTTTCCTACATTTTTCTTTATGGCTACCTTCCAAACGTTAACCCTGTGTCTGAAACAGCCTCTATCCTGAATTTCACTTTGTGTAATATTTGCTGATCTTAGGTCCTCTTTAATTGCAGAAATCCATTTAATTATTTCTACTTTAGCTCTACTTCTATTTTCATAAAATTCGACTATTTGTCTAGTTAGCCTGCTCGGATTCATCCGTTTTATGTGTCCGTAAAACTTAAGTCTTCTTTTTCTCATATCGCTATGTATATCTGTGTATTGTTTGATTTCTTGGTTTTCTCGAAGTCGCTATGTTGTGCTATTTATTCGTTTGGGGTCTAAGATTTTTCTTTCCTTCTTTTCAATCTCCTCGATGTCTCTCTTTCTATTCAAAATGAGCGTTTCTGCCCCATATAGATATTCTAGTATTAAACTAGAACTAAAACTGAAAAAACTAAACTGTATTGTAATGTCTCAGTTTTGTGTTTTTAGATATGTATTTTTTATTGTAAATATTTTGTGTAAGTCTCAATGTCGTTTCCATTTTTTGACATCTACCCTTTTTGGCCGCTTTTTCCAACCCATTTTCCATGATTATTTTACCCAAATATTTGAACTGAGAGACTCGTCTGATGTTACCATATTTTGTTTTTACAAATGGTGTTCTTAGTCTGTTGCAGGTCATGTATTGTGTCTTTTCAAAGGAAATTTGTAGTCCTACCTTTTCTGCTGTTTCTTTTAGGATTTCAATCTGTTTTTGTGCTGTTAATATATCTTGAGTCAAAATTGCTTGATTATCAGCAAACGCCAGACAATTAATTTTGATGTTGGTTCTCCCCAGTTTAATGGGCTGGTCAATATCCAGGGCCGACTTTTGTTACGCCACTCTTGTATTACTTTTTCTACAACACAGTTAAATAAGAGTGACGATAGTCCATCCCCTTGTCTCACTGCAGTTTTAATTTCGAAGGGCTCTGAGATGTCACCCATGAATTTAACTTTTGACCTTGTGTTAGTTAATGTTGCTTTAATAATTACCAGCGTTTTCAAATCTAGTCCTTGTTCTTTCAAGATCTGGAATAAAGATTCGTGGTCCATAAATGTACAGACGAGATTTTTATTGTACAGTTTTTGATGTCTTAGGATCAACTGTAGATTCAGGATCTGTTCAGGGCAGGATCTTTCCGATCGAAAACCTGCTCGATATTCACCAATTTTAGGTTCTAACTGTCCCTGTGCTCTGTCTAGTAGACATTGAGATAGGATCTTGTAACAAACTGGGAGAAGAGATATCCCTCTGTAGTTGTTTACATCCGTAGATCGTTTTATTTATATTGTTGTTAAAATATTTTTATTTTTTGAATAATCTTAATTTTTTCATGAATGTATGACATATTTTTTTCAGGAACTATTCAATAAAAATAAACATTTTTGAAAAAGGATTTACCACATATTTAATTCTACCAGAGTTTACAGAGATTTTTTTCTGGATTGTTGCACTTAAATATTTCGTTAAAATATTTATTGTTGAAGACTGCCTGATTTACTCTGATTTCAGCAGTTGTGTGCTCGTCATTGAATAATTCTCGTTTATTGGAGAGTTCGCACCACATCTACAATTGAAACAGATAAAGCTCGAACATGGATAAAACTGGAAAAACTATTACTTGACTGTACTGAATAAAAAACTTTTTTTTATCTTCATATCCCCAAAATACTTCATCCAAGTCGTAATAATGTGTTTCAGCATATCCTCGATAACTTATGTCCAGTCCTATATTATCAGCAATGTTTTCCCCTGTTGCTAGAGTATTTGTAACTCCTTTTTTACCGTATGGTTGTTCAAAACATCGCATTTTTCTCTTGTATTTGGAAATGTCCTGACTTGACCACCATTTGGATATAACACCATTTGAGTTTGCTCTTCTACCTAATACAATTTTCCAAAAAATATTAAATCAACTTATTTTATCAAAAGTTATGGCAGAGTATGAGTCTCCAACATGGAATAAATGACGTGTATGAAACAAAATTTTGAATTCAATTACACATTTTTTAATACAAAATATATTTACACAGAGTGCTAAGCTATTTTCGCTAATCTATTTCTACATCTTCGGCCTTCTTCTTCATGTGGTGCTAGAGCCTGTTAGTGAGCCTTGAACTCATGCAATCTTCGCCTTTAACCGGAATGATATATTGAATCAATCCAATCTGAGGCCGAGTATGAGGCCTGTTAACTAATAAAGTAATGAGACTGATGGCGTGAACAGTCATAAGTCTGTTGAAGTTGATCGGAGAAAAGTTGAATTAATTCATTCAATGAATTAGGTATGATATGATAGGATATGACAATTATTACTTAATTATATTTATAATAATCCTCGCTTTCTGGAGCGTGTTTTAACCGGCGACGAGTCTTGCATTTTTGAATACGACCGAGGTTTTTCAAGTAAAAACTTCTTTGTGGCTTCACAATCCCCTTATTTACCAGACTTGGGTCCTTGTGACTTTTTCCTTTGCCAGGATGGAAAATTCACCTCAAAAGAAATTGTTTTGGTACATTGGAGAACATTGAAAATGCCATAATCCACCACGGAAGGTGATTTCCAACACTGCTACGAAGAAATGACAAATAACCTCCATGGCAACTACTTTGAAGGAGACAGTGTAGAATTATATTTTCAATCAAATAAAAAAAATTATAAAAAATCAGTCTCATTACTATATTTGCATACCTCGCATCATTTAAACTGTTGATAAGAATTAGCGGTACCCTACCGATAACACGGTCAAGGTTAAAAATAAGATTTTATAACTGTAGAAAACTAAAAAAAATATTTAAATCCTTTGAAATGATCCTTGTGTATCTGCCAGGCTTATTTGAGTGTTATCTGGCCAATCCACGACAAACATCGTTTTCACAGAATTTGTTTTCTTTTCCAGGATTTCTTAGAAAAAAAGTACTGTGGTGTTCAGCTATACACCATATTGATCTGATTTAAGCCCGTATGATTTCTGGTTAGGCCCAAAGTTAAAATTAGCACTGAAAAAAAGTGTTTGAGATAATTTCGGTCATCTAGCAAAGTTCAACTGCAGACACTACTTTTTCCGACACGCTGTAGTATCCCAGGGTTTCTTTCTATTCCACGTTTGAGTCATACTATAAAAAAATGGAAAAAATACCTGTAGTATCTAGGGAATGAGAAATTTCATGTCCAATGAGACTACCAAGAGCTCCATAATTAAATATTCTGGAAAGTACATTTTAACTTTACATTTTTTGTCTCAGTTAAAAATACTTACTTCGGCCATTGACTGTTGTAAAATGGTTTTTGTAACAATCCTAAGGGAATGACTGAAAATTTAAGAACCATATTTTAGTTAACCAGAACTATTGTGGTATATCATTGCTTTGCATGTACTGATAAAGTCATAACAGACATAGTAAGGCGTATAATAAGTAAAGAGAATAATAACACATATCTAAAAAAGGGATGGGCAAATATCAAGCAGTGTCTGAATGATTGCGGCGTGTTCATATTTTTTTCTTTTTTTTTGGTTTTTCACCACGATCCAAAACTCAAAAAATATCAAAAATATCTGATCTTATGTAAATAAAGAATCACTGGGTAAAAAACAAAAACCAAAACGAAGACAAATTTCTCAGATTCTTTTTCTGTAATAAATTTGCCTAACGAACAAAAATTAAAAAAAATATAAACATTTTCTAAAATAAATAGAACCTTTTAAGCGTTAACGTTTCGGGAGGTCTTCTCCTCCCGTTTTCAAAACGAATCTAAAAAAATAAATTATATTAATTTCTATACATACTGAAAAGATCGGAAGTAAATATATTTTGCGTATATGTTATTGATACTTAGATTAACAATAATAGTTTTAATGACAGTGACATACTACCAAAATAAAAATTTTATTAAAAATTCTTATTTACATAAGAACAGATATTTTTTATATTTTTTGAGTTTGAGGTTTTAGAAGGGGACAATAGTGTCGTTCATAGTGTGTCAAATAATGAAGAAAACACCGAATTTGATGCTCATTTGTTCCAGATGTTCATAGATATCAGACAGGTGTACGACCTTGTACAAAGAGCAGTTGTATACAAGGCTATGGAGAAAATACGAATACCAGCAAAGCTTATTGAATTAACTAAGATAACAATAGAAATTTCCGAGACAGTAGTAAAAATTTAACAACACACCACAGTAAAATTAGTGATCGGGAAAGGTTTACGACAGGGAGTTGGGTTGGCACCAAGAGTGAGTGTTTAATATGCTAATATTTTTATGTAGAAAAATAAATAACAAAAACAAAGCATTTATTTTCGAATATTTCCAATATTGGTATCAATATTTGCGATGAAAATCAAAAAAAATATGCATTTTTAAATTATACATTTAAAAACTAATTAATTTAAAAATTAAAAAAAAAAAACATAGTTATTCCAAAGTTTCAAGTGTTTACTGCTGTCGGTAGTCCCCATGACTGCCTACCTTTTTTTTGTATTTAGAGTATTATAGAAATTAATATCAATTATTTTTTAGATTCATTTTGAAAAGAGAGACCTCCCGAAACGTTAAAGTTCAAAAGTTTGTATTAATAGAAGAATTTCTTTTTATTTTTAAAATTTTTGTTCGTCATGCAAATTTATTACAGAAAAAACAATCACTGAAACATTTGTCGCCGTTTTGTTTTTTACCCAGTGATTCTTTTATTACATAAAAACAGATATTTTGATATTTTTTTGAGTTTTAGATCGTGGCGAAAAAACCCGAAAAAAGGAAAAAATAGCTGAAAGAAGAGTAGCCAGAATACAGAAAGAATTTTGGGTGCTGTGAATGACAATTGAATTTGGAGGATTGGGTATAACTTCCAACAAAAGCAATTGTAAAAATATCTGGATATTGTAGACTATGTAAGGGTTTCGCGACTCAGAGGGTTTCGCGGCACGTGGCGAAAATGCCAGAAAATCGAGTACCAAGGAAAATCATGGGGCGGTAAATAGGGGTAACAAAAAAAGTGGTAGACAAAAGACAAGATTGCAGAACAAAGAAGAAGAGATCCTGAAGAACTATTGCACATTAAAACTTGACAAGGGGCTACTGGAGATCGATACAGGTGGAAGAAGTCAAGACTCAATTCGAGTCAAGAACAATTTCCGATCTTTGTTTATTT
Source organism: Cosmopolites sordidus (assembly GCA_031761425.1). NCBI lineage: Eukaryota > Metazoa > Arthropoda > Insecta > Coleoptera > Curculionidae > Cosmopolites > Cosmopolites sordidus. Next base: position 1,554,314 of record JARFXV010000270.1, on the reverse strand, counting down.
GACAAAATGTCTGTATTCAATATTACATGATGCTATGTAAAAAAAAATATTAATACAAGGTGAGTCTCATTAATACAAGGTGAGGTATATATATATATATATATATATATATATATATATATATATATATATATATATATATATATATATATATATATATATATATATATATATATATATATATATATATTATACTATTTCTAGTGACACCATCATTTGACGGGGTAAGCATTGGAAAGCTGCGTCCTTCTCTGACGTTCGAACAAAAATTTATGACATTCGGATCATTAGAAGCCAAGTTATCGTGCTTAAAGTGTCAGTATGTTTATACGATCGGTCGAAAAATGAACATCGAACAAAAAGCGAATATTAAGTTTTGTTTTAAACTTTGTAAAACATTCACTGCAACGTTTCAATTAAAGAAACAAGTGTAGGGTGAGGATTGTTTATCCCGTGGCAGATTCCACGAGTACGATTCAAAGGTCGTGGTTACTCAAAGTAAATTCATAGCATTTTGATCGATCATTTGGGACTTCGGAAGGTTTGCCGAAGAAAAATTTTGTTTGTCGAAGGAAAAATTGCTCCGAATCCAACATTACAAAGATTTCATTAAAGAGTCGAAAGAGGACGAAAACTTTAACTACAGTATTGTTCCTGTTGATGGGACGTGGTGTTTTATGTACATGATCCAGAAACCAAGCGCCAACGTGCCGAATTGAAGCACCCGAGCGAGCCAAATCCGAAGAAAAGCCGTCTGGAGAACTAAAAAATCAAAACAGTGTTGATTTGTTTCTACTGGTCCAGCACCTGGTCCAACAATCAATGCTGTATTTAATCTTGGTGAAGCATCTATTGTCGCCTATTCGTCGTGTGTGGCCACAATACCGTCAACAAGGCAGATGATAATGCACCGTCCTATAGCTCAACGCTCTTCACTGATTTTACCCCCTTGATTTGGCTCCCTGGGACTTGTTCCTCTTCGAAAAACTTCATTTGCCGACATTGAAGCCATTCAAAAGGCCTCGATCGGCATCCCGAAGGCCGTATCTTTGGCCGAGCTCAAAAATGCATTCATTATCATAACTGACCGTGCAAAGCGTTGTATTGACACGCAAGGAGACTACTTTGAATAAAAATAATGATGTTTTGCCGAAATAATAAATATTTGTGTTTAGTCCTGTTTTCCATGAGACGAATCTTGTATGTTATATTAACCTTAACTTAGTCCGCTTAATGTCTTTAGTTGTCGCCGTTTGAATGAGCGTTAAGATTTTGAATTTCTAGAAATAAATCCGTTGCGTGTGACCAAGTTAAACATTTTTAAGGAGTTTGTTTTTCGTCAAAGGTAGTTTTTCTTCTTATACGTAGATATCGTTGTATATATTTTTAATTTTAGTCGTAGTTTTAATGGATTGTGACAGGGAAACCCAACGTTATATACCAAGGAGGAACAAAAATCTTTTGTTGCTTTCAACGGTGCTTTTTACTGATGATATTGATCCCAATAGTCAAAAACACGAAATGATAGAACTTTATGATGTGACTAAAGGGGGAGTCGATGTCGTAAACAAGTTGTGTGCCCAATATGAATGTTCAAGAAATACGAGGAGATAGGCGATAGTTATTTTCTATTGCATGATGAATGTTGCAGCCATATATTCCTTCTTAATTTATACAGCAAACAATCCCAACAGAAATTCAATTCGTAGGGAATTCAATCAAGAACTTTGTATGGCATTAGCGTACGATTATCAGTAACTTCGGATTACATGGTCAGCATTACCCAGAACTGTAAAAGACCGTTTACGAGAAATATGTGGAATTGCCAATAAACCAGAGACAGTTGAAGAACAAAACGGGAGGCATCATTTCTGCGATTATAAGAAAAACAGAAAAAACAATATTCCTGTGAATACTGTAAAAAATATTTGTCTGGAACACGTTGTGCCATTATGTCTGGACAGCATGAGCACAGGCGATTAGCCATTTTAAAAATTAGTTTAAAAATACTTCTATTCAAATATAATTAGCGGTTTTCTATTATTTACGAATATTCCACTGTTAGGTTACGTTGGGTTGGGTTGGATTTGATTGGATTGGGTTGGTTGGGTTGGGTTGGGTTGGGTTGGGTTGGGTTGGGTTGGTTAGGTTGGATTGGGTTAGGTTAGGTTAGGTTAGGTTAGGTTAGGTTAGGTTAGGTTAGGTTAGGTTAGGTTTGATTAGGTTAGGTTAGGTTAGGTTAAGTTAGGTTAGGTTAGGTTAGGTTAGGTTAGGTTAGGTTTGGTTAGATTAGGTTAAGTTAGGTTAGGTTAAGTTAGGTTAGGTTAGGTTAGGTTAGGTTAGGTTAGGTTTGGTAGGTTTAGTAGCTGAGAAAAGAAGAAAATTCGTCAAACACAGACGTAAGGTAATTAGGATCAATCGGCGAAAAGTCTCAGCGGAAGACAGATCCCAAGTCTGGTTAAATTACAAAATTGCTAAAGATAGCCTTAAAAAGGCTATTGACTACGCAAAAAAGAAAGCTTGGGAGTCTTGTGTAGTGAGCCAGAGGAGAACATTTGGGAGAGAGCTTACAAAATAGCCGTGAAAAGGGTAGGATGCCGGCGAAACACGCCAATTAGCAACAAGGACCTCAAAGAAAAAATAACTAAATTATTCCCGACAAAGGCAAAAATAACATGGCCAACGATCACTCTGGCCATCGAGGATATAATTTTTTCAAGAACTGTAAGGTCAGAGAGGCAGTCAGAGAGACAGTTACCAAGATAATGAATTTCTGCCTGAAACATGGAAACTTTCCCGTGGATTGGAAAACAGCCAGACTGACCCTTATTCCAAAACCAACGACGGACGGGATCGGTCAGCAAACCTATCGACCAATATACCTGCTAAACTCGGCAGAAAAGTTGGTGGACATGCTCTTAAACAATCGACTGGAGAGGGAAATCCTAGAACGAGACTCTCTCCACGAAAACCAGTTCGGGTTTCATAAGGGAAAGTCAACCTTAGATGCACTAGCAGCGGTGTTGAGGATATGCGATAATAACAACAAAAGAACATGCAAAAATCGAGGATTTGTTACCCTAGTGACCCTCGATATCAAGAACGCCTTCAACTCCGCAGCATGGGACAAAATAATCCAACCGATCAAATCCATGGCAGGGAGTGCATACCTTCTTAGAATGGTTCAGGCCTATCTGTCCCGTAGATAGATTTGGACTAAAAACGGAAAGAAAGTTAAAATGACCTGCGGTATGCCTCAGGGATCGATCTTGGAACCGGTTCTATGGAACATATTTTACGACTAGGTCTTGAGGGAAGATATCGGGTGTCTGTTGGAGGAACTGCAGTCTGTTGGTGTACGCGGACGATCTAGTGATGGTAAACACAGCAAGGAGCATCGTCCTATTGAAGAAAAGAGTAGCAAGTGCCGCACAAACAATCAGCAATACATTGAAAAATATGGGAATAGAGCTGGCCTTGTATAAGACGGAGCTCACCATATGCAGAAACACACCCTGCTTAAGTGTGCAATATGGACTGCACTACGATTAGAGGCAGACACGAATTGTGGAAATGAAATAACGCAGGATGATATTGCAACATTGATGCTTATTTCGGAGCATAACTTTAAATCCATAACCGCCATGTTAAGGAAAAATAATGATGACTAAAGGTCTTGATGAAGGACGTACCAATTAATGACGGACGATGATACGAAGATATGCTCTGATGCAATGCTTACGCTGATTCCGGGGTATACAGAAATAAATAATAGAGGTGGTTTTTTAGTGGGTAGTCCTAATATGGGAGAGTCCCACACTCAGTCTATAAAAGATTTTCCACCTCAAAAAAAAAAGGTTAGGTTGGGTTGGATTGGGTTGGGTTGGTTAGGTTGGGTTAGGTTAGGTTGGGTTGGGTTGGTTGAGTTAGAGGTGGTTTTTAGTAGGTGGTCCTAATATGAGAATGTCCCACACTCAGTCTATAAAAGATTTTCCACCTCAAAAAAAAAAGGTTAGGTTGGGTTGGGTTGGGTTGGTTAGGTTGAGTTGGGTTGGGTTGGGTTGGTTGGGTTAGAGCTGGTTTTTAGTGGGTAATCCTAATATGGGAAAGTCCCACGCTCAGTCTATAAAAGATTTCCACCTCAAAAAAAAGGTTAGGTTGCGTTGGGTTGGGTTGGTTAGGTCGGGTTGGGTAGGTTAGGTTAGGTTGGGTTGGGTTGGGTTGGGTTTGGTTGGTTGGGTTAGGTTAGATTGGGTTGGGTTGGTTGGATTGGGATATATTTATATGCGCCTTTTTTTACTCTGTCTGGTTCCGTAGACCGGTGCGTGAACCGATGTTGCAAAATAAGATGCGTGTCCTGGAGGGTTAAATCTTACCAAATAGCAAAAAACATCACAATGGCAAAATCGAAATATGTTCTACTTACATACTAAATTTTGTAGAATACTGTAGAAAGCGTTCACATCAAATATATTTGATGGCCATCTGGAAAATATATCAGTGAAACCAATTTTCAGTTTTGAATTTTTTTTTTTTGAGAAACAGCCAAAACCATACTTACATTGGTTTTTCCACAATTTGTCCTATAAGTTGAAGGTTTTGGTTTGCCTTAAAACGTTTTATCTTTAAAATGTTGAAGAGATGATTGTCGGAGAGATTTTTTACCTGAAACGCAACACTACTTATATTTACAAAGTAGTAATAACTTAAGCATATGAAATGTAAGTTTTTTTCTGGAAAAACATGCTCAAATTTGTCGATTATACTGTGAACTGTCCATTTTTTAATAATAAAAATATTTATATAGGCTACATTTAATACAAATACTAGAGCAAAATTTTCCAACGGGGCCCCCCTCCCCGTGGACGCTGGAGCCTTCCATAAAGACGGTAGCGGGTCCAGAGTTAAATGATACCAAGAATAAGTTTTTTCAAGAGAAAGAAATTCCTTTTTGTATATTTTGTCAGCTGCTACTGATGGTGCTCCAGCAATAACGGGGCTTCATAAGGGTTTCATCGCGCATTCGAAACAATCGCTACCAAATGTACTTGCTGTACATTGTGTAGCTGCAAAAAATCTGAATGAATGCCTGCATATATTGCTCTATTACGTTATAGGAGCAGTCAATAAGATTCGAAGCAATTTATTGAACGACAGATTATTTGGCCAACTTTGTAGTGAAAATGATGAAGATTACAATCATTTGCTGCTGCACACAGAAGTTCGTTGGCTATCAAAAGGTATTTCTCCAAATTGTTTTGAAGTCACAGTTTTGAACACAACTTGAGAACTCACAACTAATGAAGAACTAAAAGTAATTCAGAAATGGATACCAAGAGTTCTGGATTCAAAAATCAATACCATTTCTACACCCTGGATTGTGGGCAATAGTACAGAAATTTTAATGGTATTTCCTTCATCGCATTTGGCTCAGCGTGGATACAATGTAGTAGCCAATTTACGGAATAAGGAAAGAAACATACTACGCATCACTGAGCGTGACGATTTGGGACTGATGTTAACGAAATTGGAACCCTATATTAATAAATTAATACCTCCACCAGTCTCAACTAATTCATTAATTCTTTTATTTGTTATTGATTTTGGGCTTCATTTTAAATTTTTAATAAATCATTCTTTACAACATTTGATGGTATTTTTCATTAGTTTATACTTTGTGATTCTTAATAGATATGAGGATCGTTCAATAAGTCCTTAGAAAACCTAATAGATGGAGCTCGTAGCATCGGAAATGGTTTGATTTTAGTGAGCATCATTATTCACCAGATAGATGTCAAAGTCTCCGTTATATTCATTGCATGGTTTCATTTTTATTGTCGATTAAAGCAAGAAAGTTTTATTTACTTAGAAAAATGGAAGAAAGTGAGTTTCGAGGTGAAAAAAGGTTTCAAGGTGATTAAACATATATTTAAAAGGCTTAACTCCGAAAGAGATCATAGCTAAGTTGGATGAAGTTTATGGCACGTCTGCTTCTGTGTTTGCAACTGTTTATAATTGGGTAAATGAGTTTAAACGTGGCCGTACATCCACAAAATATGAACATCTTTCGGGACGTCCAGTGGAAGTGACTACTCCCGAAATGATTGACAAAATCCTCGACATGGTTTTAAGTGATGAAAGTGCGCGAAATAGTTGAGACCTCAGGCTTATCGCAAGGTACAGTGTTTTCAATTTTGCACGAAAAATTGGGTGTGAAAAAAAATTCGGCAAGCGCAATCGCACTTTCGTCGTAATCCTGATGAGTTTCTGCGTCGATACATAACTGTGGACGAAACATGGATACAGTACTACGCTCTAGAAACAAGGGAACAATCAAAACAGTGATTTTTTGAAGGCGAACGGACTCAGAAGAAGGCGAAGACGGTGAAATCGACCGGCAAGGTTATGGCCACAGTTTTTTGGGATCCACGCGGAATCATCTACACCAATTACTTGAAAAAAGAAAAAACAATAACTAGGGAGTATTATGTGTCATTTTTGTACCGGTTGAGCGAAAATCAAGAAAAATCGTCCTCATTTGAAAAAGAAAAAGATCGTCTTCCATCAAGAAAATACACCTGTACAGTCTCAACGGCCAAAACATGGAATTAATAATCCGTATTCACCGGATTTGATCCCCAGTGACTTTTTTTATTTTCGAACTTAAAAAAATGGCTCAGCGGACAACGGTTCACGTCGAACGAGGAGGTTATCGTCCAAACAGATACCTATTTTGTTAAATAAAAATTTAAAAAAGTTGGAGAAACGCTTGGAAAAGTGTATAAAGGTAAAAGGAGATTAACGGCGATGAGTAACGCCATCTTCACGATGAGACTGAAAACTTTTCAGACTACCCTCGTAAATGTCAATTTTCATAAGCAAAAATGTTCAAAATTAAAGAGGAGATAATTATGCATCAAGTTATACATTCGTCAGAATTATTTATACACACTTCGTACTGATGATATGTTTAACTTACATCAAAATAATACTGTCCATTTAATGAGATATTCTGTACCCATTCCGGATATCCAATGATGAATCGCATATTTCTGATTTTATCTACAGACAGCACTTTGGTTTCTTCACTTAACCAAGTATTGTTCGTCAGTAAGTTGTGAAAATTATCCTTTATATTATCGGTCATATCTTCAATGTCTCTACGAGTGTTATCGTCAAAGTAAGAATCGAGATATGTTGGTAGAAGTGCATACTCGAAATTATCCATTACTTTGTTGACACATTCAAAATCTCTGGGTATATCCTCGTGTACACCCAATACCGATTTATCAATAAGAAAATTAAGATTCTTCATATATTTGGTTGTGTCTCTGGAAAAGTCTTTGGCAATATACCAAATTAGATAATTTGCTACAAAAAGAAACAAAACAATCATAATTTTAGCAATGTAACAATCCTTCTCACCAATAACTTCACGATCAATCTTCTTTAGTAAAGAACATACACTGTTAAAGTATTCAGAGTCCTTGATTACAATCAAATCGTCATTTTTAATCCTGGTAGTGTTGGAAAATAAATTGTTGTTCATAAAATGTTTCAAATCGAAATTAAAACGATCCGAAACGTTATTAATTCTACTCCTTTCCATTATAAGTTTATTTGACATCAATTTGGCTAAATGAACTTCAAACTCCACAATTTTTATTGGACTGATGTGTTTACCATTGAATATGTGTCTCATTGTTTTTGATATCCATCTCATGTAAGCATTTATCTCATTTTGGTAAATTTGTGTGTTTAATAAAATGTTTGATGGAAATATCAGACTTCCTGGTTCAATCTAAAACAAATTACATTTTTGGATATAAAGAAGTTTGAATTTACAAGGAAATTCTTTATTTTTAAATATTTTTTTTTAATCATTAGAGACGAATTAGCGATGGATCTACAGCTTAACGTGGGCTCTGAACCACGACCATCACCCCCGTTGGGCTATCATAACCTTTGGTTTATTTTTAATCTTAACTCTCGAGAAGCTTGCTGACCGGTGAGTGGTTAACGCAGAATACATCTTAAAAGACAACCGGCCTTACCCAGCCTCGAACTGGTGTAACTGAAGGGCAATTTCTTGTCGGATTTTACACTCTTGTCTATTTAAATGCAGAGGGTTATCCATCCAAGTACTAACAGCAATAAGGGACGCTGCACTTCGACCTTCGAGTCACCGGATTACAGGAACTGCCACGCTCCCCCCAAACTGCCAATAATGTTAAGTGTAATGAATAGACCATTTTATTCATTAACATTTTTGCAGCAATCTTTAATGCAGTTTGAACATTCAACTTGCCACAAATGTAAAGGGTAAACAACTTTGCTCCCGCCGTTTTTTTTTTTAAATTCAAAGCTTTATTATAAAAAACTAGTTATAGATTTATGATTCAAAGTATTGTCCATCGTTAGCCACTACCTTCTGCCATCTTTCAGGCAGTATTCTGCTAAATTGGTCATCTTTTGAAGCGATCCACGAATCGATCCAATTTCTGACTTCTTCATAAGATCGGATGGGATCGTCAGGCCATGTGCCAATGATCGAACCAGGTAATAGTCAGAGGGAGCAACGTTTGGAGAATACGGCGGGTGGGGTAAGACTTCCCATTTCAACGTTTCCAGGTACGTTTTGATCGCTTTCGTAACATGGGGCCGAATATTGTCATGCTGCAAAATCACTTTATCGTCTCTTTGGCTGCATTGCTGCAATTTGTCTTTCAATCCTCGGTTAAAGCGCATTAATTGCAATCGATAACGATCTCCTGTTATTGTTTCAGATGGTTTTAATAGCTCATAATACACTACACCGAGCTGGTCCCACCAAATACAGAGCATGACCTTGGAGCCGTCAATATTCGGTTTGACCGTCGGCATGGAAGCATATCCCCATGATTTTCTACGCTTGGGGTTATAGTAATAAACCCATTTTTCGTCCCCAGTCGCAATGATACAGAAATCCCTTCCGTTTTTGCCTTTCAAGCAACTGTTCACAAACAAACAAACGGCGTTCAACATATCTCGGTTACAACTAATATGGAACCCAATATCCTTGCTTCTGGATTATTCCCAGGTCTTTGAGGCGTTTTGAAATTGTTGTTGAGTCACTCCCAATGATTTTGCCAACTTTTCGTGATTTTGACACGAGTCTTCATTAAGCAATGCATCTAATTCTTCAACTGCAAAAACTTTCGCTCTTCCACCGCTATGTCGGTCTTCGACGTGAAAATCACCGCTCTTGAAGCGTTGAAACCACTCACGACCGGTTCTTTCACTCATAGCGGCCTCGCCATTAGTGTCTGAGAGCATTCGGTGAGACTCAGCCGAAGATTTCTTCATATTAAAGAAATAAATTAACACTTTCCGCAAATGACGATAATTTGGCTCATAAAATGACATTTTTAATCTCGAATAACTTAATGCGATAACTAACGTCATCTATAGGAAAACGGTGGGAGTAAAGTTGTATACCTTTTATAATATATGATCTTCCCTTAAAGAGCTTTCCATTTCACACACACACACACACACAGAAGGAATCACATAGAAGGAAAACTATAAACCTTTCAGAAGGTAACGAGAAACCACTAACGTATTTATCCCAAAAAAATCACATCAACACAGAAAAAAGTATACCACCTACCATGAATATTGGGGAATGGAACGACCAAACTTTATTTGAAACTGGAAAACTTACCGCCACTAAAGGAAATGTGTAGACTTATAATGGCAATTCTAGGAATATGCGAACCACGACGGTCTAGCTCAAGACAATGCAATATCAACAATGCCATTTTCTATTATTCTGATAATTAGGAGAAATAATACAGGAATGGAGCTGGAATCATTGTTGAAAGATCCAGAGGATTTCCAACTAGAATCGCAAAACAAACGTTTTAAAAGATTTACGTCTCCATAAAAGCCCTATTAATGTTTAAATCACCTGTATAATAGGTGTTTCGGTTAGTAATATCGATTTTGCTAAGAGATGACGTTACTAATACATTTGTTGATGTAGACTAATGACTTATATGCCATTTCGAAGGGTAAATATATACCACCAAAAACTACTTCTCTATTAATTGTCATTTTACAAAACATTAATTGTACATTTTACAAAAACTTATTTTATATTATGTGCTTACAACATTACATCTTTGTAATTATGTGCCATAAGAATTACGACAAATTCAAGAAAGATACGAGAATAATGAAATAAGAAACTTCTATCAAGAAGCCAATAAGAAAACCAAATAAGAAAGAACCCTGTACAAAACAACCAAAGTACGTTAAAAGCATCGAAGAAATACTAGGCAGATAGAGAGAACATTTTGAAGACCTGTTAAGGGTGAAATGACGAAAATCGAAGACGAAAAGGAGGGGGGCCAGAACGAGAATGTGTTGGATCAAGTAGCGGACGTCCTTTCCGAAGAAGGAATTAAAGGAATAACAAAGAATCTGAAAAACAACTAAAGCGCAGGAATCAATGGCTTGAGCTCAACAGCGAAGATAATTAAATACGGAGAAAAAACATTATTTGCCAGGTTATATAGACTGATAAAACGGATATGGGAGGAAGAAGAAATGCCGGAAAGTTGGAGGGAGATCATAATGCCCCATATATAAGAAAGACGATGACAGAATGCTCAAATCATAAAGGAAACACATTACTCGATGTAGCCTATTGGTTATTGCAAGAGCTATAAGAAGCAGACTTGAAAAATATTTAAACGGACAAGTGGGAGAATACCAAGGAGGGTTTAAAAAAGTCAGATCCACTACTTCGTCCTGAAAATGATCCAAAACAATACCTATGAAGAGAAACTTAACTAGAAGTTATTGTTCATCGACTTCAAACAAGTCTATGACTCAGTCATAAGGAAGTTGTACCAAGCATTGAACGCGCTCCAAGTCACGAAGAAACTCAGTCTTAATTTTTAGCATTTTTAATGCTGGCCTAGAGATAATACTCCGAGAGAGCGGAATAAGAGCAGGAGGAATAATTTACAATAGCCAGAGCTTAATATTAGCATACGCAGACAGGAACATACAGGACATACGTTGTCAGGAACAACAATATATCTAGCAAGAATCTTTAGCCTGTTTGAAAAAAGGCACAAGAATATGGCCTGCACATTAGTGAAAATAAGACAAAATTCCTTAAGATGGGAGAGGACATAGATGATGCAGAACAAATTAATATTAAAACGGAACAAAATAAACATTATAAATTTAAAACAGTCAAAGAATTTGAGTATATGGGAGTTACCATAACCAGCGAAGACGATGAAATAATGGTCAGGAAAGTTAAGATTGTACAGAACAGTTATTCAGCCCACGGTACTATATGGCTGTGAACGTTGGGTAATAAATAAAAAAGAAGAAAGATTGAATGTTTGGGAGCGAAGAGTACTGAGGAAGATATTTGGTGGTGTGAAAGTACAGGAGACAATATGGAGAAGGAGAACCAATGCAAAAATTAAACTTTTATACGGAAAACCATCTGTAAGTCAGATAGTTAGGTCTTCCAGATTACGGTGGTTGGCTCATGTATTAAGAATGCCAAATACTAGATGTGCAAAACAAGCATTGTCAAGAGGAGATGGATAAAGAAGAAGAAGAAGACGACCAAGAAGGAAATGGTTGGAGGTATAAATAGAAGATTTAGGTTCAGCAAGAGTATGAGGATGAAAGGATGCAGCCATGAATAGAGTAAAATAGAGAAAAATAGTAATGAAGCCCCCTATTATTAGCCCCCCTATTATTTGTTTTAAAAAAATGTTGGGAACTTACATAAAGAACATATTGACGCGGATTTTTATAATCAATATTAACGTGGAACTTCAGGATAGGATGAATATTTAAACTTTTAGCAATATCCATTATTTCTCCAATCCAATTAATTTCCTTTTGACCATTTATCCATTTGATATAATACCACTCCAATAAAACCTGCAAGTCTCTGAAGTAAATATTTTCTTTTTCTTCAAATTTTACACAAGTTTGATAAAATCGTCGTGCTTCTCCTAAAATTCCAAATTGGACGGGATCTTCTAAAATATTTTGTATTTTTTTATTTATTTGATACGAGACCGATATAAACTGATTCCAGTAGGGCTCAAACTCAGGCTTAGTCGTTTCATTTTTCCATTTGGCACAAGAATATTCGTAAAAATTATCACAAGGGTTTGGTGTTATAATGGATATTTTTTTATCTATAATAATATTACATACATTTTTAAGAAAGGTTTTTTTACTTGATAGTACTCACGATGATGTATCCACTCATTCTTGAACAAAAATGGTATACTTCCATAACTTTCTGTCATAAGTATTGCAAGAACTACTAACTTCATCATTTTAGACGATACAACGCTAAATATGAATTGTATGTTAGAGTTTATTAACCTCTGAGATGATTAGAGTAATGTTGTAGATAAAAGTATCTATATGAGTAGGTGTATTTAAAAAAGAATACAGACAAATGCAAAGATTTGATGATCTTTGGTGAATCTTGTGGGAAGTACTATATATATATATATATATATATATATATATATATATATATATATATATATATATATATATATATATATATATATATATATATATATATATATATATACCAGGTGACCCATTAAGGATGGATCGCGGCCGTATCTTGAAAACTATTTATCCCACAGCTTTGGGAAAAAAAAATTGTACTAAAAATGATCATGAGAAATTCACCAAAAATATTTTTAAGCTTCTAAAACGACCGCAAGAGAGCGTGACGAGCTAAACATTTTTAAAAATCATTTTTTTGTGTATTTTCAAGTGTTAACCGAGTAAGAAAAATTCTCAGTTATAATTAGCAAACTGTCTCCGACAACTTTGTTTTATGACTTTTTGTCAAAATATCACGAATAGAGGGGTGGGAGGAGTTTTACCTATTGAGATAAAAAGTCGTCTAATGTCCGTTTGCCTTAACCGATTTTCCTCAATTTGGATTCATTTAAAAGGCAATTGCTGGGACAATCAGATAATCTGGGAGATAAATTATTTAGTTTATAAATGAAACCGCGAGGTGGCGTTACATTCAACAATAGTTTTTTTGAAGTTTTGTTCAGTTTTTTCAAATAGAATGGTACAGCTTTTATTACATGGCTAGAAAGGTAATTTAAAGACGAATCATCCAGTGAAAACTCGAAATCGATATCTCTGACATGTCAAGAGATATTTCGATTTTTCTGAAAAAATCAGTTATTGTTTCACTACTACCTGCATTAAGTTAAAAAAATATTAACCTAATGTTTGCCTTCCTTCACACTTTAACCAGGCTTAGGACTGGTCCAAATTCTTCGTGCCATATTAATTTGGAGCGTGTTTAAAAGCCAACGGGCCAACAACGAAGATAATAATAATAACAACAGCCAAATAAAATTAACAGCACAACAGTCTAATAATTAACAGAATCTGAACTTTAACGCCTTTCTAAATGTTCAAAATGCCTTCCATCCTTTGAAATGCAAAGATTTATTTTTCGACGAGTACTAAAAATGGCAGCTTCAATTTCCGCTCTCGAAATGCTGGTTATTGAATTTTGAATTCTTTCAATCATGTTTTCTCGTGTGGTAGGACGAGTTTGAAAAACAAGGTCTTTTAGTCTTCCCCACAAGTAAAAATTTGAACGATTTGGTGGAACGATTAAAAGGATTTGGAAACGAAGCATCCAAGAAGTTTCGAACCACCTGCGAGAAGTGGGCAGGGCATCCATCATGCTGGTACCACATTTGTCTTCTTGTTTCCAACGAAACATCTTCCATTAGTTCTGGCAGTCCATTTTGTAAAAAATTTAAATATGTTTCACTATTCAAATGTCAATTAAAAATAAAGGGACCAATAATTTTGTCTCCCAAAACACCACACCATACGTTCACACTCCATCTATTTTGGTGGTTGATTTCTGTGGTGAAGGCATTTTGAACATTTAGAAAGGCGTTAAAGTTCTGTTAATTATTAGACTGTTGTGCTGTTAATTTTATTTGACTGTTATTATTATTATTTTCGTTGTTGGCCCGTTGGCCTTTAAACACGCTCCAAATTAATATGGCACGAAGAATTTGGACCAGTCCTAAGCCTGGGTAAAGTGTGAAGGGAGGCAAACATTAGGTTAATATTTTTTTTAACTTAATGCAGGTAGTAGTGAAATAATAACTGATTTTTTCAGAAAAATCGAAATATCTCTTGACATGTCAGAGATATCGATTTCGGGTTTTCACTGGATGATTCCTCTTTAAATTACCTTTCTAGCCATGTCATAAAAGCTACACCATTCCATTTGAAAAACCTGAACAAAACTTCAAAAAAGCTATTGTTGAATGTAACGCCACCTCGCGGTTTCATTTATAAACTAAATAATTTATCTCCCAGATTATCTGATTGTCCCAGCAATTGCCTTTTAAATGAATCCAAATTGAGGAAAATCGGTTAAGGCAAACGGACATTAGACGACTTTTTATCTCAATAGATAAAACTCCCCCCACCCCTCTATTCGTGAAATTACGACAAAATGTCATAAAACAAAGTTGTAGGAGACAGTTTGCTAATTATAACTGAGAATTTTTCTTACTCGGTTAACACTTGAAAATACACAAAAAAATGATTTTTAAAAATGTTTAGCTCGTCACGCACTCTTGCGGTCGTTTTAGAAGTTTAGAATATGTATATACAGGGTGTTAGGTAAACATGCGGCAGAAATGATAGGGGTTATTCATTGTCCTATTCTAAGAATATTTTGTCCTATGATGATTTTTGGAAAACCCTTTTGTTTCGGGGATACAGGGCGAACAAAATTTGGAACAACCATATTCGATATTTGTTGAAATCATTAATGTAAAGAAAAGCAGGGTGTACGTCAATGAGTTTATCCAGTACAAAAATTTTTTTTGTCCGTCTCTATCACTTGGAATGGCTGTTTTATATAGTAAGTGGATTTCATCGGTCGTATTTGTTTACATAGATTGAGTGACGTTTGGCTGTTTGACGTGTCTTAAATAGTGAGTGAAGTCCTCTATCAAAATGTATACAAACGCCGAGATGACTGACATGCACTTCATGTATGGACTTGCTGATGGTAATGCATTACAAGCTAGGCGATTGTACAGTAAACGATTTCCAGCCCGTAATGTCCCCGACCGAAAACTCTTCGAAAACATTCATCGACGTCTTCGTGAAACAGGCACATTGAAATGAACTGAAAGGTCAGGAAAATCACTGACTGTAAAAACGGTACAATTGGAACAGAATGTGCTGGACATGATAGCGGAAGAACCTAGTAGTTCTTCGCAAAAATTGTAAATACTTTGAATGTGAGTCACTGGACAGTTTGGAAAATTCTTAAGAATAATTTGTTGTATCCATACCACATCCAACGCGTTCAGGCACTACTACCTGTTGATTTTCCTCCACTTATTGCATTATGTCAATGGATATTACAAACTTTACTCTCTATTCCTGACCCAAATTCTTTTCACCGATGAAGCCACTTTCACAAGAAACGCAATAAGGAATTTTCATAACAACCATTTGTGTGTAGGTGAAAATCTGCGTGAGGTATGCGAAGATCGTTTTCAACATCAGTTCTCGTTGAATGTTTGGGTTGGAATTGTAGGTGACTATCTAATTAGACCGGTATTTCTATCACAAAGACTTAAGAAAATCTATCTATTAAAAGACTCTGAAAATTATTTCTAGGCATCTCCAAACAAATTCAAAATGAATTACTGGATTCAATGTTACATGTTTGTCGGGATTTATTAAAAAAGGAAATTCACACAGCAAAATATGTTGCCATACAGGCGCCGATGGAACAACCAACATATCTACTCAAATGCAGATGGTTTTTATAATCAGATATGTTAAAAATGGCGAAATTTACGACAGATTCTGGGACATTTTAATACAAAAAATCACACAACAGATGGAATTGCTGACGAAATTCTGACGGTGCTAAGCGAGTTAGGAATAGACAAAGAACCTAAGAAACTCGTAGCCCAAAGTTATGATGGTACTTCCGTGATGAGAGGTACAGTCGGAAAAGTACAAGCCAAAATTAAAAATATTTATAAGAATGCACAGTATATTCACTGCTATGCACACCAATTAAATCTAATAATTGAAAGGTGTTGTACAATATAATTGTATTTCCCGCTTTCAATCAACATTTGATAACAATAAAACAACACCATGGTCTGGAATCTAATAAAAAATTATAATTCTCGATACATTTTATTTCACCCTCGTATAGCTCGATGGGAGGGAGATTTGCCTCTAACCTAACTTTTTCTGTTTTCGTTTTTCTTATAAGCGAGTATTTAAAAGTTCTCAATAGTTATGAATAAAATAGAAGATGAAAGTTTTATGGACATTAACAGTTTTCTTCAAACAGACATAAAAGAAAAATCTTTGGAAATCGATGAAAAGGTCACTAAAACAGAATATCCTGAAATAAGATGTGCAGTGTGTAACGATGTTTTCATATCCCAAAGACTTTTTCGTCGACATCTACAAACCCACATGAACAAGACGGAGGTTTTAGTGAACGATGACACAAACTCTGACGTAAAATCAGATGAGTTTCATCGTACAGTATGTGACAAATTATACAAACCTAAATCTAACTCCCTTTCACATAAAAAGACTTATCAAGAATTAAAGTTCGAGTGTGACATCTGCGGACAAGAGTTTGGATTAAAACAAAACTTGAAGACACATAAAATTCTTAAGCATAGCAATGAGAAACAATTTGTTTGTGATGTATGCAACAAAGCATTTAAACTAAAACAGCAGTTACATTGTCACAAACTAACCCACGAAAACTATCGCCCTTTTGGGTGTGATAAGTGTGATAAAGCGTTTAAACTTAAACAACAGTTGCAGAATCATGAAGTGACCCATACAAATATAAAGCCATTCGCATGTGATCAGTGTTTAAAGAGATTTCGATTAATGCAACAACTGGAAGTTCACTATCGGGTACATGATAAATTAAAACCTTTTATGTGTGAGGAGTGCGGTAAATATTTTTCGTTGAAGCAGAATTTAAATGTGCACCTTCTAAAACACACAGACAGTAAACCTTTTCGTTGTGAGACATGCGGAAAGGGTTTTACTACAAAACAGAATTTTAATGTTCATACAAGAACACATTTAAAGAAACGGCATGTTATATGAGAGCCTTTGTTGAAATGTTCTT
Organism: Cosmopolites sordidus; assembly: GCA_031761425.1. Classification (NCBI taxonomy): domain Eukaryota; kingdom Metazoa; phylum Arthropoda; class Insecta; order Coleoptera; family Curculionidae; genus Cosmopolites; species Cosmopolites sordidus. The sequence continues at coordinate 1,537,072 of JARFXV010000270.1, read as the reverse complement.
TGATTCCACCATTTATGAGTGTCAGAGGAGCCTGACTTTTGGTTATTAGCAACAACATTCTTCAATAAAACAAGTTTGGCAAAGTTCTACAGCTAATCCAGAATCTAATTTCAAAATTAGGCAAATGTTATGGGGATTTTAAAGCAGCTTTTGATAAATGTGAGCTAGAGAACCCCGTTAGCTTCCACTCTTAACTCAAGGTAAAAGTCCAAAGGAAGATGATGGTATAAAAATATTGGTTTCAAAATTACATAATAAAAAAAACTGAAATTATGTTATTCTGTTTATTTATTATATAACTTTTGTATATTTTTTGATATATTAAAGTATATATTTAGCATACATATTCAATCTGCAAGTTAATGTAATTTATTTTGTTTCTGACACGGCTTTAAAATGAATAATTGTCTAAAACATAGTTCTGTATAATATATAATACAATAAATTATTGAAAAAAAATAAGTGTTGTTTTCCTTTGTAAAATTTTAAATGTTTCTTTTGTAAAATTTTATTGGTGTAGACCCAGCTTTAGACACCTCTCATTGTTAAGTTAAATTTTGTACTGCGTGGATCAATTTCGTCATTGCCAGTGTCGGTTTTATTTGTTTAAATATAATTAGTAATAATTTAATGACCGAACGAAACATAAAATTTCGGTAATTACAACTTTGCTGCCAACTGAAGTTGGCACGTTATAAGAAATTATTTAAAACTATGCAATCAATATGGGGAAAAAAGGTAAGGGTCGACCAATGGTTACAAGTCGAGACTGGAGGGCTATTTTTTCCTCAGGCTTCTAATTTATGGATACTGCAAGAGCAATTGTTGAAAAAGAGGGAGTAAACACTAATATGTGTAGTGTTCAAAGAGTACTCAATTTGAAACTAATGACACTCGAGGAAAAACCGCCTAAGAAGAACAAAGCGGACAGTATCATGTAGGACAGCAGATCACGTGGGATAGAAAAAGAGATGATAAATTATTATCAGTGATGAAAAACGGTTTAATTTAGACGGACCCGACGGTGTTCAGTATTATTTCCATGACTTAAAGAAAGATGAAATAAAGTCGAGGTCAGATGGGTGGACTCGTAATTATGCTTTGAGCTGCTATAGGATATTACGGAAAATCTGAATAAAATTTAGTTTATCAAAAATCTATGCAAAATATAATAAAAGGATCTATTTTTGACCCTCTAGATTTTGACAGCGAACTGCTGCTCGACCCATTACGGCTTTTTTCTTGATAAAATAGAGTATGAGAAAATATTTATATCGATTCTTCTTCTTTTCAGTTTATGGCTCTGCTGTTACGCAATTTGCCACTATTTCTATCGATTAATAATTTATCTTCAGTTTTGACAGGTTGTCAATTTAAGTGTGCAAAATGTAATTTGTGAATACTTATAATATTTAAGATATTTCTTATGGATAGTCTATTTAAATCAAGGAAGGAAAATATCGAAAATCAGTTTAATCATATGTAACAATTACTGTTAGGTACTTTCATTTTCCTATAACATAAAAGTAAACGAAAGGGGTATATGCTAACACGGCAACCAGTAATACGATGTGCATTCAAGTACCCACCACATATCCCTATCAAGCGCGAAAAAACCATGAATTTCTTTACCACATGGACATTGTTGTGAAAAAAATTCGCAGCTAAATAAAAATAAAAGATCCACTTAAAAAGTATACATAATATATACATCTCTTTAACCTTTACTGCACCTTGAAAGGAAGGATTGTATTCCAGTATGACTTATTAATACCCATTGAGGTATAATTATACTACTAGGGGCTGCAGGGAGAATAAGGAAGATGAGGCCCGTGGGAAACTATTGGAAAAGTAAAATGTAAGAGAAAAGATTGAGAGTTTAATTAGCTAACACGGCGGAGGGAAGGATTTGGACGAGGATGATCGAGATTGTGCTGAGACAAGACTTATAGGCAAAGTCCGGAGTAGATAAATACATAGAGAGGAGAAAAATAGTTCAGATTATGTCCAAACCTTCTGGCAATACCTTAAACCCCTGCTCTTGACAAAATACTGTTTCCGGCCTGCCGAAATTCAAAATTATTGTAACTCATTTTCAGAATGCATTGGAAAAATTCGATTTTCGAGAATTGCTACAGACCATCTATTGGCTCTGGGGAGGCCAAACTCGCACTAAAGACGAACCAAATGTTGTCTCGCTTCCAAAGAAGCCAAATTAAACATTACAACATTGCCAAATTAAATGTTACGGCGCTCGTTTCGTTACCTTATTTACACACCTCATATATTTGCGAATCAAAGATCAATGCATGCTGATGATAGCCAGCTGGCTTTTTGATAGCCAGAATATTGTGCATAAGATTAGACTTATGTCCCCCCAGACTTATGGCCTTCTGGGTTTTTCTTTTACTGAACATTGAAAATTCACACCATTTTGGAACACTGTATGGGCCATAACCGACCAGCTGAAGCTACTTCCAGTATCTAAATTCCCGCACTGCAATTGAGAGTGGGCAAACCATGTTCGGCTTCCCAAACTACTTTGAATGAGACAATGTGAAATTGTAATTTGAACTTTCTTTTAATCTCCCATATATTTGCAATTTAATTCTCCCATATATAAATTGCAATTTACCTAAAGGCAATAAGCAACTTGCAACATTTAGAGCAAATCATCGAGTTTCCAAACATCAGAGGTTAAGGTGCGTACATTAAAGGCCTAACATGTACAGGAACTTTGATTCTTTGTAACTAAAGATTGATAATAAAAGGTTGTATGCAATTTGTACTGACTAAAAAATATGTCTAATTACTTTATTTATTCACCTCGTACATGTTTTCGTCCCTGAACTCTGCTTCTGCAATCTGAGCTATTTTTCTTATTTACTTATAGACACACCGCGTAATCTTATTTTAAAATATATCATAAAAAGAAAAAATAAGATGCAAATAATCTTTTTATTTACAGCTTCGATTCTAATTATATTACATGTATATCACAGAAATATCATATATTCAATGTTTTATACAGCTTTTCAGAGCAAAAAAAAACAAGATTCTAAAGACGTCAATGTTTAACACATAAACAATCAGTAATAACAGCTTCACGTTCCTTACAAAATCCTTAAAAACTTTGATCACTTCGTAACAAATAATCATGAGGACTTGTTCTTATATGTGATTCACGTATTCGTGGAGCTGATCGAGCCTAAGTCAGTCCAACTTCATTTTTACTTCATCATAATTGTCTTCGTGATGTTTAGAATCGTCTGTATCATTGGACGCTGACTGAGTTATATTGAAATATTGCTGCACCACGACGAGTACAAAAAGAATAGTAAGTAAGTAGTTTACCACATATACTGAAATTGTACCATATATCAGTATAATTATTGTGAAATATAACGTTATCAAACGTAGCTCATGGGTGAATTTTCTGAAATAATAGAGAAATGCATAAATGTAATGGTAAAAAATTATTTAAATTAACAAATCCCGACATTTTGTGATGCGAGTAGTAATATATTTACCCATTAGTTGATGGAAAATCAAAGCTCCATAAAGGAACGGCACTAATACTAAGAAGAAGGCCTGGTAAAAAGGATTCGTCACGAGATAAATGTCGACTGAACCTAAAAAAATACTTTTGGATTGAGTTGGCTTCTACTTGACCGAAATTAATCACAAATATTTAATGAAACACTTTTCTTGTCTAATTTCCACAACACTACTTGTTTCTGTTTAGACAACTTTTATTTATTATTATCTTGGTATTACAACCTTTTAGTCAAAGATATCAATATCAATAATAATACAAATTATTAAGTATGACAATAAAAATAAACAAAATATTTCTAAAAGAACATCACAAACGGTGAATAACGAAAAATTATCAAAAAATAGATTTTTTATTATTAACTTAAAAAAGAAACAAAAATATATTCATATAAAAGTAAGGTTTTATTTCCAAATATTAAGGCGATGTTCTGCACAGAATTGTTTATTACAAATATTCTGGGCCTTTCGATTTTTTTTTTCGAGGACAAAAGTCACAATGACCTAAAGATCTATCAACTCTGTACTGCTTGTTGTATCTCACATTTTAGACTATTCTGGATAGTACTATTCATTTCCTTTGGAAGTCTGTCGTCTGTCAACATGTTTTTCTTTAAATGTGAAAATGCAAGTTTTTTCAGAAAATCTGATCCCTTTGGGCGTTTATCACCAGAAATATTACATTTATAAATAATAAAACCGTTGATACCTGCAATATCAATCATGTCATAGAATATTCTCAGGGGTCATCAGAAACTTTTCCTAGATACTGTTGTGGAATGGCAAAGCTGATTTGTTTCCAGTAACTGCGTTGGTATTTCTCTCTTGTTTATACGCATTGTCCCGACCATGGTTAGATTTTTGATGTTTTTCTGACTAGTTCTTGTATTTTTGGCGTGGAAACTTCACAAATACCACTTGTGACCATTTTTGGCGAATAAAACTCACAACGGCTCGTAGTGGGTAGAAACTCTTCAGGGACTTCATTTAGTTGATCCTGTAGACATAGCGTGAATAAAACTCATCATCTTCCACATCTTCTGCCTCTTCATAGTCATCAGTCTTACTGTCGTCACTATTAATTTCTAGTTCATCATTTGTTTCATTTTCAAATTCACGTATTATTTGCTCTAATTCATTTTCTTTTAACGGATGTTTTGTTTTATCCATTTTTGTCAACAATCGCGTACTTTCAAACGCGCACGGAAATTCAAATTTGTATTTATTTTTAACGTAATCAACAATGCGGCGTTGTCCACGACCGATGAGTCGATTTTACCGATTTCTTAAATAGCAGAAAACTAACTGATAGCGTAAAATACTTCTTACATAGCCTGGAAGGTACTGGAAAGCGTGACCTTCAAAAAAAATTAGTCCCAGCTCAAACACGAGTTCTACTATCTCGCCTAGTTGTTGAGATACTGGAAAAGGTGGTAGTTCGTAGGCGAGTATGGCAAATGGTCGGGAGATTCGTAGCTTTTGTTGCACGAGCATTGAAACGTGTGGCTGAACGTTGTCATGGACGAGAGTTGGTCCCTTTCTATTGACCAATGCCGGGCATTAATCGATTTGCTAAAATTATTGTAGAATAAAACTAATACCACACTTAGAAAAAGCAAAAAACGCGCTTTAAAATGATTTTAACGTTAAAGCTATTTAACACTACAACAATATTAATTATTATTAATTTAATACTACAACATTTAAAATTAAAATAACTAAAACACCAATAACCTTCTTAACAACCTAATATAATAAAGTGTAAATTAGACAGAAAAACCTTTCATTAAACCCTAAAAAAATACTAAGTTTGTTCCTAAAGATTCTAGGCTAATTGAAAAACTCCCTAAGCGACATCTATATAGCAGTGGAACTATATAATCTACTACATTTTGAAGTTTCATCTATCATATGAACATATGTGAAGTTTCAAGCAAATATGTCAATTCATTCATACAAAAACAACAGCTTAAAGTAAACGTATCAGAGTTATTTTTTAAAATGGAAATATTTAAAATCGTGTAGTGATTAAATTCTTTGTAAAAAAAGGTTTAAAAGCAATCGAAATTCATAGTGAAATGGTAAATATATTAGGGGAGTCGGCTCCTTCAAAAACAATGGTTTGTAAGAGAGCAGGTGAGTTTCAACCTAGTCGTACAAACCTGGATGATGATCCTCGTTCTGGACGTCCAATTAATACAACTCCTGAACAAATAATTAATTCTACATATGATATGGTTATTGATGACAGACAATTGACTTTGAGTGAAATTGTTAAGACCATGGATGACAAAGCTATATGCAAGATGGGCGCCGCATTTGTTAAATTCTGATGGAAAACGTGTAGCGTTCACAAATTCTTGATCACTACTGGTAAGTTTATTTCGGGCGAATTGTAATTGAAAGAGCTCCTGTATCGTTAGGACAAGGCCAAGACAGTCTAACTCCAAATCTCCAGATGAGCGAACCTTTTCGCGCCTTACCCTTCCGATAGAGAGGGTTTTACAGAGAAGGTTTAGCGAACCACCTTCCCCAAACCTTCCTGTGTCTTTTATTTTACAGTTTTATTTTTTTCTCTCTTTTAATGTGCTGTGTGTCATTTTTTTGTATGCTTATGTGAATTAAAAGTAGAAAATCAAGTAAATATTTTTTTTTTTAAGATAGACCCCTTCCCGGTTTCAGGGTCTTTTCTAATATCAGATATATTAACGAACTGGGTGGCGCCCTTTTGTCGCGCAGCTTCATCCTGTCCAGGATCTTCTTCCCGGTGCTCCCGGCGAACAGCTGCCGTCGCTGTGATCAATAGTTTTTATTTGTTCTCAAAGAACAAATAAATGGTCACAAACGACTTCGAGTAAAACTTTCTTCAAATATCTACTTCGAAAGAATAAAATATATTTTAAACGTCGTTTTGTAACTATGGATGCGACTTGGGTTAACCACCATGATCGTGAACTGCGACAACAAACCGCAGAGTGGACTGAGCCGCCCGGTCGTTCAGTTGTCAGTTGCCCGGTTGTCAAAGTGGCCAAAATCAACCAAAAAGGTTATAGCATCAATTTTTTGGGATGCAAAAGGCATTTTGTAAATTGATTACCTTCAAACTGATATAATAACAGTACAGTATTACTCAAACCAGTAACAGGCAGTATTACTCAAACCCTTTGGATCAATTCGATGCGAAATTTCGTGAGAAAAGACCTGGTTTAGCGAAGAAAAAAAAAATCATCAAAACAATGCACCAGTTCACAGAGGTGTTCTTGCAATGGCCAAATTGAAGAAGTTACACTACGAATTGTTGGAACATCCACCATATTCATCACATCTGGCCCTTTCTGACTTCCATCTGTTCTTAAACTTCAAAAATTTCTACGTGGCAAGCGTTTTTCATCAAATAAAGAAGTTTTAGTGGCCGTAGATGAGTATTTTGAAGGAGTTCCAGAAAATCACTTCAGAGATGGAATAAATTAATTGGAGAACCGCTGTTAAAAATGTGTTGAGTTTAAAGGAGAATATACAGAAGAAAAAAATCATTTTTTAACTATAAACGTGTTTTATTTCCGCACCGCGAACTTTTCAATCAGCCTGGAACAGTCTAAAGTACAGAATAATCTGACAATGCTTACCTGAGATTGTGTGCCCAAGTCAATACTGCGGGTAGATTTAAAACCATCACTATAAACCATATGAAAAACATAGATGAATGAAAAAATAGGGAGTTATTTGTTCCAGTCAAGCAAAACTCTTCCTTTGTCACCTCATCGGATTTATCCTTTTTATTTGCATCACCAAGTTTTGCTATATCATCATCATTATCTTCACGTGCATCATCATTATTTTGATTGGAAGTAACATGGGCTGTATTATCCCTGACGTTCGTAACATTGACACTGATTTCATTTTGATTTGTGTTTTTTTTACAGAATAAACCTTTAATTTTTTTCCCTGCAGTTTTTAATAGAAACCACGTTATTTTCTCAACATATTCTTGAGATATTTTAGTCAACTGAAACGAAATGATTTGAACAAAGAATTGTTACGGTTAGTGTGACAGAGACATACCTTTAGGAAATAAAAAATCATGCCCAGGCATAAAGCTAGGCCCCCGCAAGTTGAGAAACATAGCAAAATCAAAATCGATGCTACAATAAACGGGACTTTTTGTAGAAAAGTCATGAAGTAATCTGAGAAACGTATAGTTAATGTTACTGTCTTAGCTAGGAACCTAAAAAAGATATTATAAAATATTTTAAAAACGAGACCAAGTCACCTACTTCAATATTAGCTTGTGCGCGGTAGATTCTAACGAGAATAAGGATATACAAAAGGCTGATACCAATATCAATACAATAATAACAGACATCATATGCAGAAGAAGAGGAATCAGCAATAAATCAATCAAATCTCCATTATTTGGGAATGATATTACATCAGGCTGTGGTAGAAACTTTGTCCAAATGGGATAGCTGGAAAGAAACGTATTAATTTCCGAAGTAGTGGGTTTAAACATACATTCCTGCGTTTTTTCTCAATTGTAACTTCCACTGTTAAAATGTTCTGCCATTGTTTCTCTGTGAGGTTACCAAACATGTACCATGACATTTATTATCCATCTTTGTTGCAATTAATAACTATGGGTTGTAATACAACAGGACAACGTTCTTTTAGTATATATTCGGTTGATACAAAAGTTTGTCCCGTGTTTTTAGCGCTAGATGACATTACATAGCAAAACCGTAGTGTTATCTACTTCACACATGTAAAGTTTTGATGTTTGATAGGAGAAATTGGGGGGAAAATAGTGTTGTTTTGTTCTGTTTTTAAAATTTCGTTAAGCATTAAAAATGCAAGAAAATAAGAATTATTTTTGACATACAAAAGCCTTTATTAGTGCCCGGACTCACGGATATTGTCACGGCGAAAAAAATAAGCAGACAAATTATAAGAAAACAATCAGTGACGACTGATGTCAGAAGTGGGATGAGGTCTCCAGCAAAAGCCTGACAGTTAAAGCGTTATGGGCCCAATGGGATTCATTGGTAGTCGAAAAAGGATTGTTTTATGGAAATATTTTGGGAATATGCCGACGGGAAGTTAGTGGTTCCAAGGAAGAGAATTTACGAAGTGTTGGAAAAAATCTGGAGCACAGTTTGGAGTCAACAAGACTTTGGAAAAGGTTCGGGAGCACTTTTACTAGGACCGGTATCATGAGAACATAAAGGAGTGGTGCCGGAAATGCAACACATCTGCCTCTAGCAAGGGTCCCAAACAACGATCTCGAGGACCAATGAAACAGTACAATGTTGGTTTTCCGTTACAAAGAATAGCCGTAGATGTTGCAGGACCAGTACCAGTATCAGATCGTGGCAACAAATACATTCTAGTTGTTACAGATTACTTCAATAAATGGATTGGAGCTTTTGCTCTCCGCAATCCGGAAGCAACAATTGTAGCGCAGGTGTTGGTGGATGAAATCTTCAGTAGCCATGGTGCACCCTGAAAACTCCACTCAGATTAAGGGCGTAATTTTGAGTTCGTGATTTTCAAAAGGGTGCTAGATATTATGGGTATCCACAAAACTAGAACCACACCTTTGCACGCGCAATCCAATGGAATGGTAGAGCGATTCAATAGAGCAATGGAAGAACATTTGTCCAGGGTCATCCCTACAAATCAGAGGGATTGGGACCAACATCTTCAATTATTTGTACTGGCTTATCGATCCGCAATCCACGAATCAACATGTCAAAGCCCAGCCAGAGTTGTTATGGGGACGGAGCTACGCTTTCCCAGTGATTTGAAGTTTGGAATAACAGGTGAAGAGAGATATCCATGATTGCGCGGATGGAGTACGAGAACGCCTTCTCGCATTCAGCTGTCCAGTGACCGGATGAAGAGTAGATACGATATTAGAGCAAATTCTACGTGTAACCAAGAAAACGGCTATGTTTGATTATATAACCCAGCAACGAAAAAGGAGTTATCTCCAGAACTTTCTCAACCATGGGAGGGACTCTATAGGGTTATTATGGGGATAAATGGTGAGGATAAATAATTTGGTGTATCTAGGTGTCATCATCATCACCATCATCAGTCCGTGTCGATCCACTGCAGGATGAAGGCTTCTTCAGCATGCTTCCAACTTTCACGGTCCTGGGCTTTCCTCTGCCACTCTGGTCCAATATACTTAACGATGTCATCAATCCATCGTGCTTTCGATCTTCTTTGCGGATGTTTGCGATCAAGCGGTATCCACTCCAGGATTGTCTTGGTCCATCTGTCATCCAATCTCCTCGCTATATGGCCTGCCCATCTCCATTTCAATTGCTTTACTCTTCCAATGACTTTCGTTTGTTCCCTGATCCATGCGCAGGACTTTCTATCTCGTCTTATAATGCCAAGCATACATTTTTCCATTCCCCTCGGTGCTACCCGAAGTTTTTGAATTGATTGCGATGTGAGTGTCCAGGTTTCACTTCCGTATGTTATAACGGGTAGAACGCACTGATCGAAGACGTTTCTTTTCAGGCAATGTGCGAGTCTGCCCTTAAACACAATATTGAGCCTGTCAAAATGCCTGCCAGCCACATTTAACACGCCGTTCCACCTCCCGGACGGTATTCCCCTCCATTGAAATCCTCTGCCCAATATATATAAAGCTGTCCACAATCTCCAAATCCCTTCATAAAACTGAAATTCTTCTGTCCTGAGCGAAGTTATTGAACATAACCTGACTCTTTTTCAGGTTTATTTTCAAGCCAAATGGTTCGCCAGTCCTCTGCAGTTCTTGTATGCGTCTTTGCAGCTCCTCTGGGTCTTGTGAAAGGAGAACGATATCATCTGCAAATCTAAGATGGTTTAAGTTTGCACCATCCTGTTCCCAATCCAGTTTACGGAATACTTCTTCAAGGCCAGCCGAGAAAAGAATAGGCGATATTGCGTCACCCTGCAATACACCTCGTTCTACATTAATTCCCACTTCAAGATCATCAAGATGAATTGTGGCTGTAACTCCATAATATATCGATCCTAATAGGTTTACATATGCTTTATCTACCTCTTGGCTAAGCAGTGCATCCATTATTGAATGCTTTGAGATGGAGTCAAATGCTTTTTCTTAGTCGATAAAAACCAAGCACAGTGGCATGGTATATTCGTTGTACCTTTCTATGGCCTGCTGTACAACTATATCTAGGTGTATAGAGAAATAAATTAGAAGAAAAATTATAAGGAAACAATCCGTGACAGTATGCTGGACACCCATCATTTCTTGAATTTTTTCACTTCCTACTCAATCCCTTTTAGATTTTTCCACTGACCATCTCAGGAATCCATGTCAGCTGTTGCTCAGCTGTAGTTTTCTTCATTTGTTATATTTCGCTGCTGTATGTAACAATAATTTTCAGAATGGTGTTGTATGTTAAATGTTTGTTGTTTTTAGATATTGATTAGTCCCACAGTATTCCGTTTTCTCTCTCTTGCGTGTTTCTGTCCTTTATTGCCTTATCCAGTTATATCTTGTGTTATTCACACTCCTGGTATTTGGTATTTGTATTATTCACATAGTTTAACTTCACTCTCATTTCCCAAAGTTATATCCTCCAGTACACACATATATTCTGTTTTACAGATGTTTACTTCAAGGCCCAATTATATATACTGTTCCACTAGTTTTCTGGTCATGTAACTTAACTTCTCATAATCTTGTATTATTACTTTCTACAAAATATAGTGAATATAACATGGTGTCGCTGTTCAGAGGAACTGTGATGCCATTACATTTTCAACATCCCTGTTTCAATCCTATTGTCACTGTAAACCTCTCAGAAACCTTTTATGTTATTATATATAATCTTTGAATGGCTTTAATACCTTGTGTCGGCAGATCATTATTTGCTCTCGTTATTAACCAAAGAAATGCAAGGCATTACCTTTACTGAAGAGTTTAACAGATCGCTTGAGATCTAGATGGAGACTACATTCAAAAACATAAAAACATCTGCAGAAGATGCATTAATAACTAATTTAACGATTAAATTGTTTTAATTATCATTGTAGAAATGTGATTAAAAAAAACACAAGAATTTATGTTTAATTATCGTACTGCTCAACAGGCCTAAAAAAGTGTTTTCTACAGTTACCTTAAAATTTTAGACAACATTCCGGCTCCAATAATAACCAACCAACTATACTTGACTATGTTAAAAAGTGATCTAAAAAATATAGGAAAATTTCCATTTTTCCCTAATTGGTAAATCTGATATTGAAACACCAAAAGAAACGTAACTGCAGTATGTGTTAGTAGAAATACCGAATAATATCGTGCCAAATGACTTAAGATTCCAAAAAAGTTAATTTTTATGCTAAAAAGAAATAAAGGGCTATTAATAGAATGAAATCAATTATGAACTATCACTTATCTTACCTTATTTTATATACACATGATGGTTCCAGTATTAACCTAACTCTGGCATCAGTGGCATTAAGTGGTTTCACATTTTGCAATCTGAGAATAAGTGATTTCTGTGAATTTTCCCTAAAAAAATATATCCTACTTAAACTACAGAACTTCCTATTGCATGACTATAAAAATAATTCCTGTTACAATCTATATCATTGGAATCTGTAGCCATGAGTCATGGTCATGGAAATTTGAAAAAAAAATATCATTAACAAGTTAGCTGCCACAATACAAAAAAAAATGAAAAAATGAAAAAATCTGTTAAAAATAATGTTTTTGCATGTGAAGCAAATGTGTCTCATGTGGACTTTCTGACCAAAATTGCTTAGTAATTTTGCTGCGGAATCATATGTGATTCAAAATATTACTTGTTTATTTTTAGTTTTGATTTACTAACTGTACAGTAAAGAGCTAAATATTTTAGTGATTATAATATATGTGTATTCGCTGTTTTTATTAAATAAGGTGATTTTACAGTCAAATTCAAAGTTAAAAATGTAACTTTAGTTTTTTTTTCTTAAGGCAAATGGCTAGTTTTGAAAAAGAATAGCAACAACTTCCGAAGCTATTAGACGAGATTCTTTCTGAAGAAGAGGACGATCACCTTCAAGCATCATCAGATGAATATGATCCTGGAACTTCTTGTTTGTCTTCATATAGCTCGGATGGTAAAGTATATTTACCGAAGAAAAATAATAATAATATTCAGCTCTACAGGCCTAGTGGCCCTTGGCTTCGAGTTCTTTCACTCTTCTTTTCCAACTTTTTCTGTCCAAAGCATCAGTCTTCCAATCCCTCACTCCTACTTTCCTCAAATCATTTAGCACCTCATCCAGCCATTTCTTCCTCGGTCGCCCTCTTCTTCTCCATCCCCCTTCGCCTCTCATTAGAATTCCTTTAACCCATCTCCCGCTGGACATCCTCGCTATGTGCCCTAGCCATCTAGCTCGCTGCGCTCTCACCACCTGAACAATGTTTGGTTTTTTGTACAGTTCTTCTATTTCTTTGTTTGTTCTTCTTCTAAATTCATTCAGAACTTTAACTCCTCCAAAAATTCTCCTTAATATTTTTCGTTCCCAGACTTCCAGCTTAGTTTCTTCCTTCTTCGTCATCGTCCATGTCTCGCATGCATAGGTAACCGTGGGCCTTAGTATTGATTGATACACTCTTACTTTTGCTGCTCTTGTTATATTCTTTGCCCTTAAAATTTTTGAAAACATTCCTGCAGCTTTGCTTCCTTTCGCTAGTCGTTTCTCTATTTCCTTTTCTTCATCCCCTTTACTCGTTAGTGTTACTCCCAGATATTCAGCTTGTTCCACTTTCTCTATTGTATATTTCTTATTTACTGCACAATCAATGACTAAATTAGGGGAGAGTCCTCTGGTGCTATCTTTCATTATCATATATTTGGGCCGGTCGCGTTGGTGCGGCGGTAAGAGCGTCTGCTTTGCCGAATCTGCGCTGGAGCCGTAGCTGGTTCGATTCCAGCGCTCGGATGGTTATTTTTCTTTCTTCTGTCCGTTTATCTTTCCTAAATGTTTGTGATTGTTTCTAGGCAAGAGTGTAAAATCCGACTACGAATTACCCCTCAGTCACGCCAGTTAAATACTGGGTAAGGCCGGATGCCTTCTGAGAAGTGTTCTACGTTGGTCACTCGCCAGTCGGTAGGTTTCCTGATAGACTTATGGGTAGGCACATAACCGAGGGTTTATAGCCCGAGGGGGGTGCTGGCCTGGGTTTGTCGGAAGCTGATGACCGTGGTTCGGAACCCACGTTAAGCTGTAGGTCCAGTCGCTAAATAGCCTAGTTGCTGATGCGCCTCTAACCCAAACACTTTACTTTACTTTACATATATTTGATCTTGTTCTCGTTAATTGTTAAGCCATATTCTCTCGCCTTTCTTTCCAACATCTTGAAAACCTTTACTACTTCTTTCTTGGATCTCGCCATCAGTACAATGTCGTCGGCATAAGCCAAACATTGGTGTCTGGTACCATATATTAACCCCTTGGTATTGATGCCACTCTCCCTCAGAATCACTTCCTGCACCAGATTGAACAAAACTGTTGACAGTGGATCGCCTTGTCTCAGTCCTTTCTTTACAATGAACTCCTCAGACATTGCTCCATCGACTATAACTTTATTTACTGTTCTCCTGACAGTCATCTCCACCAACTTCCTCAACTTTTCCGGGACCCCCAGTTGTCTCATTGCTTGGAACACCTTTTCCCTGCTAATGGAGTCATATGCTTGCCGATAATCTATGAACAGCAAATGTAAGCTCAAATTTTGCTCATAAGTATTCTGTTGGATCTGTTTCATGATGAATATCTGGTCAGTTGTTGATCTTCCTACCGAAGAAAGATAGTCGACAAAAATTTGTGAAAAGTGATATTTTAGCCAGAAACGCTCACGGTATAATAAATACTAAGGTAAGATATTGCGCATGGTGGGCGGAGCTTTGTTGGCGAGAATACGTCATCCATTGGGTAAAATTTGAACATCATAGTTTTGACATATAACAAGCTTACTAGAAGTTTATATACGGCGTTTATGTGTTGTTAATCTAAAATATTCAATAACAACAATGCCTTGTGCTGTGTTTGGGTGTAACTCCGACAATCCGTCGAAAAAAATCCTTTGTGAAGTTTTTTTTATTTTCCTAAGAATGAAGTTGTGTGTAAGAAGTAGATCAATGCCACAAAAAGACAGGATAAGTTTAACCTGAAAAGGGCTTGTATTTGTTTGAAACACTTTTTAACAAAATTACACCCCAAAAAGTTACCGAGGATTGAAGGATGATGTACCGACTCAAAATCTGCCATTTAATTCTAAAAAACAGTATCGAATGAGGAATCTGCAAGAATTGAAAAAGGGGTGAGAAAATAAGTTGTCGCCGTGTTGTTGACCAGGTAATTGTCATATAATCTTTGGGAGAGAAGAGAAGAGAAGAGAAAAATAATTGTAATAGAAATTAAACCCAAAAACATTGAATCATGTTTATAAATTTGTGGCTTTAAAAAGTATGATGTTCTATTTATTTATGCTTGATTAGATGTTGGGATGGTGGTAGAAATAGTAATGATGGTGATGGTAGTAACATGTCTAATATTCCATGTTTATACCTCAGATTTGCCAATAAGTGGTTCAATGATCAAGAAATTCGATCCAAAAATGATCCACTTATGTTGAACAGTGCTCATGAAGGAGATATTGGCGAGGATTTTCATGAACTTAAATATGATGGGCTCGAACATTTAATAATAATAATAATAATAATCTTTATTGTCTGACAGAATAAATCCATTTATGAGACAATTCCCAAAAAAAAATAACAAAGATAAAAAAGAAAATCTAGTCAAAAACAATGCTTATATAATAACAGATTTAGATAATAATAATAATAACCTTTATTGTTTGACAGAATAAATCCATTTGAGACAATTTATAAAAAAAAGCAACAAAAAAAAAGAAAATCAAGACAAAATCAATGCGTATATAACAGACTTAAATAAAGCTACAACAACGATCCCTACAATTTATTATCGATTATTGCAACAGCCTCAAGGCGACAAACCTCGTGAACCGATCTGCAGATACGTTATTAATGTCAACATCGCAGCACAGATCATTGAAGAGCTTCATGGCCTGAAACAGAGGTGTCCTGACCATGAAGTTGGTTCTAGCATAGGGTAAATGAAAGGTGGGGCAGGATCTGATACACCTCGAAGGCACGTGGAAGCCCACCACAGATAGAAGTTCAGGGCAGTCAATGAGGGATCTACACAATTTATAGATGAACTGAAGAAGTAAATATTTTCGGCGACTAACTAACGATGATATTTGAAATTTCAACAGGAGACTATTCTGATCTATATGTCTCGTCGGATATCTTCCATCATGTCTGAATGCTAAAAACTTAGCGAATTTTCTCTGGACACCTTCTAGTTGCAATTTGTATCTGTTATACAAAGGGTTCCATACTACAGCACCATACTCCAACTTTGATCTCACATAACTGTGATACAGAGTTTTGAGTGTATTTATGTTCACGAAATCTGCCGAGTTCCGAAAGATGAATCCTAACATTCTCATTGCCTCACTCCGAATGTGGCTAATGTGAGATGAAAAAGATTTTAGTATCAAAAACAAAAGTCCCTGAACATCCCGACCCTCTCAATAATTGCACCATTCAGGTTGTAATCAAAATGCGTGACATTCTGGATATTCGCAAATGACATGATATAACACTTGCCAAAATTCAGCGGCAAGTTGTTGATGTTGCACCATTCTTCAATAACCTCAATATCGTTCTGCAACATAAAGCAGTCAGCGTTGCTATTTATATTTCTATATAGTTTCAGATCATCTGCGTACATTAAAATATTGCTTGAAACATTTGTTACTATATCATTAATAAATAGTGCAAAAATAAGGGGAGCAAGATTACTGCCCTGTGGGGCCCCACTCGTGGCGGTAAATTGAGGTGATCTATAACCTCGTACCTCAACGTAATGCACTCGATCGCTCAAATATGACTCAAATAATAGTATAAGTTTGTCACTGAATCCAAAATTTGCCAATTTATGCAGCAAGATGGGGTGATCCATTCGATCAAAGGCCTTAGAGAAGTCAGTGTAGACCGTATCGACCTGTCCACAAACTGAGCGAAGCAAGCCAAATTGCTAATCGTACTCCGACCAGCAAAAAATCCATGCTGCCTCGATGATATCACACTCTTAACTTGACTGAATATGCACGCATAAACGGACATCTCAAATACTTTAGCAAAAGGCGACAAAATCGACACAGGTCTGGATTTAGCTGGATATATATGTTTCTAGTTAAACGATTTCAGTTTAGAAAGACCCAGCACGTCCAAATATACCTGGACTGATCATTTAAGTGAAGGAGGTTTACACAAACCTGAAGATTTTCTTTCACAAATGAAACAGCTTGAACAAATTTTTAAGTCTGTTAATGGAGAATCCTTGACCAAACTTATTTGAATAATTTGATGCTTAGAAGTAGCCACATTGAATGCCCCGAAAAAGCAAAAAAAAAACTATTTTTTCGATCACGAATGTAAGTGTAAAATTAGGTAAAAGAAAGATGATTAAAACTATTACATAATATTACACTTATAGCTAATTCACGATGGACATAAGCTTAAGAAATATGTACAATTTTAAATTTAGGAAACAAAATGTTGTCATTTTTAAAAACTATTTGAACTATGGAAGGTGTTTTGTTCTGTAAATAGTGTCTTAAATTCAAATAAAATTGTGTACGTGTAGTAGTACAATTTTGTAGTCTGTTGCCCACACTGATGAAGTATCTGTCCTCAATTAAAGCCTTACTTCCAATAACAATGCATTTAAATTGTATTTCAAAGTCTAGCAACGAAGATATTTGAATTTTACTCAACGAGTGACGTCATGAGCAAACCGGACGCATTTTGGTATACGGGAATATCAGGTCCTGCTACTGGAAGGAATCGGTCGAGCCGATTTACACCACCAATGAAAACTCAGATGGTTGGCAGGTTGCCGATCGCCAGAAACACAGGGTTGGCGGCAGTAACTCATACATTGCCGTGAGTTTTTCTATTTATCGAGTTGCATTCGATTTATTAATAATTGTATTTTGTTTCCATAAAATGTCTGCTGATGAAGTTGTCTGGTGATAAAGCTGATGAAGTTAATCGATATTAGCTATACCCCGCCAAAAAGAGAACAGGTCTTAGTGCGGTCCTGTAATGATCGCGTGAATATGTTTGGGTTTAGTATATTTCTTCAATAAATATCGAGACCTTAGTAAAAAAGAAAAAAAAACGGTAACTTATCTAATAGCGCTCCCCGATGGTGGCGGGAAGAGGGTGTAGTAAGGACCTTTCTGCCAAAACTGATAATTTAGTGTCTGCTCAGAATGTGAGTCGAAATGATATAATTTCAGAAACCATAGAGGCAGTTATAAATCAATTTCAAGTGGATAGTTCAGATGAAGATGAGGAATTAGTTCACTAATTAGTACACTAATGTGGCAAGAAGTTACTGTATTTTTTCTTTATTTGCGTTTTTCGCCACGATCTAAAACTCAAAAAATATCAAAAATATATGTTCTTATGTAAATAAAAATATTATTATTATTAGATATTTTATATTATTAAGAATCACTAAGAAATTTGTCTCCGCTTGGTTTTTTGTTTTTACTCAGTGATTCTTTATAAGAAGTTACTGGACAATATCTCAATGACTTTCGGATTGACATTCCTGAAGAGGGAGTTTCGAATACTTTATTTGAACATGTTGATAAGCCCCCTGTTTTTTTCTTCAAGCTGATGGTTGATGATGGGCTTGTAGATAATATTGAAATAAAAGAAAGTAATCGTTAGTCAGAAAAAAGGAACTACAACACTAAAATGGGTTCGAATAAAGAAGTGGAAATATACTAACCCTGAGGAAATTATGTCTTTTATAGGCCTACAAATTTGGATTGGTTTACTTCGTGCCCCGAAACTGGCTGATTATTGGTCAAAAAAAAAAAGCAATATACGTAAACCAAGTCACAAGTGTAATGTAACGCAACAGATTTGAGCTATTAGCAAACTGGCACTTTCAAGATAACTAAACAGTTGATACTTCTGATAATTTGTATAAACTTGAGGCAAAAATTCTACCTCCTCAAAGGGCATATATGCATTGACGAACACTTGTCCTTTTCGTGGAAAGCTGGTCTTTATTCAGTATATCAAGAACACAAGGCATAGATTTGGTAATGCCTTTTGTTCATCATATATCTATTCATATCTATGATCTATAAAATCATATACCTATATTTGAAAGTATACTGGGGTAAAGAAAAAGTAGATGGGTCAAATGTACTGACCAACATTGTTATGAATGTTTGCGAACCTCTTTTGGACTGTGGCCGATGCATTTGTGAAGATAACTACTACAGAAGTATGGAGCTGGCTTACAAGTTGCTTAACAAAAAACTCATTTAGTCGGCACTCTGTAACAATAAATCTAAGGAAGGGAGAATCATATAGTCAAGCGAGTAATACAGGAGTCGCGATACAAAGGGGCAAGATAAAAGAGATGTCCTGACTTTATCTATACTAATATATAAATCTACAGTGGTTTTTACGGATGTTCCGTTATAACTACTGAACCATGCATCCGACAGACTTGAAACCTGGTATCCATGTAGAAAATACATGTACTTAATGGATAGGCAACACCAGTTGCGGGGGCGTTAATGATGAGAATCGCTAATTATCTGGTTTTATAGCTTTTATAAACTTATTATCAAAACTAAAATTTGAAATGAATTTTTTCTTTCTTGGGCTACATTAAGACTAATTAAGAACGTCTGCAACGGAGTTCAAACTCCTAAAGCTAATGATCAAAAAAGCTAAATTTAAAACTTCAGCTTTTATCAACTTATTATTGATTATTATTATTATCACGTACATTAACTACTATTATTATTAATTTTAATAAATTAATTATGAATTAAACTACTAAATTAATATTTTTCTGTAGCATTAAAATTTTTTTGTTTTTTCTAACCTAAACAAATTTTTACCAAATGTCAATTGACTGATTTAAAGATATTAAAACATATATATCTATGTATATGTATATATTATTAAAAGAACAAAAAAGGAAAGAAGCTTTACGACGTATGAAATAAAAAATTCGTTGGAAAGTAAAAATAAATTGTGGTTTTTCGTAAGATCCTACAGTTGATTATAAACAAGAATCAAAATTACAATGACAAAAATTTGTAGTTATTGTAAAACATTAAAGTGGATTGGTAAATGTGAAGGTTTATGCTGTTCAGCTGGCAAAATAAAACTAGAACCTTTGCGACAACTTCCAGAGCTATTAAAATAGCTACTCCATGGAACACATGTAAAATCAAATGTATTTTTAAAATATACCAGACCTTACAACAATGGTTTCCAAATGACATCATTCGATGCAATGAAGAAGATGTCGTTTTAACTAATAAGTACAAGGGGCTTATGAACGATTTGCGGCCAATCGAAACTATCATTGAAGAAGATGAGATAGACGACGAAGATTAAATGTTAGGAAGATTAAATACTATATTTGAGGGCACTATATGTAAGCTTGATTTAATACGGGAAAGGGAAGTTAAATTTTTTTTTATAAAGAAACTGTAATAATGAAAATAAATAATAAAGTTAATTTTAAATGCCCAGCGAAGCGGGCGGGTACAGCTAGTCTACTCTAAACACACTGGACAAATGGTTACAGTAGAGTCACGACGTATTGTGGAATAAGAAAAGCCCAATGTCGTTGCTGAGTATAATAAATGCAAGGCGTTTATTGATTTATTAGACCAAATCAAAGCATATTCTTTAGCTTTGACAAAGGGACGAAAATGGTATATGAAAATTGCTGTAGAACTGTTCTTGAGAGCTGCAATTAATGCAGTAAATGCAAGCGTTCATCTTGTTCATATCAATAAGTTGCTAAATATCTTCCAAAATTTCCTCAAGAATACCATACCAAGCAAATACATACAAATAAAACAAAACATATTTTAGAAGATGTAGATGTTGATTTTGCTACGGGGAAGAAAGGTGGCAGCCAACGGTACTGTACAAACTGGATGATGGAAATGTACATTTGTTTTACTGTTTTGAAATATAATAATTTCATTTTATGTACTAATCATCCTATTTTGTTGGGCTGGAATGTGTTTTTTTTTAATTCTATGTATCCTGCACTTTAATATGTTTTTGCTAAGTAAACCCTGAATTTATCTTATTTTTTCTAACAAAGGAAGTTTTACATAAACAGCGTTTCGAATTATTAAAAAAAACCTTGAATGTCAGATAAAAAACAACAGTAACACATTTTTACCTGGGCTAATCACCTAATTTTGTTCACCAGGCCACAGTTCGCCAGCTACTATACATTTATATGGCCATTATAATCGTCGGTCCATATGAGTCACAGGCGATTCACATGGCCTAAATGAATGTCAACTGTGAGACATACCTGCTTCACGTGGCAGTTACAAAGTTAAGTTGGTATACAATTTATACATTTCTTACGTTAGATAAGTGTGAACCATCTCATTTGCCCAAGGCACAACAAGACTTGCAGTAGCATGATGCTGCTCATCGCTACACCTTGTTGGTTCCACGTATAACTGATAGGATTGAATTACATTCACCAGTTCAGGAAATATAAGTTCAAATGTAACGGCATTTTCAGGAGTTTGTGTCCTAACCGTCTGTTTTGTCAGAGATATCTTCGGTAAAGATACCTCTAATCTCCTTTCTGATGCACCATAAATATCCACGTGAAATTTCACCTAGAAAATTGAAAATTACAATAATCAACACTTAGAGATACAAAGGTTAATATTAAATTCTTGAGATATGAGTGAACAATTCAGTCGACGAAATGTAGTGTCGATTTTGACACACAGGCCGCTTTAGTTGGTTTTTCATGTATTTACACATATTCCGAATGTCACAACATAAAAATAATGCTTCATTTGCTCAGTCTGAAGTATCTCAAAAATTTCACAGTGACCTTTGTATCAAAATGATCAAGCAAACGTACTGGTTCTGAAGTTGGAAAAGCTCGAAATACTACATGGGTATATTCGGAATTGTTTTTTCGAATTTCATGTAAATTTATTGTTATCAATCGTCTTTTATATCTACTGGATGGTATTATTTCTGAAAATGGTGTCAAATCTTCACCATCAATACTGAAAAAAATTATATGTCTGTTATTTAAATCACTATATATATATATATATATATATATATAATATATATATATATATATATATATATATATATATATATATATATATATATATATATATATTTATATATATATATATATATATATATATATATATATATATATATATATATATATATATATATACATATTTTCGTAAATTTCATGTACTACATCAAAAAAAGCCCCTTTATTTTTAACCACTTTTCTTCTTATTTGACGACTAACCATATCCCACAGGTGCTCAATAGGATTG
>JARFXV010000270.1:1137500-1510000 GCA_031761425.1 Cosmopolites sordidus | reverse complement strand
TTTGCCCTGGTTGTAATCTATTATGATTTTAGGTATATTATATACATTTTTAGGTCTATTTCTTTCTACTATTTCAGCGTCATGCTTTCTAGACAGCATAAGTACTTCTCTTTGGTCTTTCCATTTTAGTACTGTTATCCCATCTTGTTCTATGTTCTCCATAGCCACAACTTCACATTTTTAAGTTTTTTGTTCACAACATCCTTTGCGGTTTTTTCATATTGTGGCAATAAGGTGAGTATGATGATCAAGCATTCTTTTAGCCAAAGATAAACTGGTATACCAGTTGTCTGTCAATAAAGTTCTGCCGACTCCGATAATATCTTGGGTAAGAATGTTTTCTTTGCTTGTATAAATCTTGATATTATATGTGTAGCCTCTGCCTGAACATAACTTAAAAAGTTTGATACCATACTTGTGCCTTTTCGATATTAAGTATTGTTTTATCGACAATCTTCCTGTAAAAGGCAACATAGTCTCGTCGACACGTATACATATTCTTCGGGAATATAAAGGTCTTTATAGTTCTTCAGGAGTTTATCTAATGGGGGTTTTACTTTAGCAAGTTTGTCTCCAGCGATAGCTTGATTATTGTGTGCAAAATTAATTGTTCGGAGTAAAATTTCAAAGGGATTACGGTTTAGTGCAGAACGAGAAAAATGTATGTTCAGTAATGGATCTGTTGACCAATAGTCAGCCAACGCAGGCAGTTTGACTAGTCTCATCCATACCACTACCCAACTATGATGGCGAGAATTATTACTTGCATCCATTTCAAACAAAAAGCAACAAGCATAATGATTTGCTTGATCCGCAATATAGGAAATAATCGAATCGTCTACAATAGCTTCATAAAATTGCCTTGGAGTTGCATTTGCTACCAAAGCCGCAACTTCTGGTTTTACTCCAGATGGTAAAAGGTGGAATGGCTCTGTAATTTCTTGCTACTGACCCCCATCCATAGTCTAAAAAAGTGGGCGCCAGCGTTTCTGATGATCAGACTCCCCTGAATTTCCAGCTTCAGATTCGTTTAGGTTAGGGATGCAGGTGCTGCTATGAATTGACTCGTGCTGACATCATCACATGATGGAATCGATATCTTTGCTTTACTTTTTCTTGCTCTTGTTACCGTACTGCTTACTGCTTCTATAGTCTGTCAAAGCAATATAACCGCCCAAACGAAGGTCAAGGGATCAGCAAGTAAAAATTGTAAAAACTTCAAAAAACAAAAAAAAAATTTTTGTTTTAAATGTACAGAAAGTATAAATATATATTAAGTTTATATGTATATAAACATAATAAACGTATTGTGACGCTTGGCCATACAAAAAAAAGGGTTTTTTTTGCTTGGCAGGCAACGTGTTAATTTTACTATGGTGACATTAAAGAATCATCCATGACTACCCGATTGCAAAAATGTTTGCTGTGATTTTCTTATATACTTACATGAATTAAATGATGTCTGAAGATATTTTGAATGAACGAAACATTGGAAGAAATTCGAAGTGCCTTTTGATCAACACTATCAAACAGAGCCCTGTTTAGGGCCATCACGGTTTGTTTACACCAAAGTATCTGCACATGATTTGCCTCAACCCAAGATTTAGGGATGTTAGTTGTCTAAAAACAGAAATTCTAGTAGAGTATTTTTAAACTTATCACAATCAACATACCACTAAATTGAGGGTATTATTTCCACTCAAATTATTCAAATAAGACGGCACTAAAAAATCACTGAAACCCCCAGCTATGCTAATGATGTTGACGGTATCATGTCCTATCTGGGTGTTTTTATAAAACTTGCTGCTGAATCTGTCGAAATATAATACGTTTCTCTTAAGTGGTGAGGCTAATGTTATAATGATAGATATTAAATCATTCTTCTCGTTAGGTAATGCTATAGCCTTCTTTGCTATTACGCCACCCTAAAAAACATTTCACTTTATTAATTTAGTGAATATGTGAAATAAACGTAATATTATATGCTATAACTGTGGATTGTTATCATTTCTTCTACCTTAATAATAAGAAACAAACGTGTCAACAAAAGCGTGTTGTATCAATACGAAAAGACGTAACTCCAAGGCACCAAGCCTGGAGAATACACTGGGTCGAAAATTCTCCTGTTGCAATTGCAGCAATGCTTCATTAATGTAGTGAATGTACAATGTCATGATGATGAGCTTTTGGCATCTACTCTACTTTCAATTTAAACAGATATACATCAACCTTACACTGTAAATATTTCTCTTTACTATCGATATGAATGGATCTCCAAGACCAAACAATGATCTTCTCCCCTTTGAATAGAAGAAATTTGTTCAAATTAAAAGAAACTTGTTCGTTATTCAACTATCGATCTTCTTGACCCCATCGAACTTTCGCAAATACATCAAAAACATAATTATCGTTCATTCCTCACAACCATAGAGTTAGAAAAAGTGTTTTGTCCAATAACAAGGGAAGATATTTGGAAATATCTGAAAAAAGCAGTGCAGAAAACTAAGATTTTTATATAGATCAGCTAAAAGTCCCCTATTCAGATGGTCCCTCGGCTTTCTGCACATTATCCTTAAAAATCTTTTTTTGCATTCTCTCAATCGACTCAAGGTGGTGTTGTATGTGCCACCCCAGACAACAATTCCATATGTTAAAACAAAATTAGCAAGAGAGTAGTATCTATGTCTTAATATATCATATGACATGATGCTGTCCTAAATTGGGCCATCACAACAAAGAGCCTTTTCTTTAAATTGAGTATACGAGGTTTCCAAGAAAGTAGCTCATTCAAAGTAATACCAAGATACTTAAATGAAGTAGACTGTTTTACCTCTATACAATCACATGATGCATCTTTACAGTTTCAATGATGCCATTTAATAGGCTCATTGAAATACCAGGTTTCAAAAGTGCAAAATTAAGCATCATAGTCTTGCCAATGTTAACAAGCATTTTATTTCAAATCGGTTTGAATATTTTGCAGCACTTTTAATTTTGTATCCCCTGTGTATCAGGGCTGTGTCATCAGCAAATGTAAATGTGTGTGTGTCATCAGCAAATGCAAATGCAAATGTGTGTGTGTCATCAGCAAATGTATTCTTAAGGAACTAATAAAAATATAATTATATAAATTGTAAATAATATTGGGCCTAACACAGTACCCAGAGGGATACCACACAACACTGATCTCTCTATGCTTTTATACCCATTCACTTTAACAATCTGAGTTCTTCCAGATAAATAACTACGGAACCACTTGTAGATTGTTCCGTTTATCCGTATAGCTTTTCTAATAAAATAGAATGCGACACAGTATCAAACGCCTTACTAACATCCAAAAATAATCCACTTACATATTTCCCTTCATTAAGGTTTTTATACAAATAACTGGTAAGCCAAAACAAGGCTGGATTCGTTCGCAGACAATTCGTGAAGTAGTATTGAGTTTCTGCAAGAAACTTTATTTTGTCTAAATAGTTAGTTAACTCTTATTATTAATTTTTCAAAAACTTCTGATATCACCGGCAAAATCGCAATAGGCCGATAATTCTCACAGATCGAACTGTTAGCGTCATTAAAAATTGGCACAAGCTCAGCTTTTTTTTAATTGGCAGGGATAGTCTCCTGTTGAAATTGATATTTTAATCATGTAGGCCACCAGATTAAATCATCTCCTGATGATACTAACATGGTTAGCGAAACGTGCGTCGAGCAGTTAAAAAAAAGTGATTTGGTATTTAGTGGTAAATCTCTTCAAGTTTAATATAAGCCACTACTGGAGCAATCTGATTTTAAATATTTTTCAGCATATGAGTCCCAAGCTCATCATGCCCAGTACTCTTATTTGCATCTAGTTGGCTGATAACATTCTTTACGGTAGCGTGATCAACAGTAGTGACTGTAGATAGATTAATCTAATAAACGAGATAGTCTAGAAATAAATAAACAAGATAGTCTAGAAAGCATATAAAAATGTCAATATGATGAAGAACAAAGAATGTAACATCAAATATAAAATCAGAAATAGTAAAAATAGCAATATCAACAATGTTATAGTAGTGAGATAGACTAAACAAAGACACAGAATAAGAAATAAAACAACAGACAGAACCTAGAAATAAAGTTAATAAATGAAAAATTGATAGAAGGGCAACTTAGACTGTTCAGACACATACAGTGTCAGGAAAAGCAGGGGAATAGAGTGGGAAGGTATTAAGCAAACCACACAGGTAGGAAGGGATAAAGACGGAAATACATGGCAGGACTATCCATTTAAATAAAAAGCCTTTCACCAGAAGGTAGATATGCATAGCAATAACAAAATGCCTCGAAACCGAAACTTTTCCGAACATTTGGAAAATTGCAAATATTAGGCCTGTATTAAAAAAAAGGAACTTAAATGGTAGCTATCAGCCAGTTTCAATTTTGTAAATCTCTTTGAATGTATTGTTTCTCACAGTGATTTACCACAAAATCCTATATCACTTGTTCTTAATTTCTCGGCGATTGAATCATCTTCTGATGCTCACATGGTTAGGGAAACGCGCGTCGAGAAGTTAAAAACAAGTGATTTGGTGTTTAGCGGCGAATCTCACAATTTCTAGAAGTGTGAAAATTGTCATGTTATTTACACATTTATGTAATCTTGACTTTAAAGCATTATTGGTTTCTTAAAGGTCAAAATACTTGGTTGAAGATATGTGGGTGTTGTTTCTTCATTTTATATTGTTCATAGATCATTTTTTTCTTGTTACTATATCATATTATTAATAAATAATTTTTTTCTTGTGTTCCATATTGTTATTTTGTATCTTTTGTTTGTTTTTTATATTCTTAAATTACATACAAAATATCGAAAAAATAACAAACTTTTTAAATAAAAAAAAACAATTACTTATTTTGTCAAAATCATTTCTTCTTATTCAAAACATAACCATTTTGCATCAATACACCGCTGGGATTGTTCAACCAATGCCACTGTATATTTTTTGTTGTTTTTCGGAATAGCTTCAATGATCCTCGACCACGGCTCCTTGGGCTTGTGTAAGACTTTCATAAAACGTTCCCTTCATGGCCAGTTTAACTTTCGGGAATAGCAAATAGCCACACGGAGATAAATCAGGCGAATACGGAGGATGTTGAAGTACACAGACTTGTTTTTTCGCCAAAATTGACACACATGTGTACGGGATAAGCAATGATCACCATAAACTTTTTTTCGTCAATTCAAATGTTTCTGTACTATCACTTTAAGCGCTGTAACTTGACAATCCGTTGACCGATTCTAATGATGTCGGTACCGTTTCATAGATGAGATATACAGCTTTCAAATTATATAATGTTTCATTAGATGGCGCCAGTAGTTTTCTTTAAATTTACAAGTTCCGTTATTTTTCCAACACACTGTGTACATAATTAAATACATTACATACAAAATTATTATGCCAACAAATAAAGACCTCAGGCAAATTTAGGATAATTAGC
This sequence comes from Cosmopolites sordidus, assembly GCA_031761425.1. Lineage (NCBI taxonomy): Eukaryota > Metazoa > Arthropoda > Insecta > Coleoptera > Curculionidae > Cosmopolites > Cosmopolites sordidus. The sequence goes on along the minus strand of JARFXV010000270.1, from coordinate 1,504,516 downwards.
ACAGATCCAGAAAAAATTTTGGAAAGATTTGTGACAGAAAATGGAACTATAGCCAATCATATTTTGATCCGAAGTCAAAAGCAAAATATATGAATAGACACAAATACTTAAATGTGGCTTAATCTCTCTGATTATTTGGCAATATATTTAAATTAAATTAATAAAATTTAAAAAATCTTACAACTGAATGTCCTACAAGAATAACTTTATCTGGGGGATTTGAAATTCCTTTATACAATTCCAAGATTTTCCTAATTGAATGTGTTACATAATCAAATTGTTCATATAATAGTGGTCCATAAAGTGCACTTAATTCATTATTAAGATCCACAGTGAAGTAATCAAAGTGATATGGAGTGTCTGAATTCAAGGTCTTTCTTAAAGCAATTGATGCCAGTGACCTAACTAAAAAGTCATACTAAACATTTTTGTAATTATGTACTACAAAAAAAAACCTTGTTTGTATGAGCCTGCATTGCCAGGTATAAATAAAACAGGAATGCCATTAAAATTCATATTTCTTGCCCTTTTAGTTATTCTTCCTTCTCCATAGACGTACAAGCCATATTTTGGATATTTTTCATCAATTTTCTGCGATATCCTCTGAAAATAAACTAAGTAGAACTCATCTGCTCAAACAACAGATTTATTTAATTAATTTTATGATAAAAGTAATGTTTTATTTTTAGTTTTCGTGTTACGAAAATGACCGGGTGCCAAAAACTTACAACATATTGAGGATATTCGAACATGTAAGTCATTTCGCAGTTGTTTCCAGGTTCATGATCTGTTAGAAAAGACAATAAACCTACAAGATAAAATGCTGTCAACAATAAACACAAAAATATAAATAAACTTGAAAAGTGCATCTTTTTTTTACAGGTTAAGAATTTTAAGGTGACGGATCACTGACCACTCTAGATGACTACGCGATGACTCTAGATGACTACGCGAACATTTAAAACATATTTTATTGATTAGAAATTAATCTGTAGGATTATATATACTTAATATGCCTATAAAAATGCCAATGGCAAAATGTAATGTAAACATCAAATTAATCTAAAGAAAAATATATATTTAATATATATATATTTTTAGATAAATATAGATATATTTGTGTATATTTGGTTGCCTGTTAACGCAATTTATTATTAGGGACACAACAATTTCAATTTTAAAAAAAGGTTTAGAGACCAGTCGATGATTTTTAACAAAAATAAAATGAATTTAATAAGTCCCGAGATTAGAATAATTTGAAGGCATTAGTGTTATAAGCTTTGCGAAGTAGAGCAGGGAGGGGCTGATTCAATCCGCACCGTTCAGCTCTAGTTCAAAAAGGACCGGAAGTGAGAAATGAGTCTTCAAAATAGGCAAAGATCAGGTCGTCCACGATCTCTCTATGTTGACATTTTAAGAACAGCTGTATCCCAAACTACCACATTTGGTCCACACTCACAAGACACAACCAGTTTAAAATCTAAGCCTTGTTCACTTTTTATATTGAATGCACTTGACTTCACCGCCATTTTGCATTTTACGAGCGTAGATATAGTATTAAACACCGTCCAAAAATGAATAGTACGATACCCGTGAATGGGATCTACCGTTACTTCTAAATCTTTTCGACTGTAATTTTGCCGCTGAGGTACTCGTGTTAAAAATGTTTGTCTCATTAGTGAAAAGGTTACCGTGAAATTGTCGTTTTCGTGATTTGTTTCCAGGGCGTTGCTCGCTAGATGTGCTTTGTTTTATTGAGCTCAAAGAGATTTACCTTTTTAAAGTCCTCGACGCACGTTTCGTTAACCATGTTAGCATCATCAGGAGATGATTTGATCTAAATTTTTTGAAGAAGTAGAAAAATTTCCAGTCTTATATAATTACAAATTGAGTGACTACAGCAAGAGAGATGTGGTAGATTTGGCGTGGGAGAATGTGGCGAAAGCAATGAATGACAAAGGTAAAAAAGTGGAATATTTTTTATTTATTTGTTAATATGTACGTCATTGATATAGTAGAATGGAAATTTAATTCCATTTGTATCTTGTGAAAGCTGTCTGGGCGATGGAAATCGCAGATCAACCTGTTTTAACCATCGCCCCATTTTGTACATTCTAATGATACTACCATCACTATTTGTTTCCTGGAATCCAACTTCAATCATTGTAAAGCAACCATATGCATCAGAGCAAGCCATTAATACGACAAAATGATAATCTTTATAATTTAAATATGATGAACATGATTTTGAGTTTTTGAAATCAAATATGTTTACTATCAATTAATTAATTAATTATTAATTAATTATAATTAATTAATTATCATTAATTAATTATAATTGATTAATTATCTAAGCAATTTCCGACATTCCATAACTCCATAACTGATAAAATTTTCATATAGATTGGTTAGAGCTTGTCGCAAGTTGCTTTAGTAGTAGTTGCAATTATTTCACTGATTGTACTGATGCCTCTCATAAAATATAATGATAATTCTGAGAAAGTACTTCCTGTTGCCAGATACCTAGAACAAGATACATTCAAGTTTATTGAACTTTTTACAAATAATAACTGAACGAAAAACTTAATCTAAAATTAATATCGAAAAAAGAACCAATGAACCCAAAGAACATTCTCTTAAAATGTTTCTTTTGAGTTTGCTATCTGATGTACAAAAACTAAGCGAATATAACATGCGAAAATATTGAAGGCAAGGTGTGGGGGTCTTAGATTCATTGTTAGACGATACACCGTCTTCAAACTCATCACACATGTTAAATCCTCCAACTCCTGTATCTGGACGATATACTACTCGATATGATGTAGGGTATCCTCCAACTAGGTCTGACCAAAGGATCGAAGGATTTAGCAGAGTTCTATCAAAATTTTATTAGTTAAATGTTTATGTAAAATATTTTATAGGAAATATATTAAATTTAGCTTAATTAGTTAAATGTTTTATAGAAAAAATATTGTAAATTTACCTTAGCGTTATTAGAAGTGTTTATTCTACACCAATGCACCTCCTCAATCTGGTAGCCACTTTTTTATTGCAGGAGCCACTAAACTAAGCAACTCTAGGAAGGTTTTTGGAGTCATCCAGTACATAGCTTTAAATTTAACGAGGTCTAAGAGTTCCTTTGCAGATACAAACATTCTCAGATTATATTCTGAAAAAAGAAGAGACCCGGCAACGTGGCGGCGAAGTAGAAACATCAATAAACGCACGCCCGACAGAGTTGTCGAGCGCCGCAAATAGTCTCGAACTACCCTGATATAATCTGCGCAGTCACCGGCCGGCTTTAAAAACGAGCACGACTCGTGTACGTCGGTTGGACTCTTCAGTCGAGTCGATAAGAAATGTTGAAAATGCTAGATGAGATTTTGGCGAAACGTCGTGACGTGAATATTCACAGAATCAACGGATCGACACCCGGAATGATTTAGAAAATATATATATATATATATATATATATATCGTGTCAAATAATAGATAAAGGCGCCTTTTGCAAAGAGAGCTTGAATATGTTTCGGATCATTTAAGTGAAATGAATAGTGATAGTGATAATGATTCTGAAGCTGATCCATCGTATTCAGAGAGTTCTGAATATTCCAGCGAGGGTTCTTCCAGTGATGACAATAAACGGAAGAAACGAAAACTACAAAGCTTCCTTCTCCTACAAGAGAAGAGTTCATTAGGCGAAATTGTTGAAAACCGTTACGGCGATAGAACGGTTTTAACGTTTCCCGAAAGTTTGTATTTATTTTAGAACATTTATAGATTTTTAAAATTTTGTTCGTTAGGCAAATTTATTACAGAAAAGAATCACTGAGAAATTTGTCTCCGTTTGATTTTTTGTTTTTTATCCGGTGACTATTTACATAAGAACAGATATTTTTGTAGTTTTAAATCGAAAAAATCAAAAAAATTTAAAAAAACACGCCACAATCATTCAGACATTACTATAACAATTTCTCAGAGAAGTACGGTCGACCTCATGCATCTAAACATTCTAAATGGTGCAATAGTAGAAGCTCTGCATATCTGGATAAAAAATTTGTTTGCATAAAGCGTTTTTTTGACACTCACAATGTAACTTTGATATTCACATGCCATTAAATCACAAGTGAAACGTCAAAAATATCAACATTTTTCTTAGTTTTACTGTAAAGAAGTTCCGTAAAAACAACTTGTCTTAAAAAAGGTTCCAGTTTGGGCGTATATGTTTTTTAGAATCTAGGTTCATGGGTTAAAGTGTAAATTGAAAAAGCGTGCAATATCTCTATATAATTTATTCAAAAAATATAAGAGACAATAATATTAAAGTATCAATATACTTGTCAAAAAAAAAATCTGATTACCTGGTTGTACTGTTATATCTTTAGCTAAGAATATCGTCGTTGAATATAGGTTGTATTTATAATTCTTCTTCAAGGTATTTTAGTCCTTGCTGGATTAGAATACCTTTTTAAATATTATCTTACTAGTGTACAATCACCTTCGCGATTGCACCGCCACCTATCGGAAAAGTACTTTTTCGATTTTAAAATATTTTTCTTTCTTATTTTTTCTATCCTCGTAATTGATTCTTTTGATAAACTCGAAAATATGGAGCACACAAGTGATTCACTACTATTCGCCGGTTCAGGTAAGTACAGAACTAAACCGCCGTGGATATTTGGAGGTCTAACTGTACCAGAAAGAAAAACAAACAAAAACACAACTTTAAACCACTTTATTGCATGAAACAAGGCTTGTATAAAAATGTATTATGTATAAAAATTATATCCACTTACAAAGATCAACAATATAAACTCGGTTTAAATATAAACCAACAGTTATCGTATATAATAAATATCAGTTTTAACGTGATAACATTTTAAGTCGGTAAAAAATAGTCTTACAGTTTCGATTTCAGACTAGACATCAATTTTTCCAGTTTCATGGCCTGTTGTAGATTACCCTTGATTTTCAGTTTTCCCATCATGTACGCGGTTGCCGGTTTTAACTTTCCGGAGAACATGTTGAAGAAATTTTTGCTGTCCATGGTGAGGGTGGCGTCCGGTGAGGTGGGAGGTTCCCCTTGTCCGCAAGCACCATTTCCGTTCTTTAAGTCGATATACCTAGATTAAGATTCATTAGAAAACTAATCAACATATTTTAAATAGTACTTAATAATGTCAGTTTGTCAGAAAAAAGTTGAAAAGTGTCCCCTCAAAATCTTTTTTAAAAAGTGACCAATTGTGAGTTTAAATAAACAAATTCTTACCATTTACCAGCTTCATCTCCAGTAACGACGAATGCGAATACAGCTTGAGTTTTTGAAACAGAATCTGGTGACAGGTTTGTTTCGATTGCTTTAAATAGTTTGGCTACTTCGCCGGCAGGTTCGCTGGCAGCTGGTTTGATTGGTATGCCAGTGCCGGGAGTTGCCGATTCATCGTCCAGGAAGAAATCAACCATTAAATTATTGACGTTAGACGGATCATTTGCATACTGGGTGAAATCGGTAATTCCTTCTTTCTGAAGAACCTGAGAATTTAATTGAAAATATTTAATCAAATATTGCTCTACTACTTACAGAAATGTTATCTAACATGATATACGTTTGGGATAGTTTTTAGGTGAATAATGGAAAATATTTCTTTACTTAATAGGTGTACCCTAAAGTAAACCGTGAAATGTTAAAAACCTTGTCAACTATTGACAATAGTGTAACTTAATATAACATAAACTATATTTTAGTTAAATAAATTCACATTTGATGTGCTTATTGTTAAATGTGGAAAAAAAGAGTGAACCCTATAACAATTTAACCCTAGAACCTAGACGCCGCCCCTCCAGCATTTATCACAGTAAACAATTTTTCAGAACAAAACACCATATTTTATTTCCGTTCAATTTCTTTCCTTTAACTCATTTTAAGATATTATTAAAAATTAAAATCTTCAAATGTAGAAGAATGTCTGTCGACCCATCACACCAAATAATGCAGATAAAAATTCCATCCTCTCGCCACAATTTTTACATCGTTGGTCGGACGTTTACCTTCAACGATCGTACACCACATCCATTTATTTCGTCGTTGGCGTTACATGTTTTGTTGGTTGCCAGAATTCGGGGGTTTAACTGCTTTCTAAAACATGCGGCGATTTAGACGTAGATTCCCTGCGACCGAGGGTATCGGTAATTAGTTTTAAACGCTGATTTGACGGGTACAGAGCGTTTGATATGTCTCGCGTCGCGTATTTCATTCGCCTACGCGAATACTTGTTTTAATTTGGGATTTGCTCCGTGTGTACACACTGAGTAGGACTTTTTAAATAATAATAATCAACTTTTAATTGCAAACATGAAGGTGTCTGATTTAAAACAGTTAATAATGACTAATTTAAGTTTTTCTTCGAATTTTGTCGAATTTTCTCTATTGATTTGCAGTTACAATAAACTATTTGAATGGTTACTCTTCGGAAAACGTCAAGTACCTACTTATTCATTCCTTTATCTGCGCAACAAGCAACACACCCATCCTCCAATGTCCTTGTACGTAGTAACAATACAAAATTTTAATGTTTTAATGTTTTTCTGGTGCACCTCTTGAGTAGGGTTTCAATACGAAAAGTAAAAAAGAGAAAGGGGAAAGCAAAAAAAAAATTTCAGCAGCACTATTTTCTTCTACGCCCCCCACATTAAAAACCCACGAGTCGCCACTGTGATGTACTCCAATAAATAAAACACATTTGCAAAAAAATATTAAACTTTTATTAAAAAACAACTTGCCTAGGCATTTTTAACAATAGTTTCAGTCTCATTGAACACAATTAAGGCATATTAATTAGGAACTATCAAACAATTTTAGCAAATTTTGTTTTGGTGCTCATTACAAATGAAAGTTTTGCACGTAGCACAGTGTGTACGTGATTTACGATCTTTGGACCTTGGGCAGAAAGAACAACCTCCAGATTTTGCATTTGAAGGAGTTACCGCAGCAAATAGGCGTCTTTTTTTCCTAAGATATCCCCAATACTTATTTGTTGGGACGTTGGCAAAATTCGGTATTGAAATCTATTTTCCAGGTGCGGTTTTATGAGATCAAAAGCGAGAGTCTTCAGGTAAGTGCGTTTATTCCTCAAATCATGCTTATCAGTGTAATTTGATGAATGTAGCACTATCATGGAATATCCCCACGACATTTAGTATTCCATAGAAGACAATAAAGAAGGCGAGTTTTTCGCGACACGCTGTAGGTATGACAAAGCTAGTTGATAAACTCCGCCCTTCGTTTGGTTATAAAAACTTATTATTTCCGGCAATTTAACAGATTTATCTTTATCTGCTTCGTAGAACTTGGTGGAAAGCATGAGGACGGTTTTCTTTTTTCCTTTGCTAAGCTTTGAAGGGACATATGAAAGCAAAGTGAGTTTATCATGAAAAGCAAACAATGACGTATTCAAGCCGCGGTCTTTCGTTTCAGAAAAAAATATTTAGTTCTTTTTTTTTAGCGTTCCAACAGTAGTTACATTTTTGGACAACAGTTTTTGATCGATTGGTATAGGGTAAACCAGTTATCATATGTTATATTACTATTGATATTATGAATAGTAGTCGACAGCTTAAGCGCATAATACTCGGTCACAGGTATTCCTCTAGAAGTAGAATCTTTTCCCTCTAAAACCAAACTGTTCGTCTATTGTAGTACAGTCAGAGGATGAAAACATATTCTTTTATAGGAGCCAATTTATCTATCTTTTATTTTCTTCAGACAGTACTTAATTTATCTACTTGCCTTCTCTCACTCCTTGTCGAATGATCATCAAAACGAAGACAATTGGTTAACAATTGAAATCTTTTCTCACTCATAATAGACTGAAAATAACTGGCACACAGTTGGCCTACCTGATTTGTGTTTTTTGCGCTGCTGAGAAATCTCTTGGTTCGTGTTTAGACACTATATTCTCCAAAACTACATCCGTAAAAAATAATTGCCAACTATCTAAAGCAAATTTAGCAGGGCCTTATTATGTTACCTGGAGGATGGAATATAATACTCCTCTGTGGTGTGCGTGATGAACGAGGATGAGATCCCTGCCATACAAATTTTTCACAATTTTTCTGCTTCTACCACGCAAAACATCCAGAAGACTGAGTACAGTTACCAGTAAGGCAGTAGAACCCAACTGTCATGATTCTTCAAGTTCTTTATCCGAATTCGGAGGTGACTCTAGTTCTAGAGCATCAGGACTATCAGCTGTTCTAATATCATCTTCCAAGCGAAAATATTGAATAATTTCATCTGGTTCTTCTTCTAATGCATCGCCTAGAACAAGATCTCCATTTTCCGTTTCTAGAAGAATATTTTCAATTTCATTTTAAATACGTCGTGAAGCCATCTTAAAAAAGTCGTAGAATAAGCTAGAAGCTCCAAAAAAATATAACAATACAAATATCTATTGAAAACAGTCAAAATCAAAAACACATTATATAACAACTTTGTGTATAAGTAAAATATACATAAAGTTGCCATGCAATCTATTATCAAATCCATGTCGCTAAATTGTTTATAAACAATACATAACATACTTACGTTGAACGTACCCTGGGGTACTGGAGCAGCCTACAAGAGCGTGCCGCGTCCACTCACTAACAGGACCGCCGTCCGACTGAGGGATCCGCACGTCCCCCCCTCCGCGCGTAAATACACAGACCACCAAATAAACTGTCGTATAGTAAAAAAGTTATAAACGATTTATTTTTTTTTTCATTTGAACCCTAAGGGTACGGTTCTAGGGTTACGAACAAAGGGTGGATACATTCGATATTAGACATTTGAGGCTTTATGAGTTTGGAAAGCATAACAATGTCCAACAATGCACACATGACATTAATGCTGTTTATCTTGTTGGCTGAAGCTGAGCACAAACAAATCAGGAATCCAGGAATTAGCCACAAAGCTTAAAACTTCATTGTCCACAATACAGTGGTGTTTAAAACAACCGAACAAAGTGCAAAATCAACTTTCAGCTGAAAACAACATTTCACATGTAACCATGGTGGGCCATAAAGGGCCTGTCAAATTAAGCGTTTTTTAAATTATTGAATAAAACACAGGAAAACTTTTAACTGATAATTAAAGCACAGTGCATGATATTTAAACACGAATGACAATATTTGCAGCTCCACATGCGTTTACTCTTTTATCAATCATGATTCTTGCCCCAAATGCGGCAATTGGGGCAAATTGTTTATTAACATAGCCACCAATTTCAAAATGTGCTTCACCTGAAAAGATAATTTTCTGAAAAAAGTCTTCTGTTTGTTCTTGGATTCAACTGACAAATACAGGGCATTTTTATGCTGTGTTATTTGAACCTTATACGCCTTCAGAGCTGAATCATTTCGTAAAATATTGTCGATTCATTGAGTCCAAATTGTTGTGAACGTCGCCTAATGGAAACTGTTGGGTCTTCAGCTACACTTTCACGCACTAAATCCATATGTTCTTGTGAACGACCGCTACGACTATATATATTGCTCCTATTATCTTCCACCGAACCAGTTTTATGAAATTTTTGAACAATTCGATTGATATGGATGATTGTGCAAACCGTAAATGTCAAATAATTTTCTAAAAATATTTTTTCTGGACGCCCATTTTCATAAAATAATTCAACAATTTTAACGCGTTGTATTGTGTACGACTCCATTTTTATAAATGTCATACATTCCCAAAAAAAATTCTCAATTTGAAAGACCTGCTATATTGCATTTCTTTCCAGGTTAGGCAGAGATCCTTTTTCTTAAAAAAAAAACTACAGCAATCTACATAAGAAACAGCAATAGTTAACACCAGATCAATCGTTTGCCCACTTCAAAGTTATAATCCTATGAAAATGCTGCTATGAATGAAACCATATTATTATTGTAACTAGAATAAAACTATGGACTATACTATGAAGCAATATCGTCAACACAAAATTAAGCTGATATAGACCAGGAAATTGATGATGAGTTTTTGGGTGCAACCGTAACAATTGAATGCGACCCATGATAATAGTCATTGAAAGTACAGGTACCAAAATTATTAGCGATTTTGTGGTAAAGACAAGCATGAAGCGTTTCATGAAGCATGAAACGACGAATATGTTAAAGAGAAGCACGAAGCAACAAATTTTCAAATAAAACTATCAAGTATTTCAAATGTGAGCATACAGGACATTATAAAAGTAACTGTAGGACAAATTTTGAAGAGGACAAGAGGTTTTTAAAGATGAAAACAAACATAACAGTAAAAACACGAAGCTTATTAAGGGATTTCAAACAATATCATAGGTGGTATATGTCAAATATACATAAAATCGGATTCCAGTTAGGAAATTGGACCTGTTAGACAACTTTAAAAATAAAGTTGAATAACATATTATTGTATATACAATCAAAAAACGCAGAGTGTCAGAACTTTGAAACATAATAGCGGCAACCTTGTTTGAAATGTAATTGTGACTCATCGACTGCTGTATCCAGTACATTGTGTCATTTCACTATAGAACTGTACACGATGCACGAATTGGGTCTTTTAATAAAAAATAATTATCGATTTTTTTACTTTATTTTATAACTTTATCATAAATAATATCGATAATCGATACAAAAAAATTAAAACAATTGTATGCAATTATTAGTGTCAAGATTGGCTGCCACGTTTTTGACGTCATTATGTTAAAGTGTTTTCAAATATAGGCTTCAGTTTCGGCAATCACTTCTTCATTGGAGCCAAATCTCTTTCCCTAGAGTTTCCTTTTTAGGTCTGTAAACAGGTAGTAGTCGCTGGGAACCAGATCCGAAGAATACTGTAGATGGGGAAGCAATTTAAAGAGGAATTCATGCAATTTTGCCATTGTTGCGAGCGACTTGTGATACGGTGAATTATCCTTATGAAAGAGCACTTTTTTCCTTCTTCATTTGGGGTCGTTTTTTTCGCAATTTCTTCCTTCAAATGCACAAATAACGCCATATATTCGCTATTGACGGTTATCAGTTGACATTTGCATTTTTGGTCGCTTTGGGCGTCTATCGTCAGTTGCTGTCCACTCAGCTGACTACCGATGTGACTTTGGAGTGTAGTGATGGATTCATGGTTCATCCATTGTCACATACCGCGTGAAAAAATCCTTTTTATTGCGCTGAAACAGCTCCAAACAGCGCACTGAATCGTTGACGCGTTGCTGTTTTTAATCGACTGTGAGCAAACGCGGTATCCACATCGAACAGAGCTTTCTCATCGACAAATGTTCATACAAGATGGCGAACACACTGCCTTCTGATTATTTAAAGTGTCAGCTATCTCACGTAACTTTAATTTACGATCGTTTTTATGTTTTCTGAAATAACTGCCGAATTTGGGCAACCAGAGTGTTCAGCGTGATCGGTGTTTGTACGGCCGCGTTTAAAATCATTAAACCACTTCTCTACCACTTGTCTCGATGGAGAACACTTATCAAACCATTGCTTTTCTTGAACGGTATTTTTACCCATTAAAAAGCAAAACACACGAAACTCAGATATTTCCATTATTTTCAAAATTACAAGAGTAGCGTCACTAAAACCACTGTAACTTATGAACTAAATGACATGAACTAACGAGATTGTCATGAAATTTTGACGCGTATCATTTGAAGGTTGGTACTTAGTTTAGTTAGTACTAAAAATCATACGGATTTGTCCATAGTGGCGCCATCTATATATCATCCTACGAACTTATTGAGTGATGTGTTACATAAATTGAACCCAACATATTTGCTTCTCTTTAAAATACTCAACAAATCTGTTATATACTTACTTCCTCGTCGACAAAAAAGTTTCCTGTAACACTTTTAGGATCTTTTATCAGTATGGCGTAGGCAGCATCAGCACAAATCTCTGGTTTTCGACACTGTTTTGCAGACTCTTTCCCAGCAATCAGGTCCATTGCTGCAGTCTGAATGGCTAAAAGACAAAATTGTTAGTAAAATAACAGCTGCTGGTTTGTTTTCAAATATACCTGTTCTAGGCCACAAGGCGTTAACAGCAATTCCGAAAGGTTTGAATTCCTCGTGCATACCCAACACGCACATCGACATTCCATATTTTGCCATCGTATACGCGACATTGTTCCGGAACCAATGCGCTTTCATGTTTAATGGCGGTGAAAGATTGAGAATGTGAGCGTGGTTACTCTTTTTCAAATAAGGTAGACATTCTTTAGACCTATAAATATCGATTGATTTGAACGAAATGATGTTTAAAGGAAGAATCTAGTCTATATGGTAAAAAAAATATATTTGCCAGAAATTGTCTTCATTGATGTTAACACATTTCGAAAATATTCAGTTAAAATGTTATATTGGGTTGATGCAAAAGTTCGTCCCGATTCAGCCGCTGGATGACATTGCATAGCAAAACCGAAGTGTAATTTACTTCACCCGTTCCGTTTTCCACTTTTGCACACTGGTTTTAGGTCAAGCATATGGCTCATTTCCTATCTAGGATTAACTAACCCGAAATGGGTCGTGACTTTTCCCTTTTTTAGTGGTTCTAGTTACCCCAAGAAGTGTCGACATTTCCCTTTTCTTTTGTTGGGTGGAATTTGACGATGGCTGAAGCTGATAGATAAATAGGACCAAATAATGTCATATTATTCTTGCGAGAGGAAGACCTTGCAGTTGTGCAAAAACATTGATGTTCATATTATTTATATGCTTTTAGTACCAGGTATGTAAATATGAAACCGGAATTTTCGTATATCATACACAGCTTCATATTGGATTGATTCAATATATCGATCCGGTTGGGGGGAGTTGGTTGAAAAAGGTCAGGTCTCGCTAATGAGTTGTAGCACCACAGAAAGAAGAAGAATCTTTTTCTTTCACAAATCTAAAGAAAGTTGCCAGATTGTTGATGTTTTACCCATTGATGTTGATGTTAATCCATTGTTTGGGTTTTTCGGCAAAACAAAAAAAGAAAACTATATATGAACATGCCACAATCATTCTATACTAACTATAAATATTACATTTTAAAGTGGGATAGAAGAAAAAAAATCTTTGTAACCAAAAATGTCAAAACTAAGGGTGGTACTACTAGCATAGTTAATCTAGATCTCTTGCTTCATTTTATTGGCTACATCATTAAATTGGTTACAACATTGTTAGCATTTTGTGGTTACCAGGTATGTAAATATGAAACCGGAATTTTTGTATAGAAAATACACATTTCTTGTATGAAAATGATAACAAATATTTTATTCGAAGTACTGCCCATCGCTAGCTATACATTCTTCACACCTGTCGCACAATTTGTGGATGCCACGCCAAAAAAGAGCCATTCATAAGAAGTGGAGCGCTGCTTAGCAAGTGCGTGTCGCATCGATACAAATAAGCAATAATCGGACGGAGCCAAGTCTGGTGAGTAAGCCACATGCGAAAGTATTTCCTAACTAAACACCTCAATCATTTCCTTGACCGGTTTTGTCATGTGCCATGGTGCATTATCACGAAGCAAAATCACTTTGCGATGCATTTTTTAATATCTTGGTCGTTTTTCACGCAAACCTTGATTCAAATCGATTTGTTGTCGGTAGCGTTCAGTGTTAACGGTTTCGCCAGGTTTTACCAGCTCATAAATTATCAGACTCTTCTGATCCCACCAAACATAAAGAATTTTCTTCCGTCCATAGCGATTTGGCCCTGCAGTCGATGTCGATGGTTCGCCTGGAGTTACCCAGATCTTTTACACTTAGGATTCTCAAAATATATCCACTTTTCATCGCCAGTCACAATTAAATGTAAAAATGACTTTCTTTTGTACCTGGAGAGCAGCATTTCACAAGTGGTTTTTTAGATTTCCTGCTGTCTTTCATTCAGTACATGTGGAACACACTTTTCCATCTTCTGGATCTTTCTCATGGCTTTCAAACGTATAGAGACGGCTTTTCGTGCTACATTTAATTGATAAGCGAGTTGTTGCGTTTGAACCTCATCATCATCCAACAATGCTTGCAATGCTGCAAACTTTTTCGGAGGTCTTCCACGTTCTTCGTCCACTTTTGAATTATTTAAACCACTCAAAGCTCTCTGATTTACCAAGAATATGCTCACCGTAAGCTTCGACAAGCATTCAATGCAATTCTGCAGCAGTTTTCTTCAAATATTAACAGAATAAAACAAAACTATCCGTAAATCATAGTTTCCAGTTACAAAATTCGACATGTTCAATGCCATTACAAACTATGCTGTTGCATGAAACTTGTATCGTTGTGAGTTGAAAATCTTTGTCAGATATCAAAAAGGAAATGGCGCCAATGACGCGTTTTGACCCTAATTACATTGACAACTAGGGCCATCTATGGGCAAATTGCGGTTTGATATTTACAGACCTGGTAAATTATTTTTTTTTCTTTCAAACTATTCTCTGTACATACTTCATATTCTCGAATATCTACTTCTGGAAAAATAGGATCCCAATCCTGCTGCAAATTTATCTCAAGCAAGTCATGTTCCGGAGAAAAATCCTCAAACAGGAGAAAAGTAAAAACGTGCACATCGCAGGTGCACAAATTGTAATCAAAAATAAAGTACACAATAAAACAGTGTACCAATGTCCTGTCCTTAAGACGGAGGGCTATTTGTTTCAAACCGTGCTTCTCTGAATTTCATAACAATTTCTAGCTTTTTTGATACCTGTGCTTTAGAACATAAGTAATAATGTGCATCGCTTATACGCATGTCGTCATTTGACGGCATCCGCATGCAATTAATTTTTTTGGTGCAAGAGGCTGATGATATAAAGCTATTGTCCTTATAACGCGCCAATTTTGTGTTTTTTTTTTTAATACATGTTCTTTTCTTGTTAACGTCAAACAAAATGTATGTTATTTCACAAAAGCCCGTTTCAGTTTCCGGGGGTAGGAGGTCTTATAATGATCAGAAGTGAAAGGGTTAAAAATAATCAATATACATACACTAAAAATGTCCCTCTTGTGTTAATATTATGCATCAGGTCATAACGTTTCATGTCAGTCTCAGCAGTTCCGGTGAGCGATATGGCGGAAGCGTTGTTCACGAGGATATCAATTCCGCCGAATTTCTTAACGGCTTCTTCGACAGCTTTTTTAACCTGGGTCTCATCTCGAATATCAACCACACACGGCAAAGATTTGCCACCGGCTTTTTCCACTGTAAATATGAGATGAATTCAAATCGATTAAATTCAAACTAGTAAACATGAAGGTAGAATGAATAGTTTTCACAACAGGAGGTTATTTTTCCTAAACATATTTATAATACAGTCAAAGCTCTTTATTCACGGTTTCAGTATTCGCGGATTAAAGAATTGTAACTACTTATTTTATTCGCGGCTGAACATTTCTTTGTTCGGAATTCCAAAATTAACGATATCTTGTGTATTTTTAGAATAATATGTATTTTTCTTTTATCAGTTACCGTTCAAAACAAACAAGTATCAAAGTATTTATAAATAAACAAGTCTTATTGCCGCTTGGCCGAAAGATTTTTGACAAAGAAGCCTACGCCGCAAGGTGCGCATGATGCTATGGCTTTTGATAAAAGCCGCCTTCGCACGATCGGTGCCGAATCTTTTGTTTTATTGCTTCAATTTATCATTCGTCGCGATAATTTCGAGTGAATAGAACGTGTTTCTTTTGCTTTGTTCCCGATTTATATATAAGGTCGAGAAAAAGCAAAGGAAAATTAGTTCCTACACGAAAAAAAGTCCTGTTGCCCCTTAAGGTAAAAATAGAAATGCTTGATCCTTTACACCTTGTATCCATATCACGTATTATTATGGCAATGAATCAACTGTACGATCCAGCTAGAAATCAGAAGACAAAATACGAAATTCTACAGCTTCATTCTCACTATCAGAAAAATTTTAACAAAAAAATAAACTTAAACAAACCTGAGTGAAGGTTTATGAATGGCAAATAAACTTTGCGATTTCTTTATCAAAATTGATCCGTCTGTGGAAAGAAGTCTTGGTTTTAAAAGGCAAAGTGTTAATACCACAGCCGAATACAAGAAAAAATTGCTAAATTCTTTAACCCATTGCCTAAGCCTGATAATACTTATTAATATTGTTAAAAAATCTCTCATTAAATTGCTTTTATTATTTTGCAACCTTGGAACATATCCCCCCTATAATCCCGTACACATTACCATTCCGTATTCACGGTTTCATAATACACGGAATGTATCCCTCACGAATGAGGAGCTTTGACTATATAAGTAAATATAATTTATTCAACTAAATAACTACTAACACTAATAAATTATAGATTAAAATGATTTATATATAATATATACATATACTAGGGAACAAAAAAAGTGCAACACCTAGTATACATACACACATGTCCAAAAGTTTGGAATATTTACAAATAGGATATCTACGCCTATAATACTCTAAAAATTGTGACGGTTAGTTATTTTAGACCGTTTTTAAATGAAAATAACAAAAGCATTGTTTTGCTGATAATAGTTTTTCGATTTTTGCCCATTCCATTGATACTGGTATTTACACATTATTTCAGTTCTTTTTCAATTTTCAATCAATCCGTTTAAAAATATCTAGAAACATGAAATCTCATTTTAACAGATCAAGGGTAATTGCTTTGTTACAATAGGGCTTCAATTAAAGTGATATTGCGAAAGGTGTTTCCCAAAGTGCTGTATCGAAGATTCAAAAAAATTTCAAGAGACAAATAACGTAAAGGGTCGCACCAGAAGTGGTAGAAAACAACAGGTGCACAAGACCGGCAAATATCAATGATAGTTCGAAGAAATCGTCTGGAATCTACAAGTGGTATATCAAGGGAGCTTGTTAGGCTCCCTACAGACACGCATACAGACCCATGGAGGAACTATTGCTTATTAGTTTTATTAAAAGTTGTTCTATTTATTTTAAAATTACTTTTGAAGGTAATTGGTACATTGTCATTTGGTGTCGAGTTTTATTTGGTAACAGTAAGAGTTGTAATAAAATGATGATTACGTAAATGAATAGCTTAATATCAATAAAAAAAGTGAAATGTTTGAATATTCCAAACTTTAGGACGTATGTGTATTTAAATCAGATCTGGTTATTGAAAGACTGGGCTTTTTTGACAATTTTTCGAGTGTTTGGGCCGAATTTTCATTTAATAACGCTTGCATTTCCACATTCTCAAAATTTTCCGTTATGCAGACCGTTCTCTGTCTTTCAGATTGAAATTACCACTTATAAATGGTTGATCACTCCAAATGGTTTTTTTCTTCCGATGAAATTTGCACACCATAAGCATCAGATATCATTCGATGTGCGTCAATTATAGTTTTCTTAAACATAAAATAATGACAAAGTACCACATTTCATTTCAGAAAGATTAGTTTTTAAGTACCTTTCTTTACAAAAAATGTAGTCGTGTTATCACGATTATGTGTAAATAAATATGTCAATAACAAAGACCACTCAGCTAAAAAATTCCTAGATACCAGTTTCAGAGACGGAACTAAGTTTGGTATCAAATAATTTGGCATCAAACAACAGCATCATTGTTTTAAATATTGGAAATATGCGGATTTTGAAAAAGAACCTATATTTTAATTTCGAATTGTTTAATTTAATCTAAAACTGCATTCTGTTACAAATAGCCTACCCCTGTGTAAACATTTTCAAGAGCGTTTTTACAGCGAGGGGAAACACTACTTCAACAAACAATTTTTGAATAAATCATTTTTACATTGTTTTTACGTGTTTTTTAAAAAATAAGAATCATTTATCGCCACACCTGGTACACCTCCAAACCACGAAGAATATTTCGGGAATATTTCCCACGGGAACCCAAGCCACGGAAATATTTTCACCAAGGAGTTTTACGGTAACGGATATGAAAACCAAATAAATAAAAGAACGTGCTATTACACTGGGGAACAGCAATTTTGTTGACTTGGATCTGTGACTTGTTTTTGACTAATATTTCATATCTGAATTCAAAAATATTCACAGTTTTTCTCTATCACGTGAAGTTCTTAAGCTACAGCATTCCCTTCATTTTACCTTAAAAGTGTACATACGAAAGGAAATAAGGTGAGATCTGACCAAATAGATTAGAATATTTTATTCATACAGAGGTTAACTAACATATTATTAAAAGTTAAATTGTGATTATACAAAAAATAAATATAAGATATTATGGTAAAAATTTCTTCTTATAGCTTTCCCTATAATGCGTGTTTACTCAAGAACAAAAAGCAATATCATTAGCTATTTTTTGAGTTAATAAGATGTTATTTTTTCTTAAAATAACATTACAAATTGATGTTATTGTATGATAGTTGCTGATAGTGCATTTGGTCTTTCTTTCCTCTTTTCGTTTCCAATATGGCCAGTTTTGCTTTTTTACTATATAATGCAATTTGCCGCAATTTTATGCGGCGCGTGTCTCACTTTATAGCTGATTAAGATGGATTAAAATTGTTTGTTTTTGAGTATCGAAATTATTTATTGCCTCTATAGAGGAATAAATTATCAAAACCAACTGTTAACATTTTTTTTTCTATGAAAAATCGCTACTTTATTTACTACTTTTTAAATACTTTTATATTTTGCATTAACTGTGGTGATTATGTAGTGATATGATGATGTTAGGTTAGTAGTGAGGTTTGGTTAGTAGTGATATGATGATGACGTGGTGCGATATAAAATAAATTGAGATCTGTTCAAATATTTCTTTCACCCACAGTTATTTCTTCTTCATCTCAGCAATGATATGTCGTATTCTATTGTTTTTTATTCCTGAGCTGTTCCCCTTTATTATCTAATCATAAAGGGTAATTTTTTGAGAGTGTCTGACCTTCCGATAGAGGTCGCTGTCAAATTATCATGACAAATGTGCAACTGTGCAATTATGCGCACATAATCACCCAATCGAGCGATGTATTCGCCGAATTATCGACAAATTCCGAAAAAAAACCAAAACAAAAAAGTGTACGTTCCGAAGAAATTATCGACACTGTTGCTGGCAGTGTTTATAAATTCGTTAATGGGGATCGTCACAATTATTTTGAGGAACGGACGTGCTAATTGGTCATCAAGGTGATGTGATTTAACGCCTTCAGATTATTTTCTTCGGGGTTGTACTAAATCTTTGGTCCATGTCGATAAACCAGCAACTATTGGCGCCTTGGACTCGGACAATTGTGGACATACGACCCCAATTACTTGAAAAACTGATCGGAAATTGGATTTACACAATGCACTTTGTTAGAAGTAGTCGTGGCGGAAATTTGTCCGAAATTGTTTTCTTTAAATTGAATTTAAAGTTCGGACGCACTAAAACACCGTCCTATATACCTCATTTGTTTTAACTTTTTTATTTATCTGTGTGATTCACCACTCACACTGCTCCATGGCCCTTATGTAGGCAATTGCAGGCTTATGTAGGCCTGCAATTTCTGCCCAAATTCTGGGGTTCAGTTAATAATGTCGATTTTTTCACAAAATTTGAACGTTAATTTTCATAATAAAATAAATTACCTTAATAATCAAATTATTGGCCATCGTTAGCTATAGCCGGTTGCGTTGGTGCGGACCGGTAAGGGCAGCGGCCTGCCGCTGCTTTGCCGAAACCGCATTGGAGCGGTAGTTGTTTCGATTCCATCCAACGCTCGGATGGTTGTTTTTCTTTCTCTCTTCTGTCTGTTTACTTTCTAAATGTTTGTGATTGTTTCTAGGCAAGAGTGTAAAATCCGACAACGAATTACCCCTCAGTCAAGCCCGTTAAAGGCTGGGTAAGGCCTGATGCCTTCTGAGAAGTGTTTTACGTTGGTCA
Organism: Cosmopolites sordidus; assembly: GCA_031761425.1. Classification (NCBI taxonomy): domain Eukaryota; kingdom Metazoa; phylum Arthropoda; class Insecta; order Coleoptera; family Curculionidae; genus Cosmopolites; species Cosmopolites sordidus. Next base: position 1,484,655 of record JARFXV010000270.1, on the reverse strand, counting down.
CTCGCCAGTCGGGAGGCTTTCTGATAGATTTATGGGTAGGCACATAACCAAGGGTTGATAGCCTGAGGGAGGTGCTGGCCTGGGATCTCGATGGCTAATGACCGTGGTTCGGAACCGACGTTAAGCTGTAGGTCCAGTTGCTAAAGAGCCTTGTAGTTGCTTATGCGTCTCTAACCGTAAATCCTTTCCTTTCTTTTTCGTTGGCTATAACTTTTTCCCATCATTCTATCACATAATGGATTTCGCGCCAAAAGAACTGTTGGCTTTTTAAGGTCAACCATTCATCAAGCCAAATTTTAACTTCTTTGCAATTACATCCTTACGAAAACTGAAAGTCCGTGCTGCATTGATCGAAATAAGTGGTAGTCCAACGGAGCTAAGTCCGGTGAATGCGGCCGATGGGGTAGGACGTCTCATTTAACGTTTTCCGAATAGTTTTTTTACACATAGTGGCCGAACTGTCAAGTTGAAAAATTACTTTACAGTGTCTTTGGGCGTGTTCTGGCCGTATTTCCTTCAATGTTGGGTTCAATTTTATCAGTTATTATCAGTATCGGTCGCCAGTAATATGTTTCATCAGGTTTCAGTAATTCGTAATACGCAGCTGCCCTACTATCCCACCAAATAAACAGCAAAGCCTTTTTTCCATGTATATTGCGTACTGGTTATGATGTTGAAGGTTAGCCTAGGTCTACACATGATTTTTTGCACTTTAGGTTGTCAAAATAGATCCACTTTTCATCCTCTGTCACAACACAATGCAAAACACCTTTTCTTTTCTGTCTGGCAAGCAAAATTTCACAGAACCCATTTTCCTTTCTTCTAGATCTTTCCCAATGCGTGTAGACGTTCGGAAATGGGGGAATGAGCAATAATGCTTTGGCTAATTGTTTCAACATATGAGTTGGGTCTTCATCCAATAATGTTTGCAAATCTGGATCTTCAAACTTTTTCGGCTGGCCTGGACGCTCCTTGTCTTTTATATCAAAATCACCACTTTTAAAGCGTTTCAATCATCGTCCACAAAAATCCATAACTGTCAGCAGCCGTTTTTTTCAAACGACGGAAGGTTATAAGATTTCCCCGCAAAACATCTTTTTCGAGTACAAAATTCGATATATTCAAAACTATGAACAATTAGTTTTTTTGCACAATGACAATTAATAACGAACTGGCTCTTGATAGCGTTTGTTTACCCTTCAAAACGCCATAGACCTCATTAGTCAATACCAACAAATGTATTAGTAACGCCATTTCTTAGCAAAATCGGCATTATTAACTGAAACACCTATTAAATAATCAATTCTTCTATCAGAACCTTTGGTGTGATACATTAAACTCAAAGACATGCTAACATGGTTAGTGAAATGTGCGTCGAGAAAATAAAAATAAGCAGTGGTAAATCTTCTTAGTTTAATATAAATAATGTTTAAATATATATGCTTACATTGTTTAAAACTGAAATATTGCATACTTGATTCTGTGCATCACTGGTTTTGAACTGGTTTCCCACGTCAAAAAAAGAATCTTGTTTAGTGAGAGTGCATAATAATATTCTTCTTTTTTTAAATACCAAATATATTTTACTTATTAATTAACTAATATTTATTCCCATAAATCTGCATATGTTTATATTTTGTACTTTTGGATATTGATTTTTTCAATAATCATTTTAAAATAATTATATATGAATAAAAATTAATTCATTATGTTGTAATTTACTACAATTACCAAGGGGGGTATAGGGGTATTTAATTGAAGTTACCTTGTACTTTCTCACTAGTATTAGAGTAGTAATCCACAGGAATTTAGAACTGTTAGTAACAACTTGGAGAACAAAGCTCATTTTAAGTACCTGGAAAGCAACTTCGTAAAAAAATAATACATCACTATCTTTCAATCTTGTTATTTCTAAAATTTAGTCTGTTTATATATTAAAAAAAAAACTTGCTTAGTTGTTACTATCAGCATCTATTATGATCTAAATACATATTAAATAACACATTTAAAAAACATACCTTCCTCAGCAGCTGAATATATAGTCCCAGGAAGCTTTGGATGTGGTTCAGCTGTTTTAGCTGCTATAACAACATTAGCTCCATCTTTGGCTGCTTTTAGAGCAATGGCTTTCCCAATGCCCCTACTGGCTCCTGTAATGAATACTGTCCTACCAGCTAATTTCCTGAAAAATAAAAATATAAACTGATCTTATATAAAATAAATATTTAAATAATCTATGAATAAAGTAACACAGATTTCTCTTACATGGCACACTTTCCTTTAACTCATATATTGAACTATTTCCCAAAAAAATACTTATTTGTTTACATTAGAATTCTTTTTAATTCGCATTTCTTATTTTTTTGCCAAATATTATATTTTATTTAAAAATACTTACCCAGTGTTAATCATTTTTAGAATACTGATTGTAAGTTGAAATAATAAAACCGCGATATAGAACGAATGTGGGAGAACGATTGATTTTGTTACAATTTAGACTTTATCCTGAAAAATATACACAATTCAAAGTCCAAAGTTCCATAGACAAAAAGCAAAACAAAAATAAAACACTCAAATTATAAGGTGACGTTTACTGTTTCTGACGACTTTAATTATGAGGTTAGGTGGTAGGAGAGATAGCTGCGTTCCAAATTTAGATGGAAAAAGTTTTTAATTAATTAAAGGGACATTTTTAATTAATTATTAGTTTTAATTTAATTTTTCTGTCAGTATGCCTTCGAAAAGGTTTTTAAAATGTTTTTCCAGTTAATGCTAGATTGAAAAATGCCTGATGATTGCTACATATTATTTTAGGCTAATTTTATGAAATGTTCGAACTTCAGTTATGCAATTTCTTCTTATTTAATCGGTTATTTACGATTGAATGTTCTGAGGGATTTAACTTAAACCAATATATGATATGATATAGTCAGGGCTGTCAATATACATTTATATAGAATTGGCAACGTTGCTGACCTTTCTTGTTATTTTGATTTAAGTCAGCTGATTTCAAATTATGAGGAATTTAAGCAAGATTATTTAATTATTTGTTTTTTTTTAAAGAGATGGATGAAATACGCTATGGTCCACCGCTGAAATTATACGATTTGTGCATAAATGTTATAGTCGAAGATTACACTTCAGTATGTAAATTATGTAGGAGAGACTTTAGGTTGTTACCATCAACCGCCCTTTTAAACTTCTATGAAAGAGTAAGGTTTATTTGTAATATCTATTTTTATGCCCTTTTATTTGTTATTTAATATTTAAAATTGTCTACTTTTATGTTATAATTTAGATAAACGGTAAGGGCAATGAACTGTAATGATACATATTTCCTATATAAACTTTTTATATTTTTTAATGTTTATTTTATTCAGTTGTTTCAGGAAAGAAGATTATGTATTCTTACAATAGAATTTAACGAGCTGGATGTTTTTAGTCGCCTGCTTCATGTTAAAGGAAAAATGGAATTTCTTATAAGATGTTACCAAACATTGTTAAATCATAGCTCAAATATTACAGGGACTTTAGTAAATACCTTTAGTCGGTATGCCAAAATGGGATTAAAATCTGACAGAACACTTATAGATATTGGTGTAAGAATGGGTAGTTTTCTAAATGATGGAGGTTGGTTTGACTATAGTATAACATTCTTAAATATAACTACTAGTATAATATTGAAAATAGAAGAATTACCAGCTGATAAATTAAGAATGCTTTTGGAATGTTATAAGTTGTAAGTACAGCAATTGTTTTTAATTTTCTGAAATCTATTGTTTTCGTTTATTGTTTTGAATTTGTTTTAGTAAAATTTATGCTGAATCTCATTATTGTAAATTTAATGCGGCAAAGGTAACTTTCAAGGCAGCTCAGGATGTGATACAAAAACTACAAGATATGAAAACAGTCCCTCACTTGTCAGTTATATATTCTAATTTTTCAGTGTATCATTTTCTTTGTAGTGAATATAACGAGGTTTGTATTTTTTTGGTTTTTTTATGTCAGTATTTTTACATTTTATTTTAATTTTCAGTCTTACAAATGGGCTCAAAAGTCCATCTCACTCTTAACAAATGAAATCACCAGAAGGTATTTCATATTTTCATGAATAAAGATTTTTCATGTAATGTGTATATTTATTTCAGAGAGATAGTAGAAGTTTTAAGGCAAGCATCGAAATCTTGTGTAGTAAAAAGAGAATTCCTCCAGGGTGGTCTTTTAATTCGTCAAGCCATGAATTTAGGGGAAATTTTACATACCAAGGATCAATTACCAACTTATTCTAATGTCCTCATGGATTATGGTTTTTACTTATTAAACTCTGATGCAATTGGTGAAAGTGTATATCTTTATGAAAGGGCATTGAACATGCGAAGACTTATGTTTGATAGAAATAATATATTTATCGCTTTAGGACATGAGGATTTAGCTTATGCATTATATGTCAATGAATACAGTTCAGGACACTTTCAGGGAGCAAAGTAAGTTTTTTCTTGTTTGAGTGAAAATATTATTGATATGTCTGCATGTTTTTGATTGTAGAAATCATGCAGAAAAATCAATAGAAATGATGGAGAGACTTTTACCTAAGGATCATCTGATGTTAGCCTCAGTGAAACGTGTCAAAGCATTAATTTTGGAGGAAATGGCTTTAGATGAACGCGCCAATGAAAAACTGAAGAAGGAACTGCTTAACACTGCTGAATTACTGCATATAACAGCTTTGAAGCTTAGCAGGGACAATTTTGGCGAGAAAAATGTACAGACTGCTAAACATTATGGAAATCTGGGAAGGTTAGGTTTTAGAATATTTAAATTCTTGTGTTAATATCAATTAAATCATCTGCAAAGGTGCATTCTTTAATCCATGCATGTTCCAAGGCACTTCAATTCTTGACTTTCTTTTCATTCAATATTAATCCGTTAAATGGGTCTGTAAACTTTTTGCCATTTTCTGCAAACTCTCTCCAGCAATATTGTCAATATCTTTCTTCAGCATTTGAATGGCATTTGCCCTTTCTGTTTAATCATTTTCTGATTGTTAAGCTTATCCATTTATATTCCTATCCATTCTTTATGTTATGCAACAAACTAAATTATTCCAATTATGTTTTAGATTGTATCAAAGCATGAGGGAGTTTGATGAAGCTGAAAGAATGCATTTGAAGGCAATAGCAATTAAAGAAGAGCTTTTGGGACCTGATGATTATGAAGTTGGTTTGAGTATAGGTCACCTAGCCTCCCTTTACAACTACCACATGAAGAAATACAAGGAAGCAGAGGCACTTTACATCAGATCCATTGAAATCAATATAAATCTGTTTGGTTCATCATACTCTGGTTTGGAATATGATTACAGAGGCTTAATACATGTCTACAATAGACTATCAGACACATACAAAGCAGCTGAATACCATTCAAAAATGGCCCAATGGAAAGTTTTGAGAGATAAAATTTCCCAAGTGAAGTACAAAGAACCTTTACTACCACCCCATGAAATAGTTAAGAAGTTCTTCGCTGTTGCGCGAGGAAAAAGCAAAGATGTCCTTGTGGACAATACAGAAATCAAATCTAACACCAATATAGAATGCAACAGGAAGAATGATGCAGGGTCTTTAAGTGCCCTACAAAATTTAAATTGTTTAGCCAGTTTGAATCAAAATGGAAAGATCAAAGATGACCTTTTATAACAGTTTCTTGAGAATCTAGTCAAAAGACATTTGCTTTTTATGTAATTGCATCAGGCTGTTTAATAAGATTAAGGTAAATTTTATATTGATTTGAATGTGCTTGTTTATGGAGTTTAAAAATTTAAATTTTATTGTTAAACAGTATTATGGTTGTCGGAATTTCTTAACTAATTCTAATAAAATATTAGATTCTCTTAACTTAAGATACAAATACTGTTTATTTAAATAATAACATTCCCTTCATGACGAATTTAAGAGGTTAACATAACCACTGCTTCTTCTTTACCAATTTTTGGCATTCCCCTTGTCAGTATTTTAAATATATTAAATATTTAAACAAAGGAATTCTGACAACTGTAATTTTCTCTTTAATTCATAAACCTTTATAAATAACTAATTCTACGAATGTAATTATGTAAATAAACATATTTGTAAATAGACCTGGTCTGTGCTGCTGAATTAAATTGTATAGTCAATAAATGTTTTATTATATTTCATTATGAATGACTAATCAAATATTGAAGGTACATTATTATCCGTATTAAAGTACTGAATTAGGTTAAACTTCAGACCTCTATTCTGAACGTATAATTCAAGCTCTAGGCTATTGCCTTTGGCTGGGGTTGATTGTACAGAATAATGTAAAAATCATATTTTGTAAAAAAGGTTCAGGATAAAATCGAAGCACTGGGATGGTGTATGTCTTACCTCGTTTACCTCATTTCGCCGATGTTAAATCATTAAATGTGGGTTTACTAAGAAAAATAACCTACAGAATATTTGCAGTTCATCTTACTACTATAGGTTATGAGGTGGGCGTGGTAGCTTCGTTTGGCTGTGTTTGCCAGTGTTGTGCTGGTTTCCCACCTTATAACTACACTATTGTCCAAAGAAAACACTGAAGAACTCGACACTCATCTTTATTTACAACTAAAATGTAATTTTACAATGAATTAGTTTAACACCTCTGTTGACATGTCAAAACCCATATCTTCATCTTCCCACTGCCGAAAATTGCCGCTCAAAACATATGTCTGTCTTTGTTTGGCTTGGTGCCTACTATGTGCCTTGGTGTGGTAGCTAACGCCAGTTATTGTAGGCGCTAAGTCGCCACAGGGCTACCCTCTTGTGAGTTCGCTGTTGCGAATAAACGATACTTCTGTTGTAGTCCGTTTGATAGTGGTGGTAGTTTCTTTGATGATAGTAGGCTTGTTGATTTTCTCAGCGATGGAGGAGGTGATGATTTTTTTGATGTTATATTGATAGACGGCCGTGTATCATGGTTAACTTTGATCACTTGCTGTTGTGTTGATTGATATGTTCGAATCACTGATGGTCACAATGAATCCGGTGATGGATTCGCTGCTGATTGCATCGGGACTGTTGGTGGATCCGTTGCTGGTCACGATAGGACTGTTGATGGATCCTTTGATGTCACGATGCGACTGTTGATCGATCCTTTGTTGTCACGATGTGACTCTTGAAGGTTCATTTGCTGTCACGATAAGGCTGCTGATGGATTTGTTGCCGGCTCATTGGACCATTGATGGATCCGTTGCTAGTTGATAGATTATTGGTCGCACTGGTGGATGTGTTGTTGAACCCATTGATGGTTGGTGGGTTGCTGATCGTATTGGGGCCATTGGTGAGTATATTTGATAGATCCGTTGTCTGTATACATAGTTGCAATATTCCAAGTGCTTACCCTTCAAGTTTCTTCGGAGTTGGACGATGTTCGCTCAAAGTCGCCAATTGTAGGTTATCAATTGTGTTTGAATTGTACAACGTTGGTTCGGGGCGATGTTCGTGCAGGGTCACTAGTTATAGGTTATAAGGTGAGCGTGGTAGCTTCGTTTGGCTGGGTTTGCCAGTGTTGTGCTGGTTTCCCACCTTATAACTACACTATTGTCTAAAGGAAACACTGAAGAACTCGACACTCATCTTTATTTACAACTAAGATGTAATTTTACAATGAATTTGTTTAACACCTCTGTTGACATGTCAAGACCCACGTCTTCATCTTCCCATTGACGAGAATTGCCGCTCAAAACATATGTCTGTCTTCGCTAGGCTTGGTGTCTACTATGTGCCTTGGTGTGGTAGCTAACGCCAGTTATTGTAGGCGTTAAGCCGCCACACTACCATCAACAAAAATGAAACTTTTCAAACTTATATAATTAATACGCAAATATAACAATATTTTAGAACAAACGATGTGCTCTTCTATTTTTATATAAAAAAACAATTCATGTTAAATTATTCGCTTTTTTTTACACAAGATTTTTGTACATATTTTTTTAGAACAGTCTAAACATTTTAATTTGTACAGTTTATACATACATATTTGGTTTTTATGTGTAGTTCAGAGGGACAAAGGCAACAATACTGTTTTTTCAACAACAAACCAGGTTTTTCTTTCTGGTGTTTTTTTCAATATTCTTCCAATTAGCATCCGCACCTCAACCGAGCTTTTAGTGTTGTTAGCCCTCCGTCCCAGATGTGGTTTTACAACCGATTTAACTAATTTTTTTCAATCAGTTCTAAAATCCATACATGGGTGTTCTTTGTGGTTTAGACTTTGAAGCCAAAAACTCCGGAGGTATTTATCTTTTATTATTTTTTACGGTGCTAACGAAAGTTAGTTTATGTTAGCATCTGTTAGCAACATTGCTTTTATACCATATTTAGTTAGTTTTTGGGACATATACATTTTAAAGCTATATCTGCCCCTGAATCTAATCAACATCTTGTCAATACACGCATTAGCTCCTAAGGAAAACGATTGGGCATTCTTAAAACATATTTCAAATATATGTATTTGTTTTCTTTCTTTCATCACGGCCGTCTGGGTTATCAAATCTAAGACTTATGAGACTCATCTAAGCTAATAATATAAACCTAAAAAGGCTTTCATTTCTATTTTATATAGATGCCTCAATGCGGTTCGCCGTTCGACCTTGTATTTGTCAGTCATCACTCGTATTTTGTGATTTGTCCTCCTAACTAGTTATTCTAATATTTGCTGATCAAATAAAGAGGACCATATTTCTTACGAAGTTGCAGAGACACTAGTTCGAGCCTTTCCACGTAAATCTGGCAACTGCATTATCATATTATGATGCGGGATCCTCACAAATTTGGATGGAGCTACTTTTTAAGAGTAAAAGTTTTTTTTTTGTAAATCATGCGTTTTTTAAATTATGAAGTCATCCTTACACTTGTTTCAATATCTGCGCCTGAACTGATATCGCCCAAAGATTCTTCGTAATCGAATAATGAATTTCAGAGTGATGCGATACGCCGCTGTCTTCTGCTTCATACCATTGAAGGACACGTTCCTCAAACTCTTCATCTAAATAATATACTGATTGTTTTGGTGATCCGGGCCGAGAACTCTTGTTTTACAGGCAAATTGAAAATAGTCCTAACATATTAAATGTCGCACTGTTACTGATGAGCAGTCTTACAGACTAATATGCGAACACAATGATATTTTACAATTGTGTTAAAAGTCTACTCTTTCATGTACACCTACTCCGATAACTGACTAACAGGTACTGAGATCCGAAGCTTCTAGCACTGAATGTGTAAGTACGACCGTCAAATATTTAAAAGGCGGAATCTGGGAGACTCCACCTTAGTGGTTAAGGGTTAAGCTGACTCTACTCTACTAAAAATATATGATGGTCAATTAAGATCCCTATATATCTAATAATATTGATTCATTTGGCATTTTCAAGTGTTATCCACTTTGACTGAAGAGTCCAACTGACATGCACGGCTGTTTCATTCTGTTTTAGGCTGACCCGTAGGCCCTGACCTTTGTAAGATTAATTTACCCCGAAACGGGTCCTGACTTTTCCCTTTTTTGAGGTACTCTTACCTCTGGAGCGTCGAACTTTTCCCGGAGGGTCCGGTTCGACGTTGTTTGAATTGGGTTTTCAGCGAAGACCAGAAAAACTTCGCGAAGGTTAATTAGAAAATGTCGACTAAGTCACATCGGAAATTCGATTTATCCGCGTCCAAATGCCGGGCTGTAAACGGGAAATCTGGGTTTAGAAGGCGGTACTTGCTAGAACTTATGCAGACCGGAAAACCCGAGACGTTCGGGTTCCATAGGTCTGCTGTCCGGAAATTATGACGAAGTGAATGGACTTAGATTTGTAGACCTCCAAGGGAGTTTTGGAGGGCATCAGTCAGTTGCGCCTGAAATTGGCTAACAAGCTGACCTATTAATTGCCCCACAAGTTCGGAGAAGGGATTATTCACCTGTGGAGCGGGCTGTTTGGGAGGAACCGTGTTCCTCTGGTCCCCCACACGAAGGTTGGAGGGGGAATCTTTTTATTGGTTTTTGGACCTGAAAAGGCCCTGTTGGTCTTAAATTGTGTTGCTTTGTTTGTCGAGTTTTCTGGACGCGCTGGACAGCCTTGGAAGCTCGCTGTATGCTCGCCACCGCAGTTGCAGCACGTCGCTTTGGTCTTCTTATCCTTTTTGCAGTCTCGTGAGTGATGTTGTTGCCCACACTTGACGCAGACGGGATCTGCGGCGCACTTCTTAGCCGAATGACCGAATTGTTGGCAGTTAAAACACTGCACAACTCGGCCATTTGACTTCTGACTTTGAACCTTGATCTCCTGGTCGAACAAGGTCTTCAGATCGAATATCTTCTTCTCCTCTTTCGGTAATATTACTTGCACGAGGGCCATCGGGGAACCTGACATGCACGGGTCGTTATGCTTTCTTTTATAGCTGGCCGGCGACTGCACAGATTATATCGGGGTAGTTCGGGAATATTTGCTGCCCTCGGTAACGCTGTCGTGCTTCCGTTTATTGTATTTTTCTACCTCGCTGCCACGTTGCCGCGTTTCTTCTTTTTTCAGAAGGGATTTCCATACTTTTGGAATGTTGCGAGCGTTGTTTCGCGTATTTAGCTCACCCCTTTCTTCTATTTCAAGGGCTTCTCTGATTATTCGGACCTTGTAGTTTTCAATATTCGCTATTTCTTTAGCTCCTTCAAAATTGATTTTCTGTTCTGTTTGTAGATGGTGCTGGAACAGAGCGGAAATGGTTTGTTTGTTTTTTAAGTTGCTTTTATGTTCTTGTATTCTGGCCGATATTCGTCTGTTTGTTTGTCGTATGTATGTTCTGTTGCAGTCGCAACAAGATATACTATACACCCCATGATTTTCCAGTCTAACTTTGTCCTTGTGGGTTTTTTAGGATGGATGCTACTGCTTAGATTTGAGAAGGATGATGATGGGATTTGGCGTTGAGGTATCGATCGGTGTGAGTTGGTTTTCTATACACTGTGTATTCGAGGGTTCCAGAAAGTGTCCCTGTGATGAAGAGATCCAAAAACGGTAGTTCTCTATCCTTTTCGACATCCAGAGTGAACTGTATTCTGGGGTGGATTTCGATTAACTGGGTCAGGAAGTTGTTTAGAAGTTCGTTTCGGTGAGGTCATATCACATGAAATATGATCATCCAGTTGAAGGGATAGGTGGAGCTCCTTCCTGGTCAAGCAACCAACAAAATTATTCATTTAGGCAACGCAGGTTGTTGTGTGTTTCACATGAGATTGTGAAACCCAAAGGTTGGATGTATGATGACTCTCAGCTACTGCTGTCTCATTGGACGCAGTCCAAGAAAATCTAACACTACATATATACGCCATCCGACGGAAGGTCGGCGAAAACATGGGTTGTTGGCTGTGGATAGGGTCTCCCTATTCTTGATGGTATGGTATATGTCGGCGCCCTGAAGAGTCTAAACCTCGAGAGACGAAACATATGTCATCCAGTCCAAGAAAATCTAACACTACATCAATCAAGCCAAATGTTTCTCCCGCCCATTGCAGCTGTTGTATGTGTTTTTGTAGTTCATCTGGGTCTTATGACAGGAGAGCGATATCATCTGCAAATCTAAGGTGGCTTAAGTATGCACCATTTACTTTTATTCCAACCTGTTCCCAACCCAGATTATGGAATACCTCTTCAAGGTAGGCTGAGAAAAAAACATGGAATATTGAGTCACCCTGCCATACACCCTGTTCTATATTGATTTAACTTCAAGATCATCCATGTGAACTGTCGCTTCATCATACATGGATCTCAGTAGATTTACATACATCTCTTGGTTAAGCAATGCATCCATTATGGCTTGCTTTGATATTGAGTCAAATGCCTTATCATAGTCAATAAAAGCCAAGCACAATGGCATGGTGTATTCATTGTGCTTTTCTATGGCCTGTTGGACAACCTGGATATGATTCATTATAATGAATCCTGCCTGCTCTCTTGGTTATGCATTATTCAGTGTTCTCACTATTCTTTTAAATTTTATCTTGGTGAAAACCTGGTACAATACTGACAGGAGGGCTTACAGTACAATCAATCACAACAATTACAATACTGATCAGCCACTCAACTGGTAAACCATGTCACAGGTTTGAATCCTGGATTAGATATGAATTTCCCAGTTATAGTCTACCAAACTACAATGGACACACTTAAAGTTTCAGATTAGATAGTCACTATATAATGCTAGATCATTGACGTGATTTAAAACAAAACAAAATCGAAGATATACTTTTATTAGTAATACAAAATTTACATTCCTATAATTTCTAAATACACTATATACATATTATTAATAAAGTTATGTATAATAATTTTTATAAATCTTGAAATTATGAGACAAATTAAAAGATATTCTTAGTATTATTCAATTAATAAACATTTACTTGTTATTGTTAATTAGATCTAATTATATTGGTTGGGCTGTTGCAAAAGTGTATCCTGCCTGTGCAGTTGATGCTTGAGATGGTGCAAGTCTGTCAATATCTTCATAAGATTCTGTTCGGTTTCCAGCAAACATATTTGATATATTGCCTAAAGACATAAAAGAACATTTTCATAACTCTGTTTAAATTTAAGAAGTAGAAGTAAAGAAGTTTAGTTTAAAGCAAGTTAATTTTTTTTCAAATTTATAACAATAATTTGGACAACTAAAAATATACTCATTACTCTAAAAATAAAACTGAAATTTCTAGAATCAACTAAAGCAAGCTTAAAACATCAATTTTTGAAAGTACCTGTATTTCCTCCTCTTTCCTCCAAATTTTTTATTAGAATGTAAGTTAACAAAGGTCTAGCAATTAACTGTATAATTACAATGGCAGCTGCAAATTGTGCACCGGCTACAATTTTTTTTTCATTAAAATATAATATTTCTCTGTTATGTAAAGTATACCTGTGGAATATGTGGGAAAATTCATGATGAGTAATATGATATCAAGAATAATAGATATTCCACTTACTACTATAGCCTGAAAAGAGATTAAAATACAAATAAATAAATCATATTGTATGAATATATAGTAAAATTAATAACATATTACTATCTTTTTATTTAAACAACTTATAAATATGCGCTATGCATAACAATAAATGATTAGTCATAATGCTCAAAGCATTACTAGCTTACCAACTGTAAAGGTTCTTGATTTTGGGGATTGTGTATACTCCAAAAAAGAAGAAACATTAATATAGAATTATAAAACAAATATGCATTACTGGTCCATGCTCCCATACAGCTAATTGATACAAAAATAAAATGTATCAGGAAAATCACCTAAAATATTACAATTATAATATTATTTTTAAACATTAGTTTCTGTACCTTTATATTAAAATTCGGAATTTGTACTGTTAACGATGGCATTGTGTAACAATTGCCTTATAATTATCGAACTAAAACTTCTTTATTCTCTGAAACAAATAAATACATACTTCCCCTAACAAAATAAAAAATCGTGTAAGAGCAAATGTCAACTTCAGCTGAGTCGGTGTTGCCATCTCAAAATTAATTTACTATTTTGAAAATATATATTTGCTAAATTATATAATATTAAATAATATAGTGCATCTAATATTTTAAGAATTGATCTATGCATTAGTATGTATTTTAAATAATTATTTTCTAAAGTGGAATTATAGACCATAATGTCAAGAATGTCTATATGATAGTATGTCATTTAAAATAATAAATATTGAAAATTCACAGTTGTCAAAAATGTGCTAATTAGGTTATGTGCCTTTTTTTAAATATCGTTTGAATAATTTATGTACATACCTTACATTTCTCAAAGAAAATAGTAATGAATCGTTTAATCTTTTCTACCTTATCACAAGTTAGATATTTTTGTACAGTAAAGGAATCAATTAAAAGCCTGTCAAACCTCAAACAACTTGTACCGAAAAATCCTGTTTCCTCCTCAATAGACCGTTCTAAATTGCCCGAACAAACAAAAATCGATGTAGATACGATCGCTCTTTTAGAAAGATTGTCTTTAGTAGATTGTGCAAATAAAGAAGGAATTCAAACATTAGAAGCTGCTATACAGTTTGCCGATCAAATTCATCAAGTTGATACTACCGGAGTTGAACCATTAATAACGGTTTTAGAAGATTAGTAAGTGAAATAGTATATTTGTATTGAAATATCTCTGGATTATGTTATTTTAGCCATTTGAGACTAAGAGAAGATCAAGTTATAGAGGATACTACTAAAGAAGAAGTTTTAAGAAACGCTAGTGTCCTTGAAGAAGATTATTTTGTTGCACCTCCAGGAAATATTGCACTTGAGCCTAGAGAAGATCTTTTGTTTGAAAAAGAGTAGTAGAATAGTTATAATTAGTACAATGCTGAAGTCCATTATTAGTTTATCAGAAAAGCATGGCTTAATTAGGAAAGTCATTTCTCCAGTGGCCAATTTATTACAGCTGCAAATTGGACCAGTGGGCAATTTGTTATTGCATAATTTAAGAAATGAATGGTTTTATAATATTGTTGTTGACAATGACATTACTATGTTCCCAAATGAAGATTATGTATCGACATTTTCTTTTGCAAAACAATTCTGTCTCGAAAAACTGCCATTTGGTTTAGCCCAAGAGATGCAATTAAGATATTCAAAGGATATTAGTTCTAATATCACAATAGATGTTAATGATATGGATTTTGATGGTTTTTTTCTCAGTAAAGATAAAGTTAACTTGAAAGGTACAGTTTTTCTCCCTGGAAAGGATTCAGTAACATTTTTTCATAAATGGCAAAAGCAAAGGAGAATGTGGTGGAGAAAGGTATCTATACATGTTATCTAAAAACAAATGAAACTAATGCTCAAAATTTAACTGAAGAAAAACATTCATAAGAATATTTTCAGTTTTCTGCCAATCCTGGAAGATATTTGCTAACTGATATAAAAACTGATGACAGAAATGTACAGAGTGTTGAAATTGTTGCAAAATATCCTTGGAAGGACCAGGTGGTTGAAAGGTTATTTCTGTCTTCGTCATGTGATGAAATAAATAGTGAAGCCCTTCAGGTTATTATAAACATTATTATTAAACATAATTTTCCAGTAGACTTGAAGGAAAATTTTATTTGCAGGTTAAGGAAGGTGACACAACAGTTCAAGCTCACAGAGTTGTGAGTGAAGTTAGCTTGAATACACTTTTTATGAATACAATATGTGATGCATATGATGAATCTGAATATAAGGGAAATGTCAGGATATTTCTGAGGTTTCACCGAAAATTAGCCCCATTTAGTATTAGTTTTGCTATATCAACGTCTTGTAAGTTATATCATGCCCATAAATTTGACCTTTTTGAATAATAACTTTTTTTTCGGCAACAGCAGATAAAACTGAATTATATGATTTAGCATTGTACTTAACAAAACAACTTCGTTCAAACCATGTATCCACATTATTTCTTCCAAATTCATCTAAGTTAACATTGGAAACTCAATGGAGACAATATGATGAACTTGGAGTTCCTTATAATGTAATCTTAAATGAAGACACTTTGAAGAATGGTATGATTTTCCTAAGAAGCAGGGATACAACTCTGAAGGTATCGTAAGGAATAATTATTTCTTTTAACATACTTTCATATTTTATGATTATAACAATAATTTAAAATATTTTGAAGGTTTATATTGTCTATATGTTTCTGTTGCAGGAGGATGTTCATGTTTCAGAATTAACAACCTATGTCCAACAGTTATTTAAGAATTATTAAAATATATTCTTCTAATTTTACCAAATAAACATGGTTATTTTATTTCTGTATAAGATTTTATTTTGTTAAAATAAACTAAAAAAAAATCTAATTTAAATAAAATCACTTTCCTGAAGAACTTTACAATAAATTTTACTGTAATATGCTCATAAACATTTTAAAACCAATGCGCCTTCGGTAGAGATGTCCGGATTGGATCTGATCCGATTCCCAGATTCGGATCTTTTAAAAGAGCCGAATGAACCGGTTCCTAAAATTACGATTCACGAATCTCGGATCCCAGGCGGCTCTCGGATCCCAGACGGCTCTTGGATCCCAGAGGGCTCTCGGATCCCAGACGGTTCTCGGATACCTGACGGTTCTCGGTTCTGTTGGATCTTAGATAGTCGGGTCGGACGGATCTCGGGTCTCGGGTCTTTTTTAGATCTGTTTATTTGTGAACTGTGAGAGAAAAGATTCGTGAGGAAAGAAGCCGTACTGTGGCTTAAAATTTGCAATCTATTATTGTTTTATGTACCTAAATATATAAATATATAGAATAATACACATAATAATTAAATATATTAATTTATTTTTAAACAATTACATTTATTTATTTATTTAGCGTATGGCTCACATGGATTTATATATATATATATATATATATATATATATATATATATATATATATATATATATATATATATATATATATAGATATATATATATATATATATATATATATATATATATATATATATATATATATATATATATATATATATATATATATATATATATAATATTATATATAATATTATGACATACGGAAGTGAAACCTGGACACTCACATCGCAATCAATTCAAAAACTTCGGTTGGCACAGAGGAGAATGGAAAGATGTATGCTTGGCATTACAAGACGAGACAGAAAGTCCTGCGCATGGATCAGGGAACAAACAAAAGTCTGTGACATCATTGGGAGAGTAGAACGGTTGAAATGGAGATGGGCAGGCCATATAGCGAGGCGATGGGACGACAGATGGACCAAGGCAGTCCTGGAGTGGATACCGCTTGATCGCAAACGTCCGCGAAGAAGACCGAAAGCGCGATGGATTGATGACATCGTTAAGTATATTGGACCCGAGTGGCAGAGGAAAGCCCAGGATCGTGAAGGTTGGAAGCATGCTGAAGTGGATCGATGCGGGCTGATGATGAATATATATATCAAAATACATTACATAAATAGATTAAATTGTAAAACACAAAAATTATAACTTATAAAATAAACTATAAAAATATATAAAACATAAAATAGACTAAAAAAAATATGAAAAAAAAACATAAAGATACAAAATATATAAAATATTTCATATACGGGCATGTTGATATTCTCAGAAATTAAAATGTTATGCTATATACTACTGCCAATCGTAAAGTATTTATCTGACTATGCAACCAGTTATACGACAAAAGATTCAGTGGGATCCGAGAACCGGCTCAGGGATCCGGATCTTTGAATTGATTCGGAACCGGTGATCCGACTCTCCAAAAAGATCCGTATTTCCCATCACTAATTGTCGGAAATGTCGCCAAAATCAAGGTCTTCTGGTAGCGCTAACGACACTTACTGCAATTGTTAAAGTACCACAATGCAATCACCGCATATGCTACTATTTCGAATAATTTTAAAATAAAATAATATAAGATATGGGTGGATATACAGATCTGTCATTTAATTCTGTAGCCCACATGACTATAGTTCGTACAAAATAAAGTTCGATACACGTTATCGATGACGCTGCTGAAGAATAGCAGAAATACCACTACACAAATTAATAAATAGATCAAATGGAATATATTCAATAAATTTCAAATGTCGAGTTTCATATTTTACTTATTGATATTAGATAATACAATATTGTATATATTATCTGAACTTTGAATATAAAACTACAGTATATGATTCTGTAAGTACTGTTTGCGGTTTGGCAGAGGCGCAGGGCAGTATGAATAAAAACAAAAAACTGTTAAAAATTTACACTTTAACACAAATTATTGTATAATTATCATTACTGTATTAAATTAATGAAGACTTACTACATACGGCAGAGAAATGTAAAAATTCAATCAATTTTAAAAATCTATTTTTTCAAAGAGTAAAGGGTCTTTTATGTGGCCAATATGACAAACAGCAATTATGAAATTGGAATATATTGTCATAAAATCATATAATTTCCAAAAATTGGTTAGGTAATCAGTTGCATCTTGCTCCGAATTGATGTTTATATTTAAATTAGCTATATATATATATATATATATATATATATATATATATATATATATATATATATATATATATATATATATATATATATATATATGATTTTGTATTGACTGATTTGTTTGATATACTATGATTTTTTCATCTACTACAGCCTTTTTACAAATATAATTAATTTTTGTAATGTAAATAGTTGATAAATAAACTGAAGTATTAGATATAAATTCGAGTATAAACTCATTTTTCACAACAACCAAATAAAGCTAATTTTCAAGAGTTAATAAATGCTATGAAAGATTAAACTCGAAGAGACCAAATCAATTTTTGGAACTTCTTGGCGCACGTTTAGCTAACCATGTTAGATTTAGATTAGATTAAATGCTGATGCTAGCATGGTTAGCGAAACATGCATCGAGAAGTTTCAAAAAGTGGATTGGTGTTTAGTGGTAAATCTTTTCGAGTTTAGTGTTTCACACCGATGGTTCCAATAGAATAATTGAGCTATGAAAGATGTTTATCAAAATGATAAAAGAAAAAAATTACATTTTGTAGTAGTTTAAACATTTGGTAGTAGTCTCACTTTTACCTTAGATGTTTGATGAAAACAATGCTCAGCAAAATGATGGGAACATAAAAACCTACTGCGGTTTGGAATAAAGTCAGGCTTTTTAATAAAATTAATACACTGTGTTCTTCTATTTGGATCTTTGGGAAAACTTGAAAAAATATAAACTGGTTTAATAACATGAACTTGAAATCAAAATGTAAGTGACATTAACATTTATTAATACAATAATTTCTGAAAAAAAGAATTGTAAAAAAGGGAACACTATGCATTATTAGTTATATTTTTTAGGAGTCTTATATGAGTAAAGTAACATACGTTAAAACAATTAAGTTCTAGAAAAAGATAATCACTGCCTTGAATAACATTATAATTATATTATTTTACCTAAATCAATTTAACTACGCCTATGCATACCAGGCGATATGTTGGCTGCATAACTATAAAATATCATTCAAACAAAATACCTTTTTTATTTCTAAATAATTGATAAAATTAGAATTAAAAGCACTTACCTATGTAATGTTACTCTTGAATGTTCATTTTTTTGTGTTAGGGAACAACCATAAGACGCACAACTACCAAATTTTGTGTGTTTAGTTCCGATAATATTGCTTTTATTGTCAATATAAAACACACTTAAATTGCTCAAATCTACTATTAAACTTCTAAAATGTTGACACCAACTACCAAAATTCTAAAACAATTAATCATCTGTGGTGTTTCATATGGCCGTTTCCGTCTCTATTTATATGTGTACAAAGATAGGCAAAGCTCGTTCCTGTTAGTTTTATATTCAAAGGCTAAAATAGTCAGCAGTAAGGAGCGGACTTTTGGCCGAGTGCTTGTGAGGTTACTACTTATCAATACATTTGGTCATAATCGTATTCTACTGACTTGTTCTATAGAAAAATGAATTAATACCAATTTTAGTTTTATTGTTGTGTTTACTTCGTATTGATATTTTTTCAACATATCAGATAAAAAAAGGAAACAATCCAATATACCCACAAAAAATAATTGAAATGAATTGATTTTTGGCATTTTGGCGAAATATTATATGCTATTATATGCTTATTATGGCGAATATTTTCATAAATTGAAATGCTGGTACACGCCTTTGCATGAAACGATGTATTCATTTTGTTTTTTAACAAGTTCAGACTCTAGTGATGAGCGTGGAAGAGCTAATATTCCTAAAATATTAAACGTAACATTTTGCGATTAAATTATTACTCTGATAATTCTGACCTACAACTATTGGTTTGTATTACTGGTTGCATGGACAATAAGATTTTTAATATCCACATGGAAAATGCAAATACTGATATGTATTGTAATATCAATCTATTTTCAATTATTACTCGAGATTCCTTTTTCAATTTTAATCTTAGAAAGACGTGGATCTCAGTTTCTCATCTGACGATTGGTTCTATAAAATTATTATCTATCTTCGTAACATTTTCATAAGTAGTATTTTATATTATGGATTGATGTCTATAAGTTATCAAATGTCTCAAGTAATATATAGATTAATAGTATTAATCCTTATGTGATGCCGAAAAAAATTACCGATTTAGTAACAACTCTGTACAGGTTAATATCTTCGTTTCTCTTTGGCGATTACAAAGTTAGCCAAAATAGATGAAAGCTAAAAAGAGACGATGATTTAAAGCTTTTTAACGTTAGTTTTAAAATAGGGCTAAGTTATATTGCTCATGTGACTTGGGGTGATTATTTGAGTGTATTATTGGTTGTATATGCAATAAAGTTATAATTTTTCCTTATTGGGTACTTCATCTTCCATGGCACGAATTAAATTCTAATTGATTAATTAGATTGAACTCTTGAGAGATATCTGGGATACACTGTTGCAGGAAAACGTAGATAATTTAATTTGGTTTATACCTTGCAGTGTTATAATCTTATATTTTTTTGTTCTCCAGTATATTTCTCCCGAAACTAAATGAAATACATGTTAGATGGATATTTAAAATAAAAGAAAGCTATCCACCATTTTGTCAAGAAATGCTATCTGTGGTATTAGTTTTGTTCTAAAATAATGTAGCCAATTTTTTCGAGGCCTTAAATGTAATTTGGACAAAAAGCAAATTCGCACAATTTTTTTGTTGCAATTCAAACTAGGCCGAAATTGCTTGCGATATCAACGATGTGTTTTGCGCAGAAACCACTATTGAACGTACTGTGCAATGGGGGATTAAAAAAATTGATGGGGAGTGGCGTCAGATGTGAATCAGTTTGAAGGTGATTTGAAGTGTCGCGCAATAAAAACGATGCCTTTCTCGAACGGATTATCACGTGTAATGAAAAGTGGTTTCTTTACGAAAATCGGCGACGATGAGCTTAGTGGTTGGCTGCCACGAGGCTCCATAACATTGGCCAAAGCCGAAAATGCATCAAAATAAAATGATGGAGATTGTTTGGTGGACGGCGGACGGTCTGATTCATTATAGCTTCCTGAACCCGCGCGAAACGATTACAGCGGAGAAATACTGCCGGCAAATCGATGAAATGCACCAAAAACTGTGGCGCATGTCTCTGGCGGCATTGGTCAACAGGAAGGGACCAATTTTCCTAAATGACAACACTCGGCTATACGTCTCAATGATTTCCCGACAAAAGCTGCATAAGTTGGGCTGCAAGACTCTCGACCATCCGCCATACTAATCTGACCTCTCGCCTACCGACTACCACTTTTTCAAGCATCTCGACAACTTTCTGCACGAGAAATGTTTTAAAAATCAAAGGGATGTAAAAATTGCCTTGAACAGCCTGTTTTTATTTCGATTAATGACGTTTTGTTTGAGCTGTGTTTGACGGTTAACTTTCTTAACAAATCAATAAAAAATAATACAGTTTACATTTGGGGTAGTTTTACAAACATTTTATTTGTTAAAAGTTTAGCAGAAAAACTTCAGATCTTAAATATTTTAAAGATCTTTTATAAGTAGTTTGTATTTGGAATATCGTATTAAATTATGAACTATTATATTATACAACAATATTCATTAAATTCTTTAATTTGTCTTGAACATGACACACGAGCACAAATTATGTACGGTTGGCAATACGGCATTATAACACAGTCAATTCTCTACGGTCACTACTAACTTCACACTCCCAAACTTTCCGAAACTTTTAATTATTTTAATTACTGTCCTACACTTCGGAATATACATTATTTCTTGGTGGTCATGATAACTTCCTTCTCGAGACCCATCTTTTCTGCTCGCAAGGGTTTCAGGTGGTCTCTTGACGGTTCTTAGAAAATGTGAGTAAAGTAAAGGTTGTGGTCGTGAAATAAACTGCCCTCGAGAGTCGACCGTTGGAAAATATCATAATGCTAATATTAGTTACTTGTTTCAAGGTTTTCATTCACACTCCCATTCCAGTCCTCCCAGATCGACAAACTATTCAAATAATTTTCAATCTGTTAGTCGAAACAGGTTTGTTTTATTACAACAATCTGGTTGGACGACAAAAACGTATAACGGGAGAACAAGAAGAGGACATTTTGGTTAGTATCGCGGAAAATCCTGAACTAAGTACTAGGCCTTTGGAGGTATCTACAGGAATTAGTAAATCTACTGTTTCAAGAGTTCTCCATAAAGAAACATTGTTTCCTTACCATATTTCGCTTTTTCAAAATTTAATGCCACAAGGTCAGAATTTTGTCAAAATCTACTATATAAAAAAAACGAAGACCCCCATGTTCCTGAAAAAGATATTGTTTACTGACGAGACAACTTTTACAGACGCAGAATTTTTAACTGACGAAATACTCTGGAAAACCTGAAAAATCCACACCTACCAAGAGAGCGACATTTCCAGAACGAAATTTCAATTAACATTTGGTGCGGCATTATCGACAATTTTTTAATCAGCCCATTTGAGTTTCCGCGAAGAGTGAATGAATATCAATATGTGCAGTTTTTAGAAAATTATTTATTAGACCTTTTGGACGGTATACCTCTAAACTTAAGACAATACATGTGGTTCATGCAAAATGGGTCGCCACCCCATTTTACTGTTGCAGTGTGAAATCATTTGAATCAACGTTTGGAACTCAACAAAACTCAACGATGGTGAGTTTCCTTAGCCACCTCGTAGACCAGACATTAATCCGTTAGACTTTTATTTGTGGGGTCATACGACGTCTAGTTGACCATGTTGAAATCAATATACGAGACGAACTTTTACAAAAAATCAACAAGCGGCCAATGTTATTAGATAGGAAGAAAATATCTTCTCAAATGTGAGGCGTCACTTAACAAAGAGCCTGCGAAAGTGTTTTGAGGTAAACAGTGGATATTTTCAACACCTATTGAAGTAAATTTCAAAAAATTGTTATTTTAAATAAAGTTCCTTGTATTTATTTTTGACATCTTAATGTTTTTTTTCCTCGTATTCAAGGTACACTTTGTGAAATGCAGATTTTTCAGCCATATAGAGACTACGAAGTGGAATTCCAATCGGTACTAGAGATACAAAAAATATGAAAAAGAAAACTGATTTTTAACCTTGTGTTCCATTAAAATTCTCTATTAAAGTACTAGATTTAATATTACATTGAATATTCAACGTGTCTTTTACATTACAATTTCCTTAATGGTTGAAATAACAAACTAGTTTTCTTTTTAGTTTTTACAGAGACTCACCAGCATATTAAATTAATTTAATTGCTGTTCTGAACTCTAAAATATCTAATATTTCTTTGTCTTCCTGATTGTATTCTTTTCGACATCTTTTTCTCCTGTTCGCTAAAGTTTCGGTTGGTTGCTCTACGGTTCTTAGAAAATATAAATCTTTCAAGAGTTAAAAAAAAAAATAAACGGTGTAGGTAAAAGTTAATGGGTAACATAAAAATTAATTCTGTTGAAATTATATGAAGTACACAGCTGAAGTGGTAAAAGCCCGTCCGCCATTTCGTCAAGAACACCATATTTTTATTTTAAAATTACTTTTTAATAAAAATATTTTTTTGTTAAAAAGTGTATTGGTTAATAATGTCGATTTTGCTAAGAGATGGCATTACTAATACATTTGTTGGTATAGACTAATAACGTCTATGGCGTTTTGGAGGGTAAACAATCGCCATCAAAAGCCAGTGCGTTATTAATTTTCATTGTGCAAAAAACATAGTTTTGAATATGCCGAATTATATACCAGAAAAAGACGTTTTTTGGGGAAGTTTAATAATCTTCTTTTATTTGATGAAAGCGGATGAACGATGCTTTAAAAGTGGTGATTTTGATATAAAAGACAAGGAGCGTTCAAGCCAGAAGAAAAAGTTTGAAGATTCAGATTTTGCAAATCTGCATTATTGGATGAAGACTCAATTCATACGTTGAAACAATTGGCCGAAGCATTGAATGTTTCCCCAATCCACCATTTCCGAATGTGGAACACACATTGAGAAAGATTTAGAAGGAAGGAAAATGGGTTCTATATGAATTGAACGAAAGAGACATAGAAATTCTATGATGGTGATGAAAAGTGGATTTATTTTGATAACCCAAAGTGCAAAAAAATTATGAGTAGACCCAGGCCAGCCTTCAACATCACAATCAGTGCCCAATATACATGGAAAGAAGGCTTTGCTGTGTATTTGGTGTATTACGAACTGCTGAAACCTGGTGAAACGCTTATTGGTGATCGATACCGACAACAATTGATAAAGTTGTGTAAAAAACACAATTGTTACACAAACACACATAATGCGTAAAAAACAATTTGGAAAACGTTAAATGCGACGCCCTATCCCATCCGCCCTATCCCATCCGCTTAACGGGACTTAACCCCATCGGACTATCACTTATTTCGATTGATGCAGCTCGTACTTTCAGAACAACACTTATATTTTTACGAAGAAGTGGAAATTTTGCTTGATGAATACTTGGCATCAACATTTTATTCCCAGTTGTATGAAGATCAGAACCAATCAAAGACAACAATGTCCACGGAAGAACAAATGCCAAATATCCTAGTGGAGGAAGTAACAAATGCTCTAGAATCAATGAAAATCGGCAAGGCGCCAGGAAAGGACAATGTAACTGTCGAAATGCTAAAAGCTGGTGGTCGGACTTTACATAAAACACTGGCAAAATTATACTTAAAATGTCTCAAAGAACAAAATGTACCCGACTTAGGGAAAAATGCAGAAGTGATCTTTTTACATAAAAAAGGAGCACCGGAACATTTCAAGAATTATCGTCCAATAATCCCCCTGTCAGTAATGTACAAAGTTTTCACTAAGATAATATCTAAAAGAATCCTAAGAAAACTGAATATCGCACAACCAAGAGAACAAGCAGGATTCAGAAGTGGATTCAGTACAATGGATCACATCCAGGTTGTACAGCAGGCCATAGAAAGGCACAACGAATACACCATGCCACTGTGCTTGGCTTTTATCGACTACGAAAAAGCATTTGACTTGATCTCAAAGCATGCCATAATGCTTAGCCAGGGGTTAGACAAAGCTTATGAAAATTTATTAGGATCGATATATGATGAATCTACAGCGACAATTCACCTTGATGATATTGAAGTGGGAATAAATGTAGAACGAGGTGTACGGTAGGGCAACGCAATATCGTCTATTTTTTTCTCTGCTGGTCTTGAAGAAGTATACCGTAAACTCGATTGGGAACAGGATGCTGTAAAAATCAATGGTGAAAACTTAAACCATCTTAAATTTGTAGATGATATCGTTCTCCTTTCACAAGATCCAGGGAACTGCAAAGGAGGAGCTGCGTATACAAGAGCTGTAAAGGGCTGGCGAACCATTTGGCTTAACAATAAACCTGAAAAAGAGTCAAGTTATGTTCAATAAATTTGCTGAAGACAAAATAATTTCAGTTTTAGGAAGAGATTTGGAGATTGCGTACCACTTTACATATCTTGGGCAGAGGATTTCAATAGAAGGGGATACCGCCCGGGAGGTGGAACGGCGTGTTAAATATGGCTGGCAGGCTCAACATAGTGTTTAAGAGCAGACTCCCACTGTGCCTGAAAAGAAAAGTCTTCGATCAGTGCGTCCTGTCTGTTATGACATACGGAAGTGAAACATGGACACTCACATCGCAATCAATTTAAAAATTTCGGGTAGCACAGAGGGGAATGGAAAGATGTATGGCTGGCATTATAAGACGAGACAGAAAGCCGTGCGTATGGATCAGGGAACAAATGAAAGTGTGTGATATCATTGGAAGACTAAAGCAATTGAAATGGAGATGGGCAGGCTATATAGGGAAGCGATGGGATGACAGATGGACCAACGCAATCCTGGAGTGGACACCGCTTGATCCGCGAAGAAGACCGAAAGACTGATGACATACTACCCGAGTGGCAGAGGAAAACCCAGGACCGTGAAAGTTGGAAGCATCTGAAGAGGCCTTCATCCTGCAGTGGATCGACATGGTCTGAGCATGATATGATTGTGAAATATATATATATATATATATATATATATATATATATATATATATATATATATATATATATATATATATATATATATATATATATATATATATAGTTGATATTGAGGAGAGTGCTACTCGTAGCTCTATCTCTTAATCGTTGCTAAATCAGCAAAAGAGTTTTGATAGTTGAATTTCATTGCATCTTTTACAGAAGGTGGCAGCAGTGCTTGCATTCCTTGATAAAGTAATATACGATATTCTTCAATGCGTTCAAAATTGAATTAGGCCTTCACTATACAATTATTCTTTTGATGAAATATCGTATAATAATTTTATCAATTATTCATTTTCAATAGTTGTCAATCCAAATTCATTATCTTATTCAGCAACAAATGGATTTTGTGTCTTGTAAAATCAAGATCTTCGAATTAGCAAACATTAGCAAACCTTCCAAGTAAATAGATTTTTGCAAAAGTTCTTCGCACACATATTTTTGGTATAAGAGTTACTCTGTGAAGCATACATAATTTCGAATAACGTCTGAATGATTGTGGCGTGTTCATATTATATATATATATATATATATATATATATATATATATATATATATATATATATATATATATATATATATATATATATTTTTTTTTTTTTTTTTTTTTCTTTTTTTGTATTAAAAGAGTCGGTAACGAAATACAGAAGATTAAAAAAAACCGCTATAATTAATTTAAATAAAAATAACTGTATCGCTATGCCTTCGGTAGATTTAAATTCGATATGGTATTTTAATACACCATGAGTACAGTAAACAACAATCGTACAGTAAACCTCACCTATATATATATATAAATATATATATATATATATATATATATATATATATATATATATATATATATATATATATATATATATATATATATATATCAGTCAGCATACATTTACTTCCTATCTTTTCAGAATTTATAGAAATTCATATAATTTATTTTTAGATTCGTTTTGAAAACGGGAGGAGAATACTTCCCGAAACGTTAGCGTTAAAAGTTTGTAATTATTTTGGAACATTTTTATATTCTTTAAAATTTTATTCGTTAGGCAAATTTATTACAAAAAAAAACACGGAGAAATTTGTCTCCGTTTGGTTTTTTTGTTTTTACCCAGTGATTCTTTATTTACATAAGAACAGATATTTTTAATATTTTTTGAGTTTTAGATCATGGCGAAAAACCCAAAAAAGAACACAAAAAGAAACAATTTTTTGTATAAAAATAAATTTTTGTTTCATTTATATTACAGTTAAAGGTGGATGTATATGCTTTAAAAAATAGGTTATAAAATTTAATATTATGTTATGAAAGTTTACTTATATGTATATATTTTTTCTTACGTGTTATTTTGGGAAATAGACATTTTCGTTAAACTTTTCAATCCTTCTTTTGAACTAGTCTGCATCTCCCGGTTTGGATGTCGTTAATATACAGTAATAGATTCCGAAATTTAGTGGATTCGAATATGTTCAATATACAAACTATTCAAACAATTATTATTGCAACATTTGGTTAAATCCAAACTGAAGATCAACATTCAATCTTAATATCGTGTAAAGTTGGCAACGTGGCTTTAAAACTCATTCAACCCTCGCCGACCGTAAACTTACATTCGCAAACTTTCTGGGACATTTAATTATTTTAATTGCTGTCCCCTAATTCGGAATACACAACATTTCTTGGTGGTCCTGATTATGCTCTACTTTACACCCATCTTTGCTTTTCGCAACTGTTTCTGCTGGTCTCTTGACGGTTCTTCGAAAATGTGAGCAAAGTAAATGTTTACGGCGGCGAAATTCACTGCCCTCTTGAGGCGACCGCTGGCACATTTTATAATGTGAGCATTAGTCACTTGTGTTGGGGTTTCAACTCTTTGAAGAAACTTACTTTCGAGTTTATTCGGAATATACATTAAACTTTGATGAAGTATGTCATGTGCCTTCACCAGTTTATCAAGAAATTGATAATTTTTAAATTATATTGGGTATAAGGGAAATAACTTTTGTAAATTTAACTAATTAAACATTATTGACAATTGATTTTGAACAAAAAGTTTCCTTAGGACATCTAAAATATAACCATTTCCGCGGAAAACAGGTTTGTTACAACAGAATTGTTACTAAAATTATTTTTTGTTTCGTTGTTCTCTTAAGATATTATTTGAAAATAAAATGCAATATTTTTACAGCTCATTATTCCATACACTTGAGCATACATTTGGTTGTTTTTTTTTATAAAAAAAACTTACACAATAATGTTATTTAATTTCAAAGTTGAAATTACTAGCACTAATTGTTCACACGATAACATATTTTAAACAATTGACGTCAAATGATTAATTGTTTTATGTATAAATGTATGTATAAATATATGTATAATGTATAAATTAAATGTTCAGAATGTTCACCATTTGAGTCTGTGCAAGCCTGGCACCATTTAAATCTATTTTCTCCAACACGTTGAAAATGTTTTAATATGTTTCTAATTTGGTTGCCATGAATATTGTATTTATTGAATTTAAATAAACATACTGAAACACAATAAAGTCGTTAGTTGAAATTGCCATGAGGATCATTTCAATTCAAATCGATGTTGGAATTTCTATTTTGGCTTATGTATGGCATGGTTCGCAATTAAAAAAAATATTTTAAGAATATTCATTATTTTATTCGTTAAATATTAACCTTATTATTTGCCAAATATGCCCTTACACACATATATGCTTAAAATGATAATTCTTTTAATAATAATAACAGATTTCATTCTTCTTTCTAAAGTATAAAACCTCTTCCAATAATACAGGATGGCGCAAAAGAAGGTTCCCCATTTTTAATTAAAATATTTTTTATTTAGTCTAATATTTCTTCCCGTTTTTTATTTCAAACTAAGCTAAAAATTCAGGACTATCGAAAATGGAGCAGTATTCACTTGCATAACGAACACAAATTATTATTTCCAAGCCGTTCAATAGGCAAATTGGTAGTCAAATCTGTGGAGACTTGTCTGTAGGTAATGCTAAAAAAAATAAGGCAGATTATGAACCGTAAAATCAACTGAAAACATACAATGTGTGTACAATCGGAGGTATTCGGACAGTTCCACAGAACATCAACCCGATGACGCTCTGCTCATCTTGGTTCCTACAGCATATTCTAAAAGAAGATCTCCACCCTTACCAAAACATGTAGTGCTAGTGTAAGAGCGTTAGCTGGATTGCTGAAATTATTAGTTGCTTAAATGAGATGATACCTACTATAAAAAATGTTATAGCGATCACAGCGTACAAAAATCCTCATGCATGGTAAATAGTGAATATCTCAAAATATGTATTGGGTTCTGTCATATTGTAATAAGAAGTATTGACATATCAATTAAAAGAAGCATCTATTTAAGCATCTATTTAAGCATTTATTTAAGCATCTATTTAAGCATCTAGTTAAGTATCTATTTAAGCATCTATTTAAGCATCTATTTAAGCATCTATTTAAGCATTTATTTAAGCATCTATTTAAGCATCTAGTTAAGTATCTATTTAAGCATCTATTTAAGCATCTATTTAAGCATCTATTTAAGCATCTATTTAAGCATCTATTTCAGCATCTATTTAAGCATCTATTTAAACATCTTTTTAAACATCTGTTTAAGCATCTATTTAAGCATCTATTTAAGCATCTGTCTAAGCATCTATTTGCATCTATTTGCATCTATTTGCATCTATTTGCATCTATTTGCATCTATTTGCATCTATTTACATCTATTTGCATCTATTTCAGCATTTAATTTAGTATCTATTTAAGCATTTAAAAAATACTTGAAAAACTACATAAGTTTAACGACAATAACTATTCAAATAAGAATATATTCAGATATTTTAATTCGCCACTAGAATTGAATTTGGACAAATGAAAACTATAGGTTTGTTGCTTTGTTGTCAGAACTACTTTATCAGTTTTGGTGTTAAAATAGAAACAACCATTTAAAAAAAAATTATATGATTATTGCTTAATCTTGAAAATATAAAATAGTACTGAAAATGAGGCATTACCAGCTGTCTCGAACCAATCCGGAAACGAAACTATCTTCTCCACCAAGAAAAAGGGAAAGCGCCCTCTGTCATATCTACGACTACATATAACGGAACTAATATTTACAACAAATGTGCTAGTTTTATAAAACTACATAAGTTTAACGACAATAACTATTCAAATAAGAATATATTCAGATATTTTAATTCGCCACTAGAATTGAATTTGGACAAATGAAAACTATAGGTTTGTTGCTTTGTTTGTCAGAACTACTTTATCAGTTTTGGTGTTAAAATAGAAACAACCATTTAAAAAAAAAAATTATATGATTATTGCTTAATCTTGAAAATATAAAATAGTACTGAAAATGAGGCATTACCAGCTGCCTCGAACCAATCCGGAAACGAAACTATCTTCTCCACCAAGAAAAAGGGAAAGCGCCCTCTGTCATATCTACGACTACATATAACGGAACTAATATTTACAACAAATGTGCTAGTGTTATATTATATCTGTTTATTCTTAATATTTTCATATAGTAAAAAGAAAAACAAGAGAAGAAAGTGTAACATAGACTCTGTTTAGTTTCAGTAACTTCAGTATTGGATGTCAAAAGTTTAAAAATAAATACAAGTAAAAAATGGTCTGGTTTCAGTGAACAAAGATTTAGCAAAAATATACTATTACGACTTAACAAGGAAATTATATAACACACAACATATTTATTTTATAGTTAACCTTAAAGTTATAGGTAGAACAAATATAATATTGTAATAAATTAATCTTTCATTTATAGCGATTTTTTTGGTTACCTTCGCCATTATGTCAATAATTTTTCTTTTATTATTTTATAATTTTTTCTCAACCATACTATTTGCTTGAATGTACGCTTTACAAGCAAGTTAATGAACACATAAATTCTATCAACATTATGCTTAGTCCCAAACTCTCGTCAGTATTTGAATGATTAATTTCGATTTACAGAGCCCTTGAAACTTTCAATTTCAATGTGGGGGTAAATTTATCCCCTTGTGACTGACCCATTAACCCCGATTTAGGGGTTTTATCAAACTCTAATACGGCCATATATCTTGAGATCCTGAAAGTTGGGTGCTTTGGGACGTTACAAGGTAGTCAGTTTGAGAACATACAATTTGGTTGGCTGCGCTGAATAAATGTTTCTACTGTAAAAAATTGTCATTGCTCAAGAATATGAGTATAATAGGGGTATTGATACAAATAGGAGCGTTAATCACTTGCTTAATTTTTTTTTAAACTGATATTCGACATTTAATATAGTATTAATCTTTTTTCTAAAATTTATATTGTACAAAGTATGAGATTTTTTTAAATTTTGCTTTAGGAGTTTGAGCGAGGCCGAAATCCTAGAGAATATATATATATATATATATATATATATATATATATATATATATATATATATATATATATATATATATATATGGAAATATCAGTTCAATATGAAGAAATAACCAACAATTTGCTTCAAACAGCTGTTTCAATAGCAACAGAGGAAAAATGTCTCAAACAGACAAAAATTTCCATCGAGACCATCGATTTAATGAAGAAACGATGGACAATGAGAAATGCAGGGAGTCCTTTTGGCAGGGTCGAGTACGCTGAGCTCTGCAAACCTGTAAGAAAATTCGGACACGCGCCGGTTCAACATGCAGCTAGTGCAAAAACCCTGGAAGAAAACAAATGAATTAACAAGGCTAAGCAGAAGCTAAGAGGGAATAGAACCCAAATTTGCACAAAATCCCGCGATTCCCCGGATTTTGTGCCATTTTCTCATCTCTTCCACAAATTTCTCTTTCTTTCTTCCAATACTTCGTACGTTCCATCTTCCCAATCTCATATTTATGTATTCCTCCTTTCAATCTCTTTCTTTACCCGCTCTATTATTTGATCCCTTCGTTCTTCCTCTTCTGATTTTGTAATTTGTATAATCGTATCAGTATCCATTATTTTGGTCGTAATCATCAATCCATCCTGTTGTTTGACCTCTAGTTTTTTGCTATTGTTGAGTTTGTGAATAGATTGTAAATATGAAAATTTGAATATTTTGAAGAAAAATTGAAAATCACTAATCACAACTAACTCGAAAACCGTAAGACTTTGTGCTAAGGCATATTTGGTTTAATGTATTTCAAATGACCTCTCCTATCACCCTCTCACTGCTTTGCGACTTTCATAACACCCTGTATAATAAAGAAAATATATTTAGATTTTTTTCTTCAGAAAAATAAGGAGACACGTTTTCAGTTCAAATTTTAGGTGAGCAAAAATTCATGTTATTGCGGTTGAAAAGTCTTAAAAATTAATTATGTCAAATCAAGTATGTTTTACGTTTTGACACGGTATGTCATTATACATTTAGACAAGGGAAAAGTTTGTTAATCGCATCATGTTCCTTTTAACAATAATAATAATAATTATTATTATTAGATCCTTTACCTTGAAAATGATTTATAACAATACAAAAAGCGATGTTTCTGCTCAAGGCTGTCTCGGTGATTAACGATACGCTACAGATAATCGCATTTATAAAATTTTAAACTTTCCTAACTAACTCAGTTTTAGTAAATTGATTGTCCCGACACCTTTGTTTTACGTCGTCGAATTTCACCTAACAAATTTGGCAACGCCGTTAACAAGCCTATCTAAGGGCTTATTAAAAGTTGCCCTTTCTCTGCTTAAGTATTTTGACACCCTTGTTTTCTAAATTACCAGTTAACTCTGGCGAAAGTTTTGAAAGATAGGGGAGAAGTGATAATATTAAGACTGATATACCTAATGCCATTAAGCATGCAGCTTATTTAATTTGGGAGTTTAAAATGGCGGATGGAGACAGAAGAGGTTGGTAAATGTGGAGGGGAGAGTGATGTATGTAATGGACCAAACTTTAGTATGTTTTCGATAAAATCTAATTAGTTGGATGGAAAGGGGATAAACATTTATTTATATTTGACGGAAAGGAAACTTATCTAGCTTGATTCTGTAAGATTGTAGGATGTTTAAAAATGGTGTAGGGTACTTAAACCTTATTATTATTGCCAGATTTGTTTACGGTTCATATGCTAGAGAGCTCATATTCATGGGCAAGGCATGTATATCCCCGTTATATTATCAGAACTGGCCTTTATGAACCCTTTGTCACACATTACCGAATTAAATTAGTAGCCAACAATATTCTCTTACATTAAACTTCAATAATTTTGACAGTACATACGTGAAAACACTTTAACATAATGACGTCACAAACATGGCAGTCTATCGTGACCCTTTCGTAGTCACGTGATTTTATTTTAAATTTTATAAATTTTAATTAATTTATAATTAATTGCAAACTGTTTTTTTTTTAGTTTTTTTTGTATCGATTATCAATATTATTTATGATAAAGTTTTAAAATAAAATAAAAAAATCGATAATTATTTTTTATTCAAAAACCTAATTAACAGGTCCGTTCTTCGAAATAATTTTGTCACCGATTTGTTCAATCGATTGTTGAAAAAATAAAAATAAAAATTTTCTCACGATGTAATATATTATGTACTTTTCCCGTAGGAATGCAGCAATGCTCAGATGCATTTCTCGTGGCTTTACAGGCAGTCGTTTCACGTCTAATGACCTTTTGAAATTGCTCGACCGTTCTCCACAAATATCAACGCCCGTCGTTGTGTATTGAATTTTACGAGACAATGATGTCATAAAGGCGTTTTGTACGTCATAATGACGTGTGATTGTCATAAAGGCGTGAGTACATACGTGAAAACACTTTAACATAATGACGTCACAAACATGGCAGTCTATCGTGACCCTTTCGTAGTCACGTGATTTTATTTTAAATTTTATAAATTTTAATTAATTTATAATTAATTGCAAACTGTTTTTTTTTTAGTTTTTTTTGTATCGATTATCAATATTATTTATGATAAAGTTTTAAAATAAAATAAAAAAATCGATAATTATTTTTTATTCAAAAACCTAATTAACAGGTCCGTTCTTCGAAATAATTTTGTCACCGATTTGTTCAATCGATTGTTGAAAAAATAAAAATAAAAATTTTCTCACGATGTAATATATTATGTACTTTTCCCGTAGGAATGCAGCAATGCTCAGATGCATTTCTCGTGGCTTTACAGGCAGTCGTTTCACGTCTAATGACCTTTTGAAATTGCTCGACCGTTCTCCACAAATATCAACGCCCGTCGTTGTGTATTGAATTTTACGAGACAATGATGTCATAAAGGCGTTTCTCAGCTTCAAATTGAATTTAATGCTTTTTTTTAACATTTAAATTGAAATTATATCTCACTCTATCATACATACTTTGGAACAAACATAGCGCCAGTGGCGGCTCGTGAGGGAGGGCGTTGGAGGCCCTCTTTTATTTATTACAGTAAACAATTTTTCAGAGCAAAACACTATATTTTATTTCCGTTTAGTTTTTTCCTTTCACTCATGCACGTGATTAACATTTGGCTGCCCTGTTGTCAGATTGTGATTAAACATCATAACTTTACTTTAGTGAATCATTTTTACAATTTAAACTTTAATAATAATTATAAAAATCAACTCTAAAGTAAGTAACTAAAAATAAGTGTTAAAAATCTTAATAAAATCTCTAGATAGATTCAGCACATGTAAAATGCTTCGTTCAAAAACCATCGACAACATTTTTTAATATTTGAATGATTATTAAAATAAAAAGATATTTTATAATTAAATTACCAATGACATTTATTGATATATAATATGCAAATACAAAACAGAAAAAAACAAATGAAATATCGGCATGCATTTATATTTTTATTAATCAGAATCTGAAAATTACTGGCTGGAATCACTGGCTGGACTTACAATATTTCTGATGAAGTGTCTAGTGGCGGCTCCTGAGAGAGGGCCCCTCCAGCATTTATCACAGTAAACAATTTTTCAGAGCAAAACATCACAGGTTTACCTCCTGTATAGGGTTTAAATAGTATAGACGAAAAGTAAAGAGGATGAAGGGAAAAGCAACAAAAATCTTTAGAAGCACTATTTTCTTCTACGCCCTCTCACTTTAAAAACCTACGAGCCACCACTTGTAGAGGGGTATAAAAGTAGGCATACAGTTTAATGAAATAGCAATAGCCTTAACAAGTTACAATAAGGACGACATACAAATTGCAATTAAGTACAATCTTTAAATGCTCCAATTACCGGCCTTCAACATTTACAGATTCCTGAAGTTTATTTTTCTATACTCATGCACATTTTGGCACAGAGATTATCAACTTTTTGGCATGCTTCTTTTATGAATTGACTCATGTTATCAACAGTGCGTGGTGTTCTTGAAAATATTGTATCTTTGAAAACACCCCTAAAAAATCCATTGGGATGAGGTCTGGTGATCGTGGTGGCCATTCAACTGGCCTATCCACCTATTATTGGGTAATTCTTTGTCAAGAAACTCTTGCTCTCATCTTGCTGGAAATAGCCGTCGAATAACAGTGTACCTCAGCATGTTAAGAAAGAGGTCGTGGGTAACAGTTGTACTGAAAAAGATACGCCCAAAGACCCCTTTATATGACAGGCCTAACCAAACAGTAATCCCGGGTTGATTCAACTGTTTCTCAATTTTTACATGGAGGTTTCTTGTTGAGTAATTCACACATTTGGCTATTAGCAGCACCTGAAAGTTCACCTCATCGGACCAACAAAATTTTTGAGTGAACTGTGTCAATTTAATTATATCTCAGTCGATTTTTTTGAGAATTTATTTTTCACACCTTTATCTCGTGACCAATCCGTATTAAAGAAATAATTCGAAATCCCGAAAGAAATTAGGCCAGGTCAAGAGACCGAAACGTATAAAAGACTATTAAGGCTCCACCATCTCTCTATTTCGGTCCGAGGAAACGGATAAAAATATCTAATAACATCTTACTTTATATCCTCCGCGGAAGCCGACAAAACATATTACATTTTTATGGTGTTATTAAAGAGATATAAACGGTGTTCAATATCAATCTAAAAATCAATGAATTATTTGATGTTTTATAGCCTTTCGCCGTTATTTTTCTTCTTTTTACGATATTCCAGATACATTGGAATAAAATGAAATCCATCTCTGATATTTAATGGACCAATTATAATAATCAAATTTTGTTCGATAAGTAGTAACATAAAAAATGCCTAATAAAATACTTCTCTTGTCTATGAAACTAGGTCCGAACAGATTCAGACAGTAGTACTGTTACGAACCACCGGATAGCGGAGCTGTATTTCAATGCTGCTTCCATCCGATTGGGCCGATTAATATGGTCAGGACCCTGGTCAATCCATCAGTTGCTTTCGAACGTACAACTCGAAGCCCGAGGAGCTTGAGCTTTCATAGAGTAAAGACGTGTTTCTTGAGCTCTCTGATAAGCAAGCGAAAGGTGTGATACCAATTAGTGATTCCGTGTGTTGTGAAAAGAGATCCGGTTAAAGATCCTGCAGCCATGAGTGATTACGATCCAGATGATTGTGAATACGGGTCTTATGAACCATCAGATAATGAGCTCGTAGGCATGATTGAAAATTATCTAGTTCTTATATTGGATCTTGAAAAGAAAGTAGAGGTCCAAGAGAACGTGATCAAAAAACTCCGTAAGGAGGCAGTGAATGCAGCCAACGAAATAAAGCAACTAACTAAACGTTACGAAGAAAGTAGAGCTTCAGTGAAAGCTTTACCAAAAAGGAAAGGCTCAAAATCCAAAATCACACCCCAAACATCAACTAGAGGGACACAAACAAATAAAGTGTCCAAAACATCAGAAATCGGCACGCAAACAAATGCGTCTAAACCAACATCAACTGCTAAAACACAAACAGTTGTGTTTAAAGTTCCAGTATCAGTAGCCGAAACACAAACCACAGTGTTCGAAACTACAAGCACCGAGATCCAAACGGATTTCGAAAGAGAAGACCCACAGAGTGTCCATAACACAGAGAGTTACCAGCAGGTGATCTCTCGCTCCCGCAGACGCAGGAAGAAGAGGGTATCTACTACTGAAACTAGTCAAGTTTCGGAAGAAAAGACGTTCTCTCTCCTGTCGACGTCTGCCACCAACAATGAAGAATTCATTGAAGAATCAAAACAAATCAAAAAGTCCAATGTACCAACAGTGTCCACAAGACGTAAACCTAATCCAATAGTCTTGACAGACAAATCCATGTTTCTAAGCGCTATGAAAGCTTTGGAAACAGCCAAGATAGCTGTCGGGCCAGCAAGAACGAGGCCGGACGGGGTCCTATTCCCCTAAGTACGGAAGCAGACCGAAAAGCCATTCTACAGCTTTTTGACAAATATAAATATCCATATCAAACGCCAACATCAAGCAGAAATCTACGCGTCGTTATTAAAGGCGTGCTAGAAACCATATCATCAGAAGACGTTGAAACCGAGCTTCATCAGCTAGGTTTCCATCCGATCTCCACCACAAGATGGAAAAATAAAAATAAAAAACCCATAGCGATCGTACAAGTAACAGTACCTCGCAACGAAAGAACCATCCTAAATATAACACAGCTCCATTCTCAGCCCGTAAGAGTGGAAAAGCAACAGAAAAAGAAGCGTAGCCTTGCTACGAAGATGCAATCAACATTACATCACAAACATGAAGAAAAGAACCAAAACCTAAACGCTGTTTTCCGATCTGGTATCAGAAAACAACAGTACACCTCATCGGTGCAAAACCAAAACCAACTGCAAGGAGAAGCAACGGCCGAACTTGTAGAAATTTTCAAGATAGCGATGTATCAGATGCTTTTGCAGTTAGATATACCGCTTCTAAACCAAATCCAACTAAAAAATTCCGATCAAGTCAATGAAGAATCGGCATAGTCGTAAGACTACACCTTCTTTAGACCACACCCCCTATGGGTATCTAAATGCGAGTTTTTCTCGTATATCCGCGGAATCGGGCCTTGCGGCCTGATTCCGAAGCAGAGATGAAAGCATTTTATCAACATGAATAAAGTCGACTACGAATCGACACCGAAGGACTAGATAGAAGTCCCCAACCCCGTATCTGTTCGCTGATACACACCGGAACCAGCCGGAAAATTGAATAGAAACAGGTAAGAGTTAAGACTAACCTAAAACCCTGGATAAATAAATCGAAATTGAAAAATCGAAGCCCGACTGATGACGGCTTAAGGCCAGAAACCGGTCTCGGGAGATGCTTGTTGGCGTTTGATGGTGACTGAAGGATTGAGAATTTTACGTGGAGCACAGGAAAAAAAAATTCTTGTTTTTTGAATATTTTTTCTCTTTAATTCTTCTATTGCAATCTTTGGTATGAAACACTAAACTTGAAAACATTTCGCTAACCCTGTTAACATCATCAGGGGATGATTTAATCTAATTCTAAAACTAAACTATGTTCTATTTATATGAAAATCCTACCTAACGAAGCGTGTGAAAATGATGAACCGTGAAGTTTACTAAGCCTTACAAAGGCTTTGTAAGTTTACTAAGGCCTATTATTATTAACACTTTTAATTAGTCTAAATTTTATGGTAAATAGAGTAATTAGTATGGTAAATAGAGTAATTTTCCTTAAAATAAAGGTAATT
This sequence comes from Cosmopolites sordidus, assembly GCA_031761425.1. Classification (NCBI taxonomy): domain Eukaryota; kingdom Metazoa; phylum Arthropoda; class Insecta; order Coleoptera; family Curculionidae; genus Cosmopolites; species Cosmopolites sordidus. Next base: position 1,445,900 of record JARFXV010000270.1, on the reverse strand, counting down.
ATCACAAACAATTAAAATTATCTAGGGAGGTATCTGAAGTGAATAGTTATAATAAGAACATTGTAGATAAATTAATTGGAAAACATAAGTTCAGAAAATTATTGAAAGAATCTTCGACTTTTCAAAAGGATCAGAATACAAATAAATTCATGGTAATACCATTTGATGGCCAATTAACAAGAGAGCTAGACAAAATTTTGAAAAAAGTGGACATTAAGGTTGTGTACAAACTATATAATAAATTAAGAGGAGTTCTGGGTAATCCGAAGGATAAAGTAGATCAACATGAACAGTCGGGGATTTACGAAATTAGTTGTCAAGACTGTGATCGGAGGTATATTGGACAAACAAAAAGATTCATATTGACAAGATATAAAGAATATATTGCCCACATTAGATATGGGAGAAATGAAAAATCTTGGGTTGCCCAACATGCAATCGAACAATACCACAGTATAGATATTAGTAATTTAAGACTAATTAAAAGTGTTAATACTAATAGGGCTTTGGATGCATATGAAAGCATTCAAATAGAAAAATATAAGAAAATCACGAACCGAGATAAAGGACATATTCCGTTCGGTCAACTTTTTCTGTTATTAATGTAAAGCTTAGTAAACTTTACGGTTTATGATTTTTACACGCTTCGTTAGGTAGGGTTTTCATATAAATAGAACATAGTTTAGTTTTAGAATTAGATTAAATCATCTCTTGATGATGCTAACATGGTTAGCAAAACGTGCGTCGAGAAGTTCAAAAAAGTGATTTGGTGTTTAGTGGTAAATCTCTTCAAGTTTAGTATGTTTTTCTCTTGTCTAATTTCCACTTTATTAATAAGGGGACAAATATCACCCTACCATTGTAATGATTTATAGCTCGTACGAAATAAAAGCGGTTGCACGCCATTAAGCACGTGATCAACACTTTGATTGCCCTGTTGTCAGATTGTGACTAAACACCATAACCTAACTTTGGCGAATCATTTTTACAATTTAAACTTCAATAACAATTATAAAAATCAACTCTAAATTAATAAGCAACTTAGAAATAAATGTCAAAAATCTTGCAAGTGTCGTTGATGTAGTATCTCTAGATAGATTCGGCACATGTAAAATGTTTCGTTCAAAAACCATCGACATTTTTTAATATTTGAATGGTTATTAAAATAAAAAGATGATATACTTATATTTTCATTAATCACAATCTGAAAAATACTGGCTGGAATCATTGCTATCATCTGCAGTTTTTATAATCAACGGAAGAACTTCTTTTTGATCAAGTATATGCTCTCTGTGATACCACTTGATTATTCATTTTCAATATGCTTGATCGCATTCTTCCATATCTCAGGAGTAATAGTGTGAAATGCCTCACGTCACATGTTTACATAGTCTTGTTGTGTATTACCATCTCTGTCCATGTGTTTGTTATAGTAATTCTTTACAATTCCCTATTTAGGTTTCACAAGCCCTCGTCTTAGATCATATTTTTTCCATATAAAACCCACTTCTTTCAATATCGTGCATAAGGACGTATTTCTGCTGTTCTTCAATAGCGTCATCGATGACGTGCAAATGATTATTTTTTCCTTTAAGAAATCATCCGGCTCGGCGGATGTTTAAATGTTGTTTCTAAATTTAGTTACAAGACTTCGCGACACAGAGTACTAATAGACACAACGAGGAGGTCACGCTGGAAGGCTTCCTCCACGCGAAATGGCAGAGATTGAGGAAGACATTTAAAAAAATTGTCGAAAACGAGCTAACAACGAGCACTAGGTCTATAGCAGGTCAAATTGAGGTTGGTTATAGTAAAGTGTGGAAAACTATACAAGGACACTTTTATCCCTATCATTATCCACTAATACAAGTTAAATTGACTTCTCTTTGCGAGTTCTACAACTCAGTGGTCGAGAATATCAAAAAGTCAAGTCTGTTTTTTAATTTTGTAACTGTTAATAACTTCTTTATTTTGCAACTTTTTTATAAATGATTTTTGGTAAAATGATTTATTTTTACGAGTTACACTGTGTATAAACTTGTACTTTACCTTGAAAAATAAATGTTTCTGTTTCAACCTCTGGAGTGTTAGTATCACTCTGTCAAGTATATCTATTCTTGAAATATCCAGTATATCCTGGTTACTCAAAATACACAAAATTGATGGTAGTTAAAAGTGAGCTCAGAGTAAGATCATTTGAATCCAAGCCTTTCAGGTGAAGAATTACGATACGCAACACTTGTGAAAAAATAAGAGCTAATGGAACAGAAATATATACATTACTTTCCATAGGTTGTAAAATTAGTAACCATTCGCCATAACAAATATGGTGTGGCTATTAAATAACGAGACTAAAGCTACTACAGAAGAAGTACGTATGTGCCAAACGCCAGCGACCAACAGCTTTTTAGCGTAAAGCCTTCTCTTTCGATACAGTACCTCTTGCTTCTGTAAACAAGACCGTCTAACCGTAGCCTTCGTTCGCATTAGAGTTGATTTTTTTGTTTTGCCGTAAAAATGTTAAGTGTAACAATAGAGCAATGAATTGTTGTAAAATTTCACTTAAAACTTGGAAAAACCGCTACAGAAACTTATAATTTATTAAAAGAAGTGTGTGGCAATGAATGTATATCGCGGGCACCTGTTTTTCAATAGATTAAGATTTTTCAAGATGGCCGAGAAGATGTTGAAGATGATCCACGCCAGAGTCCTCCTTCCACGTCAAAAAAGGATGACAATATCGAAATCGATAATCTGGTACGATCTGAACATTGGTTAAGTATACGTGGGATTACCGAAACTGTAGGAATTGAAAAAGAACAATTTTAACATTCTCACGTTTGAACAACAAGAAGCTCGCAAAAATGTTTGTGCTGACACTTTGAATGTCATTGAAAATGAATCAGACTTATTGGAAAGGATAATAACATGTGACGAATAGTGTTTTTTTACTTATTATCCTGAAACGAAGCTCCAATTCATGCAAATTCATGCCCAAATTCACCGAGAGCCAAAAAACCTCGAATGAGCAAATCAAAATTCAAAGCAATATTCATGGGATTGTTTAGTTTTACTAGGTTCCTGAAGGTCATACTATTAATCAACATTACTACCTTCACGTTCTTGCTGAACTCCGTGAAAGAATAAGGAAAAAACGACCAGAATTGTGGAAGTCAAATGGATGTCACAATGAGCTGGCTCATTCCGAATTGTCTGTGAAGAGGTTTCTAACCAAGTACATGATTCCAACGTTAGACCAACCGCCTTATTCGCCAAATCTTGCACCGTGTGACTTCTATCCATTTCCTAAGGTAAAATCTGCATTAAAATGAACAAGATTTAAGTGCGTTGAAGCTGTGAAAGAGAAAGCGGTAGGCGTTCTGAAGAAGCTGACAGAAGAAGACTTCCAGCTCTGTTTTGAACAATGGAAGATTCGCTTGGAGCACTGTGGGGATAGAGCAGGGGTGTATATTAGAGGTTATGATAATCAAAATGTGTATGAAATCAAAATAAAATGTTTTACAGTGTCAGTCTCGTTATTTAATAGTTCCACCTCGTATAAGTTTGCTGAGAAAGTTCAAAGGATCTGCAACATTTTATTATGTTTTACTATTATTTAGAAATTTATAAAAAGTGACTTTAAAACAAAACAATTTTTTTATTTGCCAAAAGGAAAACAAAGATCCTACAGTAACGTAAAATCGAAGAAGGAAAAAGAACACGTTCACAAGTAATAAAGACAAATCTAATTTCAAGGCGAAAACAAATAACACCTGCAAAAGATGGGACAATGGTGGAACGGGGGGGGGGCAAAAATCTACTAGGGCGCCACCTTTTTCCATTAATGGCCCCCTCCAACAAATCATTTTGGGCCTCGGCTTATTAAAAGTTCCAACGCGGCCCCGAATCGGATGTCTGCTAGATGGGATTTTAAAGGTGGCGGGCCATAATTCAGTCTAATTTTCGGACGGAGCGCTGCATTCGCACCATCCTCTTTACGTCCTCGCACGAAAGCCAAATTTTATTTTCTGGTTCGTAGAGGAAAGCTGACGGAAAGGAATGAAATTGGTTCTGTAGGCAGACCGTTAATTATTCTATTAAAATTGATATTAACATTTTGATTTAAATAATATTATTATTGCAAATAATATACAGTTTTGATTAAACTGGAAGAGATTTACCACTAAACACCAAATCACTCTTTTTGAACTGCTCGACGCACGTTTCGCTAACCATTAATCCAGATCAGCTTAATCCATTAATCCAGATTAAATCATCCCCTGATGATGCTAACATGGTTAGCGAAACGTGTGTCAAGCAGTTCAAAAAAAGTGATTTGGTGTTTAGTTGTAAATCTCTTCAAGTTTAGTGTTTCACACCAAAGGTTCTAATAGAAGAATTGATACAGTTTTAATACATATTTGAACATAACACGAAATTTAGGATCTATAAAATGGTCATTCGGCCAGTAGTCACCTATGGCTGCGAGTCGTGGCCCCTCACAAAGAATACAGAAAAAATGGTTGCACTACTTGAAAGTTTACAGTATTTGAAAGTTTACAGTTGCAGTATTTGAAGAGTACTCAGATGTTTTTGTGTTGTAAATAACAATTCACAGACTTTAAGGGTTCTATCTATATATATATATATATATATATTTATATATAACAGAAGCTGAGGCTAAACAGAAGCTGAGAAACAAAAGAACGCAAATATATGCTTTAAGGCGTCAGGATGGCACAGTGATCCTTTTACATAAAAAAGGAGCACAAGAAGATTTAAAGAACTACTGTCCAATAAACCTCCTATCAGTAATGTACAAAGTTTTCACTAAGATAATTTCTAAAAGAATATTTAAAAAACTGAATGATGCACAACCAAGAGAACAAGCTGGATTCAGAAGTGGATTCAGTATAATGGATCACATCCAGGTTGTACAGCAGGACATAGAAAGGTACAACGAACACACCATGCCACTGTGCTTGGCTTTTATCGACTACGAAAAAGCATTTGACTCCATCTCAAAGCATGTAATAATGGATGCACTGCTTAGGCAAGGGGAAAGCATATGTAAACCTATTAGGATCGATATATGATGGAGCTACAGTCACAATTCACCTTGATGATCTTGAAGTGGGAATTGATGTAGAACGAGGTGTACGGCAAGGTGACGCAATATCGCCTATTCTTTTCTCGGCTAGCCTTGAAGAAGTATTCCATAATCTGGATTGGGAACATGATGGTGTAAAGATCAATGGTGCAAACTTAAACCATCTTAGATTTGCAGATGATATCGTTATCCTTTCACAAAACCCAGAGGAGCTGTAAAGACGCATACAAGAACTGCAAAGGACTGGTGAACTATTTGGCTTGAAAATAAATCTGAAAACGAGTCAGGTTATGTTCAATAACTTCGCTCAGGACAGAGGAATTTTAGTTTTAGGAAGGGATTTAGAGATTCTGGACAGCTTTATATATCTTGGGCAGAGGATTTCATTGGAAGGGAATACCGCCCGGGAGGTGGAACGGCTTGTTAAATGCGGCCGGCAGGCATTTGGCAAGCTCAATATTGTGTTTAAGAGTAGACTCCCACTTTTCCTGAAGAGAAAAGTCTTCGATCAGTGTGTTCTATCCGTTATGACATACGAAAGTGAAACCTGGATACTCACATTGCAATCAATTCAAAAACTTCGGGTAGCACAAAGGGGAATGGAAAGATGTATGCTTGGCATTCCAAGACGAGACAGAAAGTCCTGCGCATGGATCAGGGAACAAACGAAAGTCAGGGAACAACAGAAAGTAACGAGGCGATGGGATGACAGATGGACCAAGGCAATCCTGGAGTGGATACCGCTTGATCGCAAACGTCCGCGAAGAAGACCGAAAGTACCATGGACTGATGAGATTGTTAAGTATATCGGACCAGAGTGGCAGAGGAAAGCCCAGGACCGTGAAAGTTAAAAACATGCTGAAGAGGCCTTTATCCTACAGTGGATCGACACGGGCTGATGATGATGATGATATTGTGAGTTACAGTATGAACTAAAAATGTTTACTGAACTATAGATATATATATATATATATATATATATATATATATATATATATATATATATATATATATATATATATATATATATATATAGACGTCGCATGGTTGACTGTTCGGCGAAGGCGATCGGTGGCACCACGTGGAGAAAGGGTGAAAAATTTCTGTAATATTTTCCCTCCATGGTTTCGTTACGCTACCTTGTGGGCATACCTGGTACTATACCCGAGGTTCCAGGCAGAATGTTACGAGCGGTCCTCACTGCTACAAGCATTCGCCGTATGATGGCGTGAGTTGTGTGCGATCACGACCCGTCATTAAAATGGCCAGTTGATCTGGTCTGGCCCCGATTGCCTCTCCGAACTGCTTTTCTTGCGTTCGTCTAGAGCTCGGCTGATGACGGCTGAAAGGCTAGAAACCGGTCCCGAGAGACATGTGACGTCGCATGGTTGACAGTTCGGCGAAGGCGATCGGTGGCACCACGTGGAGAAAGGGTGAAAGATTTCTGTAATATTTTCCCTCCACGGTTCCGTTACGCTACCTTGTGGGCATATATATATATATATATATATATATATATATATATATATATATATATATATATATATATATATATATATATATTTCTTCTTCATGCTATACCTTTAATTTACGGTTTCGCGAAATAATTTTGTGAATTTTTCAGATGTTGTCTGGTGTAACCAGGTAATTTGGACGTCCAGAGCGTTCAGCATCATTGGGGTTTGTACGGCCACGTTTGAATTCAGCACATCAATCAATTAAGGTTGATTTTCCTGGGGCAGAGTCCGGGCAATGTTTATCAAGCCATTGTTTTGCTTCAATGGTATTTTCCTTCATCAAAAAGCAACGCTTAATCAACACACGAAATTCTTTTTCTTCATTATTTTGCAAATAACAAAAGTAGCGTCACTTAAAGCACAACAACTTAGAAACTAGTTGACAGATTCTCATGAAATTTTTGACACATGACGTTTGACGGTTGGCACAATCGACCACAGGTAAGGATTTTTCGTAAGTGACGCCATCTATATGTCAGACCGAGGATTTATTGATCGATGTGTTTCATGTCCAGTCCACAGCCACCACTAATCTTTATATGTAGAAACCTAGTTCTAATCTCAGACTAATCACCGCTTTTGATAAATCGTTTTTAAGAAAATGCGCGGTACTCTCAACTACACAGCGGGATGATGGATACTTAGTAGCATCGGTAAGAGAGTCGAGAGACACCTGCGTAGTCCCCAGCTTCTTCTACTAGTCGAGTGCTACCTGTTTCAAAAACGTCCGTTTTACTTGGACTACCCTGTACAGTTAAATTTAAAACATTTAATAAAAAAATCGTAAATTTATGGATTACTTAAATATAACTGTTGTGTTCTGTGTGTTTGTTAAAACAGACAAATTAAATTAGTAGAATATATATTCAAGAAAACCCTTTTATTTCGACCGTGAAAGTGAAAATACACCAAGAAAGTTATTTAATTATTTAACCGCGCAGATATCTCGTAATCAGGTGGATGATTCGAAATAAATTTGCACGTTTATCGCGCAACGAGATCTCGCAGTAATTTCCGCTGAGGTCGGAGAGCTGTTTTCCTGCCATGTACGCTTCGGAATCTTGTTTTCTCGTTAATGTTCATTTCTGCTGATTTTGTGCATATCCAACGTCGATGTTTTATAAGGTTCATCAGCAAGGAGTTTTTTCTTAGTAACGTTTTGAACAAAACAAAAATATTTACTAATACAAAATTTAATTCGTAGAATATTTTTTGAAAATAAAACTATTGTTGGCAGCAGAAAAAACGATTGGACAAAATAGGGCATCGGATGAATCTGTCAACAACAACAGTAATGAGTAAAGAAGAATCATAAATCATAATTCGAAAACAACCAATAGAAAATATCCGAAACTATATCAAACTCAAAGAGATTTATTTATTACTAAACACAAATTATTTATTATTAGCCATTCGATGCGTGTTTCGGTAATTATGTTAGTACCATCAGGACATGATCTAATCTAACTATTCAGGGGACAATCAACCAAGTAAGAAAATGGATTGAATTTTCGATTTAGGACCGCATCAGCAACTGAGGATATTTAGTATTTCGTAAAGGAGTTGTGGTATGATGTGTTGGAATTTATATCAAAAGTTCATGAGAGACATCTAGCGCACACTTACTCAGTTATACAAATGTCAAACTAGTCATGTTACCATACGAATATAGTTAGCATCGAACATTCGACAGGAGCGTATCATTTATCGTTACCCTTCCGTTTTTAACATGATGAAGCTATGCGATGTGGTGTTAAAGATTAGGGATATGTTGAAAAAGATCAAGATTCATACCTGAACTTGAGGCCAACTAAAGACCTAGAGCGAACATGTGGTTAGATAGTTAGGTGTAATAGTAGAGAAGCAGACACGAAATGAAAATAAATAGATAGTATGATTGTAAATGACATATAGGAATTCGAATACGAACCAGCACATTTATGAGTAAAGCAAATAGTGTATTGATAAAAGCAGTAAGGAAAAAAAAGAGTGTATGGACATATTGCAATGGAATATGGATGGAGTCATCATTCTGGCGGGTGTACGATTGGTGTAGAAAATAAAAAAGATAAGCGTGTGTCGGACATGAAAATTTCACAGGGTGGACATTATTTTAGTAACATTGATGAGAATGCTATTTTGTGTTTTATTTAGGTAGTTGTTAATACACCTTTTTCGCAGAAATGACCTAGCACGTCCCATTTTCAAAGAATTGCTTCTGCTTTATATCATGGAGTGATTGAAATTATCCTATGTCCAAACGTGAGTTTGGACTGGACAATGTAGGAATTACCACAATATCGTAGAGGTAGAATTCTACTTGCTTCTAGTATATTTCTTCCACAGTATTCTACGAATCTTTTGGGCAGTTTTATTGTTTCCTGTAGTTTAGTTCGTTTCTGTCTCGTTTACAGTGTAATCAAGTATTTAAGCCGATTTTATATAACATGGCAAGTTCTAGTCGTCGCAGCAGATACAAATCCAGCAAATAAGTTTTGTTATATATGGAGACGATTTATTTTAAAGTCACCAGCTAGATTTATATTCGAGGAAGTCAAAAAAGCCTATCTTTTTTATTCTAAGCGCCAAATTGGAGATTAAGATAAAAGTTGGGCTCCTCATGTTGGCTGGGTGAATTGTCACGTAAATTTAATGCATCGCAAGAAAAATTCTATGCCGTTTGCCGTTCCTATCGTGTGGAGAGAACCTACTGACCATGTAAGTGATTGCTACTTTGTATGGGCAGAAGGGATTTCAAAAAAGCAATTGGACAAAATTCAGCATCCAAATTTACCTTCTGCACCAGTTCCTCATAGCCAGAAACTACTGGGACCCATTGCGCCTTTAAACCTGGACATGTTTCCCGGTGATTTTAATTCTTCATCAGGATCTGATCCACAACTTCTTTAGAACACTGGTTGTGACCCAATATTTTTAACAACTACCAGTAAACCTCACTTAAAAATGAATTAAATGATTTGGTACGTTACCTGGGATTGTCAAAACCAAAATTGGAACTTCTTGGTCCCAGACGTCAACAGTGGAAGCTGTTAGATAAAAATGCAAGTGTTTCACTTTACCGAAAACGGAATGTAACATTTTCAAGTTTTTATATGTCTGTTGTGATATTGATGGTTTAATGAATAAGCTTAATATGGAACATGTACCTTCCGAGTGGCGTATTTTTATGGATTCGTCGAAATGCAACCTAAAAACAGTCTTGCTTTATAATGGAAACAAACACCCATCTATTCCTTTAACCCATTCAGTGAAAACGAAATAAACCTATGACAACTTAGCAACCATACTAAATCGCGTTATATGAACATGATTTAAAAGTGATAAGTATAGTAGTAATGTCTGAATGATTGTGGTGTGTTCATATATTTTTTCTTTTTTTGGGTTTTTCGCTACGATCTAAAACTCAAAAATATATAAAACATATCTGATCTTATGTAAATATATATTTTTGATATTTTTTTGAGTTTTAGATCGTGACGTAGAATCCAAAAAAAGAAAAAGAATATGTGAGTAATAGTGTGAGAAGTATATTGTTAGGACTTCAAGGGGGTTTTACAGTATTGCTGTTTTTGTGAACAGAGAAAGAACGTTACAGTAAGAAAGATTGGTCTCATAAAACTTCTTTTGAACTTCTTTGGTATTTTAAACATGTCCGTTCATATGACCCCCTTCTTAACCCAAAAAAGGTGCTTCTTCCGCCTTTCCATATTAAGCTTGGACTAATGAATAACTTTGTCAAATCCATGGAGAAAGAAGGTACTTAGGAACTTACTTAGGAAGGGGATACTTTCAAGTCAAGATCTAAGGGGATATTTTCAAGTATCTAACGAAATATTTTTTATTAAGTGATGTAAAACTATAAGAAAACTATTTCTGGTTTATAAAACACTTTTCTGGACTATTGCTGGTTTATAAAAAAATGATGCTACAGAAGACAAGAGGAAAATGTAAAAGTTTTTGTCCTCAGTAATATCTACTTTATCCTCAGTAATGTCTTTGCATGAATTAACCATGTTTAATATGTTTATGTTAAATAAATAATGGATTGTAAAAATATGATATCTCCTTTTTTTCCCTACCATCGACCCCCTGTAACAAAAAAACTATACCTGCTACAGTAATTGCCTTAGCATTTCGGATTTAAAGTGTTCCTAAATAATTCCGGGTATCGATCCGTTTGTTCTCTGAAGGGTCACGAAGTTTCGTCAAAATCTCATTTGGCATTCTTTAATTCGGATAAATGACATTTCCAACTGAGTGAATTCAACCTAAAGATCGATCAGAAGCAGCCTAAATTACCCAACTAAAGGGTGTTGTGTTCTATCGAGACAATGCTAGATCACAAATATCTTTGGACCTGACACAAACTTTTTCAGCTTGACTGGGATGTTTTGATCCATCTATCGTACCCTCTTGATCTTGGATCAATGGTGTTTTAAAATCTACTGTTGTAGCAACGATATTACGTAAGAAATTAAACTGCGAACCGACTCTTGTTACCAGTACACAGTTACCAGTTTTTTAAAGAAGCGTTTCTTCATGGACTTTAATAATTTTATCACGTAGCTTGTCTCCAATTCTTCCTGTGTCTTTGGATCTAACACAAACTTTTTCAGCTTGAGTGGGATGTTTTGTTCCATCCATCGTATTCTCCCGATCTTGGACCGACTACCATTTGTTTAGATCGCTTCAAAATATGTGGAAAAAATGTTACTTCTTTAAAATACTTGTCACTCATTGAAATTAGTTATTTAGCTAAAAACCTTAAAACTTTTAGAAGTGCGCCATTATACACCTACCGGAGAGATAGAGAAAGGAAAGGAAAGCGGCATTACTATGCAGACTAAATATAACTTTTCTCAAAAAAATGAAACGAAGTTTTACATCAACCTAACGAATAAACACAAATATTTGATGTCAAGCAAGAGTTGAATCTGTACAGCCTTCAGAAACTTAAATCTCTTAAACTACGTTGAGATAGCTTTAAATTTTGTTTTGTTTGCTTCATTTTGAAAAATGCGAAAGTGAAATTTGTGATAACCAGAGTCTGATATAGAACGATCGGGTCACAGAAAGAAAAAATACAAGAAGATAAATGTAATATTCAATTGTTTTGCTTTATTTGTTTCAATTGTTTAAGTTTTACTTGCAGAATTACGTGGTCTGTCCTCATTCGACTAAATAAAGAGTTGTTCTGTAAGCGTGTTAGATCTTCAGAATGAGGCACAAGGATAGGGGAGAGTCGAGGGATAGAAGATAACTCAAGGGGTCAGAGCAGAAAAATCAATTGGATGTGGGACGGGAAAGGAAGAGGAGGAGAAGGAGGACGGGGAGGAGGAAAAGGAGGAGAAGAAGGAGAAGAAGGAGAAGAAGGAGAAGAAGAAGAAGAAATTTTTACTGTCGGTTAAGTTTTGTTCCGACTACTATAATTAAAATTATTATTACTCTAAATATTGAAATTCACCCCGAGCGCACAAATAAAAATAATGACAATATTTCTTCAGCTTTTACCTTTTTGTTTGTAACCGAATATAATCCTGCCAATTAATTACCGGTAAACGTCTAAAGCTTTTCAAATATCGTTTAAATTAATTTCATTAATTTAGAAAGGACAAGAAAGGAATCAACCAAACCGATATAATTTGTTCGGCTCCGGAGTTTTTTCTTCGGGGCTGTTTTCTTTGTCTTTGTTCGCCGGTCTCAAAACAAATATTTACCTCGTTTTAATTTTTAAATTTTCGCGAACGCCCTTGGCGATACAAAGTTTTTTAATTAACAGGTAAAAGAAGAAAAAAGTGACCTAAGTTATAATTAATTTAGTTTATAGAGAGTGGAATGGGTGGTGTTTACGCTTGACAAGATTTTGCGAGAACGAATTTATTTTTAATTAGTTATATTATTAGTGTGTTTTAACTTTGGAACTTTGGTGAGTTTGCGGCCCGACCTTTTGATTTCAGGATCACATGTTCGAATCCTATTCTGTGGGGGCGAACGTTAGTACTTATTTAGCATGGAAATAATTGGAGCGAATCGATCAAACCAGATGAAATTCATGAAATTTGGTCGATAAAATCGTAAAAAATGCTTTGGGGAGTGTGGGGGAAACACGAACGTCAAGTAATCCCGAACGCAACAGTTGTAATATGTTAGAAAGAGATGACAGTATTTTGTTTACCGTCATCTTAAAGATCACGGCACCTGTAGTGCCAGACAACAACACGGGAGAAACGGACGTGGAAAACGGACACATAATACGAGATTGTTTAATTATTTACAAATGCTTTTAACCGGTTCAGTAACCTTGAAAAGGCTGCAAATGGTTTTATATCTGCAGGAATATATCCTTTGCGCTCAATTGAAATTGATACGATTCAGCCATATATTTCCCAGAACACTACATTAGAAGCAAGAAAAAATCAAACACTAAACAGCGAGACAGTTCAACCTCCAAATAATTAAGTATCCAAAGTCAAAACTGTCGAAGTAGTAATTTTTAACCAACAGGCTCCCGATGCTCACAATTCTATTTTACAAGATTGTTACGAACAAGCTGCTGAAAAAACTTCTGATATATCTGCAGCCGCACAAGTTTGCGATATTCATGCTTTCGATGCACAAGCTCCTGATACATACTTCAAATGACACACAACCGCTTAATACTTCTGCTTCTCCTCCCATGGTACAAAATTCTGGTTTAGCTATAAATATTCTTGGTGGGCATGACAATTTAGTTGCAAGTGAAAAGATGAACACGCTGTCAATTTCTCTATCCGAAATCGTTGAATTGCCTATTATTCTAAACTTGAAGAGATTTACTACTAAACACTTTTTGAACTGCTCGACGCACGTTTGGCTAACCATGTTAGCATCATCAGGAGATGATTTAATCTAATTCTAAAACTACACTATGTTCTATTTATATGAAAACCATACCTAACGAAGCGTGTAAAAATCATGAACCGTGAAGTGTACTAAGCCTTACATTAACAATTGAAAAAGTTGACTGAAAGGAATCGGTCCTTTATCGCGGTTCATGATTTTCTTACATTTTTCTATTTGAATGCTTTCATATGCATCCAAAGCCCTATTATTATTAACACTTTTAATTAGTCTTAAATTACTAATATCTATACTGTGGTCATGTTCGATTGCATGTTGGGCAACACAAGATTTTTCATTTCTCCCATATCTAATGTGGGTGTTTGCCCAATATACCTTCGATCACAGTCTTGACAACTAATTTTGTAAATCCCCGACTTTTCATGCTGCTCTACTTTATCCTTTGGATTACCCAGAACTTCTCTTAATTTATTATATGATTTGTATACAACCTTAATGTCCACTTTTTCAAAATTTTGTCTAGTCCTTTTGTCAACTGGGCATCAAATGGTATTACCATGAATTTCTTTGTGTTCTGATCCTTTTGAAAAGTCGAAGATTGTTTCAATAATTTTCTGAACTTATGTTTTCTAATTAGTTTATCTATAATGTTCTTATTATAACCATTCACTTCAGATACCTCCCTAATTAATTTTAATTCTTTGTTCTAATTATCTTTATTTAAAGGAAAATAGGACTATAGAATGAACATTATTTATGCCCTTGTTGCGGAACCAACGAAACAGATCTATACACCACCTGCTAAACAAAACAAGATCATGAAAAGAAATAAAAAGAGGGAAATATGCAGAAAAAATGCATAGCATGTGCAAAAACAAAAAAAAAGAACAGATACCATTTTTTAACGCTCAATGTGTGCAAATCAACCTAGATATTGTCCCGAATGCTTCTGCAAAGTATATTATTGTACACTTTATGAATAATACTTCTTTTTGTATTTATATAAGTAGAGCCACATTAGCTGTGGTGTCTAAAGCGTCAGATTTACGTTACGGGAGTTAATTTAGAGCGGGTTCGAATCCCGTACTAGGCAAAAAAGTTTTTCTAAAAATTCTTGTGAATGTTTCTAGGTAAGAGTGTAAAATCTGACAAGGAATCACCCCTCAGTCACGCCAGTTCGAGGCTGGGTAAGGCCGGATTCCTTCTCAGAGGTTTTCTACGTTTGTCACTCGCCAGTCGGTAGGCTTCTCGAGATATTTTCGGTTAAGCACAAAACCAAGGATTGATAGCCTGAGGGGGGTGCTAACCGGGGTTTTTGGTAGCTGATGACCGTGGTTCGGAACCCACGTTAAGCTGTAGGTCCAGTTGCTAAATAGCCTTCTCAGTTGCTGATGCGCCTCTAACCCCAAAACTTTACTTTTTTATTTATATAAGTAGATTATTATTTCTTTTTTTTTCCTATTTAAAATATTTTCAACTGTAAAAAAATACGTTTTATTTTTGCAACATATATATAATATTTAAAAACATAAAAGATTTATTACTAACCCTATCATAAAAAAAAAGAAAAGTGTTTGAAACAAGTACAATTTGCGGACATTATGAGGAAAAATGGCATGAAGTACGCTGGCTGGCCTACGACGCTGCTCCGCGTTTGGGGGCGGAGAAACTGTTGATCAGTCCGGCCACATGCAGTAGCCTGCTTAGTCGCGCTGGCATTGAACGTGTTAAACAATTCTAGATGTTGAGTTATGAAATAGTTAGATGGATAGTTAAACTTAATTAAGAAGCAATAAAAAAACTCTACATCATAATTCCGCTGTCTTGTTTAAGTTTTCTCTTAGGTATTCGTGTTTTTCTCACTCTCCCCTATACCAGGTGGTCCTTGGGACACGTACATTTTATAATGGAGCGTTTCTTCACCGATTTCGGTAATTCGATCTTCAATTCTTCTAGTGTGTGAGACTTACCTTCATATTTGTATAACTGAAAAAATAACGAAACTTTTTAAAGTTAAAGAAAATTTCTAGCGCCATTTTGTTTGAGTAAATATGAGGTATTAATAATAGTTTCCTCATTCAACTCTTGAACATTCATCTACAGGGTTTCCCAAAAATGTATACACATTTTCATACGGTTTACTTTAGGGTTTCAAGAAAAAAGTTAAAGGAACAGCCTTTATGTTAACTAAAGCCAGTTTTCAAACTGCCCACCATCGTGACCATTGCTGATAACGAGAAGCAATGGAATCGTAAATATCGAGAATCACTTCCATTGGTATTTGTCCGCATCTTTTTTCAATCGCTACTCTTAATTAATTGACAGTTGCCGAGGTTTTGTCTCATAAACTTTGTTTTTAATGCATCCCCATAAAAATAAGTCGAGCAGCGTAAGCTTAGGTGAACGTGCGGGGTATTCAACTGAACCACTTATTTCGATCCATTTGTTCGATAAAGTCTTGTCTCGATAAGCCCTTACGTCATGGTGATAATGTGGGGGTGCACCATCTTTCATCATTACCGACAGTTAGATCACGCCACAGTTTCTTCCGGCATGATTTCAATGTGTATGGCTTCAGCTCTCTTGGAGTTCAGTGTTTCACTTTTTTCGATCCATTTGTTCGATGGAGTCTCGTCAAGATAAGCCCTTACGTCATGGTGATAATGTGGGGGTGAACCATCTTTCATCATTACCGACAGTTAGATCACGCCACAGTTTCTTCCAGCATGATTTCAATGTGTATGGCTTCAGCTCTCTTGGAGTTCAGTGTTTCACTTTTTTCGATCCATTTGTTCGATAGAGTCTCGTCAAGATAAGCCCTTACGTCATGGTGATAATGTTGGGGTGAACCATCTTTCATCATTACCGACAGTTAGATCACGCCACAGTTTCTTCCAGCATGATTTCAATGTGTATGGCTTCAGCTCTCTTGGAGTTCAGTGTTTCACTTTTTTCGATCCATTTGTTCGATAGAGTCTCGTCAAGATAAGCCCTTACGTCATGGTGATGATGTGGGGGTGAACCATCTTTCATCATTACCGACAGTTAGATCACGCCACAGTTTCTTCCAGCATGATTTCAATGTGTATGGCTTCAGCTCTCTTGGAGTTCAGTGTTTCACTTTTTTCGATCCATTTGTTCGATAGAGTCTCGTCAAGATAAGCCCTTACGTCATGGTGATGATGTGGGGGTGAACCATCTTTCATCAGTACCGACAGTTAGATCACGCCACAGTTTCTTCCAGCATGATTTCAATATGTATGGCTTCAGCTCTCTTGGAGTTCAGTGTTTCACTTTTTTCGATCCATTTGTTCGATAGAGTCTCGTCAAGATAAGCCCTTACGTCATGGTGATGATGTGGGGGTGAACCATCTTTCATCATTACCGACAGTTAGATCACGCCACAGTTTCTTCCAGCATGATTTCAATGTGTATGGCTTCAGCTCTCTTGGAGTTAAGTGTTTTACTTTTTTCGATCCATTTGTTCGATAGAGTCTCGTCAAGATAAGCCCTTACGTCATGGTGATGATGTGGGGCTGAACCATCTTTCATCATTACCGACAGTTAGATCACGCCACAGTTTCTTCCAGCATGATTTCAATGTGTATGGCTTCAGCTCTCTTGGAGTTCAGTGTTTCACTTTTTTCGATCCATTTGTTCGATAGAGTCTCGTCAAGATAAGCCCTTACGTCATGGTGATGATGTGGGGGTGAACCATCTTTCATCAGTACCGACAGTTAGATCACGCCACAGTTTCTTCCAGCATGATTTCAATGTGTATGGCTTCAGCTCTCTTGGAGTTCAGTGTTTCACACCGAAAGTTTTAAGAAGAATTGAGCAACCTTATTATAGCATTTAGGGGTACCTTCTTCTGGCGACGGTATTCAATCCACGATGTATATGGTTAAGCATTTCTATTTTTACCTTTATCCGGCAACGCGACTTTTTTCCGCGTAGGAACTAATTTTCCTTTGCTTTTTCTCGACATTATAAATCACGAACAAAGCAGAATAGACACGTGCTATTCGAACTCGAAATTATTGCGGCAATGATAAGTTGAAGTAATAAAACAACACCAAGATTCGGCGACTTTATTAAAAGTCATAGCGACATGCGTAACACGGCGGCGGCGACTTATTTGTCAAAGAACTTTTGGTTAAGCTGGAATAAGACCTGTTTGTTTATAAATACTTTGATACTTGTTTGTTTTGAAAGGTAACTTGTAAATAAATATATATTATTCTAAAAATACCACATGTATTATCAGTTTGGGATCCACGAATAAAGAAATTTTCAGCTGCGAATACAAGAAGTTGTCATAATTTTTTAATCCGCGAATAACGGAACCGTGAATAAGGAGCTTTGAATGTAAAGATTTATAAAACAAAAGTCGGCCAATAGTAATTTATAGCTTCGAGTCGCGGATTCTCACAAAGAAAACAGAAGATATGCTTACAGTACTATATTTGAAAGAAGAATACTCAGAATATTTTTTCCTTAATTTCCCAAGAAATACCAAGAAATAAACGGTATTATTTTCCAATCTTTAGCTGTTTCTTTGTAACTAAATACAATTTCTCGTAATTAATTACCCTTTACGTTTGGAGCTTCTCAAATACAGTTTAAAACCTAGTCCTAACTTAAGTTCTAAGGAATCAAACAGGTATAACTTTATTCGGTACGGGCGTTTTTTCTTTAGCGTTGTTGTCTTTGTCTTCATTCTCAAAACAAATATTTATCTCCCTTTAATGAAAATTTTCGTGTACGCTTTTAGCGATCCGAAGTTTTTTTAATTAACAGGTAAAAGAAGAAACTGACGTAAATTATAATTAATTTGGTACGTAGGAAGACGATTCGATAGCATACTTTCTGATATTAAATTCATTCATAATATAGTATTTTATTAAATTTAGATTTATTTAAAATAAGGAATATAAGCAGTGGCGGCTCGTGGTCTAAATAGGAGGTGAAGCGCAGCTCGAAAAATAATAGGTATATCATAAGCAGCAAATCCAAAAATGTATCAAAACATAACAATAACATAAAAAAAATAGCTTACTCACCCGCACTTCAACAGCGATTAACGTAGGGGCACTGCAAAATCTGCAACCGCATATAATGTTTCTATTTTTTAAATGTAAGGTCAATTCTTCGGTCTTTTAAAGCTGCAAATCTTTCAATAATGTCCTCATAAAATGGTTCCACACTTAAAAGTTCGTTCAAAAGTCCTTTTTCAATAGAAATTTTCGCCAAATTACTTAGTCTGTTTTCTGTCATTGAATTTCGTAAAAATGTCTTGATTCTTTTCAAACAGGAAAAACTACGTTCAACTGAGACACTAGTCGAGGGAATCGTCACAATCAGGCATAATAATCTGGAAGCTTCCTTGAAGATATCTCTATTCTCGTGTAAAAGTTCCAACATTCGATCCAATTGAATTTTGTGGTAATTTTCATCATTATAAATGAAGGTTAATTCATTTTTCAGCCTTGATATATCGGGAAATAGGTCGGAAAAAAATGCTTTTAAATTATTCACTGACTCTAAAGGAAAGGTTTTTGCATACTCTGCAAACCGTGCTGTGTCCATGAGTGTAACGAAAATAAGTTTATCCATGTCTTGAAATCGTGTGTCAATTTGTCCAGAGATAGTATCTAAAATTTCGTAATACAATACTTTGTATTTTTCAAAGATTTCTTCAGTCGTTAAAGTTTTTCGTCCCTCGCGATAATTAGTTGGTACTGACACTTTTACACTGACTGAATCAAAAAGTTTTTGGAAATTTTCCTCATTTCTTTTTCCATTTAAAAGACGTTGAGTATTCCTAACTTGTGTTATACAAAAATTAATGTTAAGTGAACGTTTCTGTAACACATCAAACAGAATATCAGTCATTTTGAAAATGTCACTAAAAATAGCACTGAGTAGAGCAAATTCAAAATTATTCAGATGATTTAAGAAGCCCACACTTTGAGTTATTGAACTTTGATCCGAAATTTTGTCGTCTCTAATTTCAGTAAAAACTGTTTTTAAACCGTCCCATTCATTATCAATCACATTCACTATCTTAGAATTCGATGTCCAACGGGTTGAAACAGATGTGGGTACCCTTTTTTTCATTATTGTGTCAGCTACTTGAGTTCTCTTTGTAGAATAATGAAAAAAAGTCGGGAAACTATTCACGTTTGCGAAAAAAATACGGCACTGTGGTATAGTACTGCAACTCTGCTGAAGCACTAAATTGAAACGGTGAGCTGCACAATGTACAAAAATGGCTTGTCGAGCTTCGGTTTTTATTTTTGATTGGAGACCATTTATATGTCCTGACATGACACTAGCGCCGTCGTAGCATTGTCCTACTAATTTTGAACGGAAATCGTATTTTTCAATATGTTTAGTCACCAAATCAAAAAGAGCATCCGCTGTTCGGTCAATACTAACATCAAAGAAGCCCAAAAACCGCTCAACTAACTTTCCCGCACTATTAACGTATCGAAGTATAATGCTGCACTGAGATTTCTGAAGAATGTCCGTTGAGTCGTCGACTTGAATAGAGAAAAAATTACTGTCTTTTATTTCACGATCCACATGTTCATCGATGTAATCCGAAATACAGTCTATCAATTCGTTCTGGATGGTTTTTGAATTTGCAGAAAAAATGGGGGATATCTTCTTATAGTGTTCTTGAATGTCCACACTGCCCACAGATATATAAGAGTCCAAAAGTTCTTTGAAATTCCCCCGATTATCCGAGGAATCAGATTCGTTGTGCCCTCAAAATGCTAACTCTTGTTTTCCTAAATAAACAGTGGCGCGAATAGGTAACTGCATGAATCTTCTATTTAAAAGCACATTGTCATTGAACATTTTTAAATACAACCTGGAATTTTCCTTCAACGCGTCTTCAATTGTGCTGAGGTTTTTCTTTAATTTGGCAAACGATAATGCACAGTGAATGTGATCTGAAGAAGCTTCATGTCTACTACAACCCCTTGTTACGTTTCCAAAATTGTTAAAACCCTCTTTATTCCACACACTTAATTTTACACCTACTGTCAAACAGGGCATACAAAACAGTTTCTTCAAATAAACACTTCCACACAACCACTTATAATCAGCATACCACTGATTGCGGAACTTTCGAACGAAAACTCTGTCTTTTGATTTTCCTTGTTTTTCTATTTCAAGAAAAGGTTTGGTGTTAGGTCCCTCTATATGCAGAAAGTCTTTTTTGTCATCGTTTTTCCGTCTGGAAAATGGTGTTTCCAACAAAATGCACACCGGATCGTACAATGGAAACATTTTCAAAAACTTTAACAGCCACCCGCACGGCTCGATTCGATGTAAATTCACTGAATTTTATTCTTAAGGAAACGAAACGCGTGCAATAAAGCCTGCTGCAGCAGCATCCACGCGCCGCGCCGTTTTCTATTTTTAGCTCACGTATTTAGAAGACGGCTTCGTGCGTTACCATGGCAACCTCCGTAAACAAATCTGGAATTTGGCAGCGGTATTATCGATCGTGCTGGTTACGCTTCCCAGGCATCTCATACGAGGTAGAGTTTTCTGAGTGTTTGAACTGTTGAACAACGGCACTCGCCGCTCGCCGCTCGCCGCAGTCGTCGCTCTATTCTTTAAGATTACGCTACGTTTGTATTTTGTATAATTCATATAATTGTTAGTATTGTATTAATTTGGCATTAATTATTATAATGCTGATGTATTAATGTATACGTAATTAAATAAATTATTATACCAATTATGTTTTATATAAAAAATAAAATGTAAGTTTTTGTTTCGGAAATTGTGGGTGAAGCGGTGCTTCACCCGCGTCCCCTGACGAGCCGCCACTGAATATAAGTATTATTTTATTAGTGTTTACTTAAGACAGAAAATGTTCAGGGCTTGATAATAAAATAAATTAAAATTATAATAAATTACATAAATTAGTAATCGTTTCCTTGTTTGTTTTTTAAAAATAGCTTTTAGGTGTTAAGTTATTATGTGAGGAAGAAGAAAAAGCTTAAGCAAATTTTAAAATTTAAGGCTGCTGAAAGGAAATAGATATGCTGGCTTACTACATAGATTTATGAAAGCTATATTATAATGGAAGCTAAAAACGATGTTATATTAAACACAATGTTTTACACCGGTGATATATAATACATATACAGGCTGTTTCATAACTTTTCCGTGTTAATGTTAAAAGTGTTACTAATAATAGGGCTTTGGGTGCATAGGAAAGCATTCAAATAGAAAAATGTAAGAAAATCATGAACCGAGATAAAGGGCCTATCCCGTTCAGTCAACTTTTTCAATTACTAATGTAAGGTTAGTAAACTTCACGGTTCATGATTTTTACATGCTTCGTTAGGTAGGGTTTTTCATATAACTAGTACATAGTTTAGTTTTAGAATTAGATGAAATCATCTCCTGATGATGCTAACATGGTTAGCGAAACGTGCGTTGACCAGTTCAAAAAAAGTGATTTGGTGTTTAGTGGTAAATAAGATTTTGACAAAATTCTGATCTAGACGATAAATCTTGTGGAAATAAATTTGAACAGGCGAAAAATAGTAGAGAAATAATTTTTCTTTATGGAGAACTCTGGAAACGGCAGATTTGCTAATTTCTGTAGATGTCTCCAGACGCCTAGTGGCTGTTTCAGGATTTTACGCGATACTAACCAAAAGGTCCTTTTCTTGTTCTACCTTTATACGTTTCTGTCGTCCACCAGGATTGTTGTAATATAATGAAGCCTGTTTCGCCTAAGTGATTGAAAATTCTTTGAAACATTTGTCAATTTGGGATGATTTTCGTTGGGTAGAGCTCTTTATACCTTCTAACTGTAGCGCGACTGTTGTAATTTTCTTGTGTTTAAAAGCAGATCATATCCCTTAAATCACGGTTAGGAAACTGATTAAGCATGGGCATTTTTTACAAATTATTTAATACCAACAATTATTCAATACCAAAGATTGGAGAAATTTGTTTTCACCTACGTTTAATAGGAGAGATGGAAAACAATGACATTTGTCATCGAGACGTAATAATTTGTATACAATATCCAAGTTCGAACACGAATATCTCGCAAACCGCGTGAGATATCGATATTGACCAAGGATACCTTTTTTTACGTGGAATTTATGACTCTTCTCTATTTTGAAATCAAAATATTCCCAGCTTTATAGGGTAAAAAAAAGTTGTGCGAGTTGATTCCTCACAAAGTAGTTAGCAAGCGCTCTAGCGCTCTAGGGACTAGGCTCAAGCTGGTACCAAATTCGCATTTGTCGCCTTTGAAAACTCAATTACCCCGGTTTTAAACTTCAACCGTGTTTAAATTACCTCAATTTTTCGAAAATTTAGATTCACTTTCGACACTCTGTATCTTTTTAATGACTAGTATTTCAAAGCACATTTATTGACTAAGTCCTATTATTTCAATCTCTACATCACCAGTTGCTCTATGACGGATAAGTTATGGGATACCGTGTATAAAAGGTGTCTCCAATTGTTTTTCGTGTTTGTTTTAACTATTACGCGCCAAACACAAATAGTGGGGGAGGGGAGTAGTGTCAAATGCTTGACGGACTTTTTAAGTTTAGTAGCGACAGATCATTTCATGGGACCACAGGGCGTGAGCATTTGCGTTCGAGCATTTTATAGAAATAACGATTTTTACACTATTGTTTGACGTCTGTACAGGACAAATTTTAATTTAGCGGGCATTAGAAATGTGCCAAGCGCGAATTTAATCAAGCATTGGGTGCGCAACTTTGAAACGACTGGAAACACAATGCTGGATAAATCCACTGGGCACAAAAGGATATCAAGAACGAGCAGGAATCTTGCCCGCGTTCGCCAGTCTGTTAGAGACGATCCAGTCCATATCCAGACACTGAACACACCAGTGTATGAGTGACATTTACATTTTAAACAGTGTTGTCTCTATTAGGCTTCATGCCGGCCGCGGTGGTCAGGTGGGTTAGTTACCTGCCTGGCAATCCAAAGGTAGTTGGTTCGATTCCAGCGCTCGGATGGGTGTTTTTCTTTAATTCTTCTGCTCGTCTTACTTCTTACCCTACACACACACTTATATATACTCACATTCACACACACACGCCCACACATATCCACACCTAAATGTCTGTAATTGTTTCTAGGCAAGAGTGTAAAATCCGACAACGAATTACCCCTCAGTCACGTCAGTTAAAGGCTGGGTAAGGCCGGATGCCTTCTGAGAAGTGTTCTACGTTGGTCACTCGCCAGTCTAGGCTTTCTGATAGCTTTATGGGTAGGCACATAACCAAGGGTTGATAGCCTGACGGGGGTGCTGGCCAGGGTTTGTCGGTAGCTGATGACCGTAGTTCGGAACCCACGTTAAGCTGTATGTCCAGTCGCTAAATAGCCTTAGATGCTGATGCGCCTCTAACCGTAAATCATTTCCTTTTTTCCTTTTCGATTAGGCTTCAAGCTTCCGACACTCTTATTGAAAAATGCTTTATCCAGCAATAAGTTTTTTTCGTTTTTCTCTTTAAATTTTGCGTCATAAATCTGAAAATATAGGATTCACAAGTTTAACTACTATCTGCGATTTTAGTCCGCCTGAATTATCCGCCTGGTTAAATCCCCCTGAATTCTGAGGTACTTCAGTATTTTTATACATGTCCGTCTTTCGTAATCTAACCCGATATAGTAAAATTCTGAATACGTGACTATACTTCCAAGCACGGAAAATAATCATGATGGAGAAATATTATGAAACAAATTGCCGGAATAGCCTGTAGAGTAATAAAAGTCATTAATTATTTGGCGAATGGAGACGGCCAGTTTTATAGTTTTGCCTCTTTGCTTGGCTCCACCATCCAACTTTATTATTAATAAATAAAACCCCATTCGGTCCTCGAATCTCCAACATTTTATCCTTGCTACTGCTGAAGGGGAATGAGAATGGAGATTGGGAATGAGAATTGGAGGGGAATGAGAATTGTCCAACTTTTGGGACTGGGATTGGGATATATATATATATATATATATATATATATATATATATATATATATATATATATATATATATATATATATATATATATATTTGAGCATTTTATTGATTGCTTGACTGGGGACAGGCCCCACCTATCCCTACAATTGGACTTTTGCCGACCTCCCGTCGGATATCGTATATATGTGGAATATATGTTGTCGTATATATGTGTTAGAATTCTTTGGACTGGAACACATTATTTGAGTTCTTTTTCAATTTTCAATCCTTTTAAAAATGTCCAGAAACATGATATCTCATTTTAACAAATTAAGAGTAATTGTTTTGTGACAACAGGGCTTTAATCAAAGTGATATCGCGGAAATTGTAGGTGTTTTCTAAAGTGCTGTGTCGAAAATTTATTAAAAAACCAAGAGACAAATGACATAAAGAATCGCCCCAGAAGTGGTAGAAAACAATGTACAACAGCTACACAAGATCGGCAAATATCAATGATAGCTTGAAGATATCGTTTGGAATCTAACTGGTAGCCGCGGTCCGTGGGGGAAAAACAGGTGGGGCACGTATAAACAAATTTTGGAATGGGGATAGGGAAATGCGTCACAACCAAAAATTTTACATTTCTTATCATACACACACTTTGTTGTGTAGAAATACGACTGTAAGACATCAAATTTTCATTTCATATTTTATTTTTTTAAGTGGGGTACGTGCTTACGTGCCCTTAAGGACCGTCCAACCGTTACTGCTAACTGGTATATTTACCACTTAGATTCCAAACGATATTCCATTATATATTTGATCAAATATCAATAGACATTCTAACTTATCGGAAAAATAGAGAAAATTGTGAAAATAGAGTTCACAACTGATAAAGCATCTGATAAAATTCACATTTTTAGAAAAAAACGAAAAAAAAATGCGAGTAAAAAAAGGTAAAGTCTTATTTCAACAATACTTTATTAATTTTAATATAAATTTGCTACAGTTGATACTCCAATTTAATTAAAATATATTCTTTACTGTTAAGGATTTAAGGTTGAAGTATGAAAAAGCTTCTCATTTAACGTCCCAATTTTTTTTTCTTTCTTTAGAAGTCGATTTCATCTAACCCTACCCATTTATTATGTTGGATAAAAATGAAAATACTTTTACTCAAAAGCATAAAATTAAAAAAAAATCTATATCGAATTTTTAAACAATTGCAAACTTAAATTTTAATTGGGGTTTTTTCGTAAACTTATGGATCAAACTTAAACATTAAACTTAATTGTGGCGAACCCTTTTTTGATGCTTGCAGCGCCGGAGGCAAGTGAAACCAACATCAAAAAGATGAAAATCGAGAGAGAGAGAGAGAGCGTTTAAAATAACAAAAAAAAAAAGAAATTATTAATGGTTAGCTGGAATAGAGAAGGGTGGCAAAAGAGTCAAAGCTATAAAATTGCTAATGTTTTTCATCTAAATGATGTAATAAAAGATAACGTTACATTGCCGAGTTATAAGTGTAGTGAAAGGATTTCTGGGCAACAAGAAAGATGAAAACTATAAAAACCTCATTGATGAACTCTTGAAAGCCTATGAAATACTAGGGTGTTGTATGTCCTTAAAAATGCATTTTTTTACATTCCCATTTGGATTTTTTCCGGAAAATTTGGGCAGTAAGCGACAAACAAGGAGAGATTTCACCAGGATGATAGAAGCAAGATACCAGAGATATTGGAACTCATCTATGTTGGGCCATGGTTTTTAAAAAGACATGATGCTACAGAACACCTATTTCTTCACTATTTTGTTTTGGGGTTTTTCATCACGGTCTAAAACTCAAAAAAATATCAAAAATATCTGTTCTTATGTAAATAGTCACTGGATAAAAAACAAAAAAACCAACAAATTTCTCAGTGATTCTTCTTCTGTAATACATTTGCCTAACGAACAACATTTTAATAAATACAAACAATTTCTAAAATAAATACAACATTTTGAACGTTAAGGTTTGGTTGTATTAATTTCTATATATACTGAAAAGATAGGAAGTAAATATATTTTGTGTATATGTCAATGATACTTATATTGACAATAATAGTTTTAATGATGTATATGTACATATGTATATATATGTATATGTACATATGTATATATATATATATATATATATATATATATATATATATATATATATATATATATATATATATATATATATAAACAATGGGGCGTCAATACATTTACGAAGTCGCTTGCGACTGTTTCCGACGATGCTCGCACACTGATCCACCGTAATTTCGCCCTAGGCGCGCGTCAAAGCCACTTTCAGCTGGTCAACCGGGACGTAGCGTGTAACCGAAATTTTTTGCTTCAGGATGGACCACACCGAGTAGTTCATCGGGTTAAGATCCGGCGAGTTAGGCGGCCAAACGTCTTTGCCCCAAAAGCCGGGAAACAGCTCTTCGGAGACGGCAATTGTCGAAATGCCGGATTGGCGGAATGCGCCGGTGCCCAGTCTTGCTGAAGCGTGAATCCAGCTGGGCCAAAGTGCTGCGCCGCCCACGGCTCCAGTACGTACGCGTCGGCTGCTGGTAGTTGGCAGCATTGATCTTGACGTTCTGCTCGATGAAGACCAGAGGCGTCTTTCCGGTAGTGCAGATCCCGGCCCAGACAATGACGGAGGCCGAAAAATGGCTGCGACCGATGGATTTTGCAGCTGCGGTCTTCTGCTGACCTTTCCTGAGTAGTTGACGGCGATTCTGACGGTTGTGGAGCGGCTCGACGGTAAAAATCTTCTCGTCTCGTTGAAGAGCACTTTCGACAGGCGAGCACCACCGAGCAAACGAAGAATCCGACAAGATTTCTCGAGTCGTTTCGCCTTCATCGCGTCGTTGAGGAAATGGACGCGAATGATCTTGCAGCTGCGCAGTCCCAGCTTCCTCCTGACGATGTGACGGATGCTTTTCTCATCAACGCCGAGCTCTTTCGCCATCTTCCGCATCGAACGCTCTGGATTTCGTTGAATTCGGCAACGGACCTTTTGGACGTTCTCCGGAGTGGTCGCGGTGGTTGAACGACCGCTTTGAGGACCGTCCGCAGTCCCGCCGGTCTCCTCATAACGTTTCACGGCATCGTAGACGGTTTGCTTCTTGTAACCAGTCATGCG
This sequence comes from Cosmopolites sordidus, assembly GCA_031761425.1. Taxonomy (NCBI): domain Eukaryota; kingdom Metazoa; phylum Arthropoda; class Insecta; order Coleoptera; family Curculionidae; genus Cosmopolites; species Cosmopolites sordidus. The sequence goes on along the minus strand of JARFXV010000270.1, from coordinate 1,418,259 downwards.
AACAATGTCAGCCGTCTTCATTCCTTGTTTGTGCAATTCGACCAGTGACACGCTGATTTTCACGAGACATAACTTCAACGTAACTGAAAGTAAATAAATAATTACGACACATTCTGGACCAAAATTAAACAAGGAATTCAATAAAACCATCAGAAATGACAAATAACTTAATTAACTAAACCAAAAATGCATAAACAAAAAAGTACGGGAACTTTTTCCGCACCATGTATACACCTATTTTTATCAATGTTACTATAAAAAAGTTTCAAATTGTTGACCTGTGTAATTATTGTTTAAAGAAAAAGAACTGTTTGATTTTGTTGTCAGACTAATTGTTTGTCTTTGAACAATTAAAAAATTGTCTTCAAAACAAATACAAATTTGGAACTTATTATCGTATTAAAAAAATAATCAAACCAATAAAGCTTTTGTAAATAAATTTCCCAATAGTCGTATTCTAAAAATCACTATATATTGGACGATAAGTACTGTCAGCCTTATATTTGTTTTTGCTTTTGCCTGTCTTGGCTATGGAATATCGTAATTAATAATAAGCTCTCTCAACCCACGGATTTCCAACCTTCTGACCCTTATTTCAACTGCTCCAAGCGTCGAAAGCGTTAGAAATCTTAATCAAAAACGACTCCATTCCCATTAAATTTAATATTTAAGTTCGACTGAAAAGTTTACAAAAATTCACCAAGAAAAATATAACTTTGCAATTGTTCAAATATTCGTGAGAGGAAATATACGATTTCCAACTTTTGGGTAAAATTTGCTAAAAAGTCTTTCATTTTTGTCGATGTTAATTAACGGGCAGGGTCGGAAAAACTTGACTGCTAAAATAACATAATTTACTCCCGGGAGGTTAAATGAGAAACTTTTTGATTATGAATGAGATGAAATTGGTATAAACTGTATCTTTAATCGAAAAGTTTCCGATGGAACGTTATGTAAAAATTATTTTTAAATTGAATGTATTAATCCATAATATTTATTTAATATACATTAACTTATTAAAATTAATACAGTTTCTTCTTTTCAAGCATCGTTTGTACTATCTTTTTTACATTTCCTGATTTTTTTTATATTTCCTCTTTTGCATGTGTTTACAGTTCAGCTGTGAATCTTAAAGGCTCTGAACCTGGTGAATCCAAAAGGCCCCATGGTGTTAGTTACTTCGTTGCTAGTGACGAGTTAAAAAAAACGTAGGTTTAACGAAGTTATATTCAGGTTTAGTGTTGTAGTTAAATTAAGTTTGGCTAAATATTTTGTGTAATTTTTTATGTGTGGTGAAGTAAATTGGAATTTATTTGTTTATTTATTTATTTTTTTTTGGTTTCAGGATCCAGTTAATAGTATATTGTACCACTTCTTTAAGATAAGTTGGCAAAAGAAATATATAAAAATAATTGATACAGATCTTGACGCAGATCAATTTTCAAATTTATTAAGAATACTTAACGAGTACAAGGATTGTTTTGCTACTTCTTTAAGCGATGTTCGCAAAACAAATATTACGAAAATTGTTAAGTAGAGAATTACTATTAAGATTAATTCTATCACCCAACAATCCTCTTAAGAAGTATTTTCAGATACCGCCCAAGAGGTTTTACGCATGCCTCTTTAGCAAATGAAATTTGCGATGACCTACTAAATACTTTAAGCCCGTTACATTGTATAATCATCGCAAATGTCAGGATTTTGAGTGCAAGTTTCGTGATTCCTAGTTTGGCAACGCACACACTGTATCCAATCAAGAAAGAATGGGTACAGCAAATGGGTACAAAAGCAAAAGAATGGGTACACTCTTAGCACGGATCGGTGGAATTTACATTAAAAATATCAAATATAGATTTTTTAAAACAAAACTCAGACGTTCAATGCCACAGCGAAAACAATATGGCCGATACGCAATGAAGTTAGATGCATATCGCTTGATGTTGCCGATATTGAAATTGAAAAATGTTTTTTGCATTATGAGAGTGGTCCAATTTAGTTGCCGGTCCAATATACCAGACTTTCCCCTATAGAGTGATTTTTTTAGTGTATTCGAACTTCCGATGGGGGTCGCTGTCAAACGAACAGTAAGTTGCGTGTACAATCGCCAAACCGAGCAATATATTTGCCGAATTACCAAAAAATTTCGAACGCATTTCACGCTGCTCGATATTAAAACAAAAACAAGACAAAAAAGTGTGCGTTTCGAAGAAAATATAGTCACTGTTGCGTGCCGTTGGTATTGTGGATGAAGATCCATATTTATGAATTCGTTGGCGTTCGCAGAAAGTTGGGATTTGATATTCGACTACGTGCAAATTTCGATTTGGAGGAGATCTGGTTCCAACAGGAGATTTATTGAGGGAACAGTTCGGTGAGAAAATTATTTAGAGGAAGGGAACTATTATTTGACCACCAAGGTCATGTGATTTAACGTCTTTAGATTATATTCTTTAGACTTATGTTAAATCTTTGATCTATGCCGATTAATAAGCAACCGTAAGACCCCAATTGCTTAAAAAGGTGGTAGGAAATTAGATTGACAGCTACTTCTTTATCATTATCATCATCAAAACTCTTTCAGATTCCACTTACACTTGTCTAAACACAGCTGAAAAGTGATACTTGATTTTGTTTTTGGTCCGCAATGAGAAAACGCGACATCTGTCGGGCTGATTGCTTCCTGATAAATACATGTTCAACCGAGATGTTTATCATTTCAACAGTCTCTCTAACCTTCACTCTGCAATAGGCCAACTAACGGCCAGATCTGGAACAATTACGAAGTGAAATCTCCAACTTGATTAAGTCAAAAGCAGAGTATCAGAAAGAGTTTGCTTTCTCTATGACGTTTGAGGTGGGACAATACGTTCTTGTTCGTAAAGCAATGGGAAGTAATGAGGGTCAAAGTAGAAAGATCCACTTGATCCACGTTACAAAGGACCCTTTGTTACCATGAAAGGATAACGACCGATTTGTAGTTAAAGACCTGGATCTAAATGCTCCAGGAAAGCTTATAGGGGAATATGCTCGTCTGACAGAAAGAAATTGTTCGTTACGGTGGTGTCATCCGACGATGACGAATCTACGAATGAATGATTTTATTTAAAGGTAACTCTTGACGGGGACGCGAAGAATCGTCAGGTTAGCCAACTGTGGTCACCCAGTATGGTTAATAATGTAGCCATCCTGTATGGTTAACAACATCAATATAATGATTCAGCAAGAGGCCGGGAATGTTGTTTTTTTCGGTGATGTTAGGTGATGATATGGGTCGGCTGACGAAGTGAGGCGACGGGGGGATGCACTATTCAGTCTGTAACGAAGTCTATTTGATTAAAATCATTTGTTTGATTTATTGTTAATTATCCGTGTATTTTCAGGAGTGTTTACATATATATATATACATATATATATATATATATATATATATATATATATATATATATATATATATATATATATATATATATATATATATATATAAATAAATATACAGGGTGTTAGGTAAACATGCTGCAAAAATTAAAGGGGTTATTCCTTGACTTATTCTAAGAATATTTTCTTGTATGATGATTTTTGAAAAACCCCTTTGTTTCGAAGATACAGGGTGAACAAAATTTACGACTATATTTAAGTCTTTCTCTGACAATGTATTTATTAAGTAATGTCTGAATGATTGTGGCGTGTTCATATATTTTATTCTTTATTTTTTGGGTTTTTCGCCACGATCTAAAACTCAAAAAAATATCAAAAAATCTGTTCTTATGTAAATAAAGAATCACTGGGTAAAAAACAAAAAACGAAACGGAGACACATTTCTCATTGATTCTTTTCTGTAATAAATTTGTCTATCAAACAACATTTTTAAAAATATAAAAATTTTCTAAAATAAATACAAACTTTTGACTTTTAACGTTTCGAGAAGTCTTCTCCTCCCGTTTTCAAAACGAATCTAAAAAGTAAATACTATTGATTTCTATATATAATGCAAGGATAGGAAGTAAATATATTTTGTGTAAGTAAGTAAATAAAATACTTGACAATAATAGGTTGACAATTATGGTATTGATAATATAGTATATATCATTGATAATATAGCATATTGCATTGACAATAATAGTTTTTAATGACAGTGATATACTACCAAAAAAAAAATATATAAGTAAGGTTTACTGTGCGATTATTGTGTACTAAAATACTCTAACGTTAATTATATTCTTTAGAATCGGTAACCATATTGAATTTAAATCTACCGAAGGCATGGCAATACAGTTATTTTTATTTAAATTAATTATCGCGGTTTTTTTAAATCTTCTGTATGTTGTTACTGATTCTTTTAATACCGTTTTGGAATTATTCCAATTGATTTTATGTTCCGATCCCCATGCGTGATAAACAAATTTTAGATTTATTAAAATCGTCCAAAAAAAAATGTGATTGTTCTAGCATAAATGCTTTAATTTCATTTAAAGTTGCTGGGGGGGTAAGGCAATCTGAGGCTAGTGAGGTAATCTGAAGCGAGTGAGACAATCTGAGGCGAGTGAGCTTGATCTACATCCCTAGCAATTATGCCCATACACAATATTTCCTTGATCAGCGATTTCTTGAGTGGGAAGCGTGAAAGGTTTATATATATATATATATATATATATATATATATATATATATATATATATATATATATATATATATATATATATATATATATAGTTAACTATATACCTTAATTTGCTTCAGAGCAAGATCTAGCACAAATATTTGCTCCTATAGGCACTATAGAAGCATAAAAATAATGAAGGGTTATAAAACAGGGTATAGTTTTGGATTTGGTTTTGTTAAATATTGTAAGGAAGAAGATGCTGCTCAAGCTATTGAAGTATTAAATATTATAACCCCTATTTTAAAGCATTTGTCGTCATCTATCTTACTGTAACTTGCATATAAACATGAGATAAACATCTAGCGAGAAGAAATATGATATGACGTAATATATATAGAGGGTGCAATGGAAAGTACTTCCTTAAATTTATTCAACGATTCTTCACATTATTTTAAAGAAGTTTAAAAGAAAACAAGAACAAGGATCAAAAAATTGCAAAGAAAAGCGATGAGAAGAATTAACATTTGAAACAAATATGTGTGTGTTTGGTTATTATTTAACGAATAAACTACAAATAAACTAATGAATATTGTTAACAATTTTTTCAATTAAGAATCATGATCTACATTAGCCTTGAAATATGTAGTAACGACGAAATATCGCTACCAGTTTGTCATTAGATTGTTCATAGAACACTAAATAAGCAATTAATCTACCCTTATTATGTAGAGAGGGTACAATCACTTTTACCCGCTGATTTGTCACACATACAAAAATATTGTGAATGATTGTTTACCGGCCAAAATTAAAGGAATACAAATTGTTTTTCCATATTTTATCAACCGATAAAGCTTCTTTTATCTAGAATGGGATAGTGGATTCTTCGAACATACTTGATACTCAATATGATGTGATACTCAAACTTGATACTCAATATGTTTGTTTTTTGATTACACTTTCCATTATTTGTTAGTTTTAATCAAATATAAAGCATATTAAATTTTATTCCAAATACTTCAAAAACGTTTACCCTTTTTCAAGTTTGTTTTTCATTTTAGAATAGATTTATGTATTTTTTAAGATATATCCACACTTCATAATATAACCTAGTCTAATATAATCTATTTTTATTAGGTGATGAAAATTTCCAATGTAGAAATAATCCCGATAGAAAAGAAATTACCAGAATAGCCTATAGAGTTACAAAAGTCATTAAATATTTGAAGAGAGGGATCGCCAGCTTTATAGTTTTTGCGTTCTTGTTAATAATTTAGCCTTTTCACAGCACTCGGATTACCACTCTCCAATCTTTTTGCGCTGTTCAAAAATTCGGGCGAGGAAATTTATAATTTCTAACTTTTGGGTTCCTTCATTTCATTTCTTTCATTTTTGCTGATGTTAATTAACGGATAGGGTCAGATGAATTCAAGTTTTAAAACAATATATATTGTTCGTGGGATGTTAAAATAAGAAAGTTTATTCCAAATTTCAACAACAAGTTCAACTATTAATTAAACAAAATATAATATTATAAATATATATATATATATATATATATATATATATATATATATATATATATATATATATATATATATATATATATATATATATATATATATATATATATATATATATATATGGTAGGTAGCGTAACGGACCGTGGAGGGAAAATATAACAGAAATCTTTCACCCTTTCTCCACGTGGTGCCACCGATCGCCTTCACCGATCAGATTGATCGGGGCCAGACCAGATTAACTGGCCATTTTAATGACGGGTCGTGATCGCATACTACTCACGCCATCATACGGCGAATGCTCGTAGCAGTCAGGACCGCTCGTAACATTCTGCCTGGAACCTCGGGTATAGTCCAGGTATGTCCACAAGGTAGCGTAACGGACCGTGGAGGGAAAATATTACAGAAATCTTTCACCCTTTCTCCACGTAGTGCCACCGATCGCCTTCGCCGAACTGTCAACCATGCGACGTCACGTGTCTCTCGGGACCGGTTTCTAGCCTTTCAGCCGTCATCAGCCGAGCTCTAGACGAACGCAAGGAAAGCAGTTCGGAGGGACGATCGGGGCCAGACCAGATTAACTAACCATTTTAATGACGGGTCGTGATCGCACACAACTCACGGGGCCAGACCAAAATGGCCAGTTAATCTGGTCTGTCCCCGATCGGCCCTCCGAACTGCTTTCCTTGCGTTCGTCTAGAGCTCGGCTGATGACGGCTGAAAGGTGTTAAATGTGTTAATTAAGTTAAAAATTGGTCTTAATATGGTAGAGCTTTTATTACATGGCTAGAAAAGTAATTTAAAGAGGAATCATCCAGTGAAAACCCGAAATCGATATCTCTGACATGTCAAGAGATATTTCGATTTTTCGTAAAATGTGAAGGAAGGCAAACATTAGGTTAATATTTTTTTTAACTTAATGCAGGTAGTAGTGAAATAATAACTGATTTTTCCACTTGCAGTTTTTTCTCGATTTTACTACCGTTTTTATTTTGGGATCCTTGAAAATATCAAAAATTTCTGTATTTGTTCTTCTCATATACCAGTCATCGACATTTCTTTCCCCAGTTATGCTCTTGATTATTCTACGTTCTCATCTCAATAGTTTCTCTTCTTGTTTCTTGTTTAGTACCCATGTCTCACATCCATACAATGCAGTTGGTCTCAATACTGTCTTATACAATCTTGATTAGTATCCCGGGATATGAATTTCGATTTTATTAGATGGTTCAAGGTACCTGCACATCTGTTAGCTTTGACCAATCTTAGATCTATCTCCTTCTCTACTTGATCCTTACGCCTAAGTAGACAAATTCTTCCACGGTTTCAAAAATTATTCTTCCTAGTTCTGTATCCACTTCCACTTTCTAGACCTTTTATTGTAATTATTAGTTCGCTTTTCTTTTAATTGATTTTTAAACCAAATTTGTATATTGCCTCCACTAGCCTTTTTGTCACTTCTTTCAATTCCTTCTCACGTCTCTCAATTATTGCTATATCGTCCGCATAACCCACTATTTGATGATTTCTGTAATGAATGTGTTCTTCTCTGTTTAGCTGACCCTTCCTAATAATTATTTCCAAAACCTTGTTGAATAATAGTGTCGATAGTGGATCGCCTTGCCTTGGGGCTGCCTTAATCAGAAAATATTCTGTCGTTCCTCCCTTTACACCTACATTGGCTGCTGTTATCTCCACGGTCATGCCCACTAATCTCACTATTTTAGAGGGAACTTTAAATTCATTCATGGTTTTTATCATTCTGAATCTCCTTAGTCAATCATAGGCCTTACTAAAATCTATAAACAGTACTATTGCAGGAATTTTATATTTATAACACGTTCTTAGTGTTTTTTTTCATGATAAAAACCTGGTCGGTTGTTCCTCTGCCATTCCTAAAACCTGCCTGATATTCCTCTATCTGTGGATCAATTATTCCTTCTAACCTCTCTTTAATTAATATCGCTACTATTTTATAACAAGTATCTAACAAAGAAGGATTTAGGATAGCTATAATGGTGGTATTGTCCCAAGTTACTGGCATTTTTGCTTCTATCTATATTGTAATGATCAGTTCGAACAAAAACGTTTTAGCTCATCTCCTGCAATTATTTTTCAGTTTATCTCCTACAAATTTTATGTTTTCTGCCGCTATTGCACTCTTATTGAACTCTTACCATTTTTAAGTTGCTTTATAATCTCTTCTACTTATTCTTTTGTAGATTCTGCTATTTGAATGTTTTCTTCTATTTATATTACCAGATCTTCATTTTCCTCATCATTCCATTTTCTCAAAATATTCTTTCCATCTTTCCTTTGTTCTTTTTTCATCTCCTATCATATTGCCCTCTATATCTATAATATATATTGTTTGATCTCGTTTACATTTGCCTTTCTTCACCTCTCTGTAAAAATCCCTTATTTCTTTCTTGTGGTAATAACTTTTTGTATGCTGTATACTTTTCTCGTTTTCAAGCCATGTCTTTTGTCTAATTATATTCTAAGCTCTTGCTCTCTATTCTGTATATGTTTCTGTTTGGGTCTGAAGTGCCTTCATTCTTAGTTTATTCCTTATTTCTATTTCATTAAGGCATTCTTTATCGTACCAATTGTCTATCTGTTGTTTTTTCTTTACGGGCATGACTCTTTCTGTTGCTTTTTGACTAACTGTTTCTATCCTTCTCCAATCCACATCCAAACTTCGTATTTCTTTCTATTCACTTTCTCTGAAACGTTATTTCTTTTAAATTTCTATTTTTCTCGTCTTCGCCTTTCTTAAACAACATTACGGCGTTATCTAAAATAAAATTTAAGAAATGTGAAAATTTGACTGTTGGGTACCATCCTCACAACAAGGTCTCCACGCCTGAACAAGAACGTGTATTAGTCGACTACTGCTTAACATCTGCTAAATTATATTATGGATTAATAACGGCTGATTTATGAAAGTGTGCATATCAATTTTCTTTTGACAATAATATAAAATATCCCTAATCATGGGATAATAATAAACAGGCTGGTAGTGATCGGTCGATCACTTGATATGAAAAGACATCCGGAGATATCTGTTAGAGTTCCAGAGACTACAAGTCTTGCATGTGCAATGAATTTCAAGAAACCTAATGTTTTGGAAATTTAAAAAGTGTGTAAATTTATAAATCAAGAAAAAGTAGAGTAGTGAAAAAAAAACAAATAGATTTTATGGTAAACATTTAAGAAAATAAATAATATAATAATATATGTTCGTTACAAATGTTCAATAACAGTATTAAGACATAATAAATAATAAATTATTTATTAAAAGTGTCTGGTTCAATTGATCCCAATTGCTCCTGCGCTGGGGTCGGTTGAACCACTTTACGCGGTTGTACAATTATATTGTATTATTATATTTTTTAAAATTATAATCATTTGTTGACTAATTTATCTATAGGAAATGATAAACCGAACAACAAACTATTATATTATCTCATCATCATCATCAGCCTGTATCGATCCAGTGCAGGATGAAGGCATCTTCAGCATGCTTCCAACTTTCACGGTCCTGGGCTTTCCTCTGCCACTCGGGTCGAATATACTTAACAATGTCATCAATCCATCGTGCTTTCGGTCTTCTTCGCGGACGTTTGCGATCAAGCGGTATCCTCTCCAGGATTGCCTTGGTCCATCTAATAGGTTTACATAGGCTCTCTCTACACTTTGGCTAAGCAGTGCATCCACTATCGCATGCTTTGAGATGGAATCAAATGCTTTTTCGTAGTCGATAAAAGCCCAGCACAGTGGCATGGTGTATTCGTTGTGCCTTTCTATGACCTGCTGTACAACCTGGATGTGATCCATTGTACTGAATCCACTTCTGAATCCTGCTTGTGCTCTTGGTTGTGCGACATTCAGTTTTTTTAATATTCTTTTAGAAATTATCTTAGTGAAAACTTTGTACATTACTGATAGGCGGCTTATTGGACGGTAGTTCTTTAAATCTTCCTGTGCTCCTTTTTTATGTAAAATGATCACTTCTGCATTTTTCCATAAGTCAGGTACTTTTTGTTCTTTGATGCATTTTGAGTATAATTTTGCCAGTGTTTTATGTAACGTTCGACCACCAGCTTTTAGCATTTCGACAGTTACACTGTCCTTTTCTGGAGCCTTGCCGTTCTTCATCGATTCTATAGCATTTGTTACTTCCTCCACTAGGATATCTGGCATTTGTTCTTCCGTGGGTATTGTTGACTAATCTTCATATAACTGGGAATAAAATTTTCTGACAATCTATAACATTTGGGTATGCGCCCTGCACACTGTGCCATCCTCACGCTTTAAAGCATATATTTGCGTTCTTTTGTTTCTCAGCTTCTGTTTAGCTTTGTTAATTCCTTTGTTTTCTTCCAGGGTTTTTTGCACAATCTGCATATTGAATCGGCGCGTTTCCTCTCTGATACGTTTTCTTATAGTTTTGCAGAGCTCAGTGTACTCGACCCTTCCAAAAGGACTACCTGCATTTCTCATTGTCGCCGTTTTTTCATTAAATCAATGGTCTCACTGGAGATTTTTGTTTGTTTGAGAGATTTTTCTTCTGGTGCTATTGAACCAGCCGTTTTAAGTACATTGTTGGCGATTTCTTCATATTGAACTGATATTTCCACCTCCTCTGAATCTTGTTACGCAGTAAACTGGTTTGACAAAGCAATCTCAAAATCGCTTCCTCTCTCCAGCAGTTTTCCAGAATCCATCTTTCCCTTCTTTGATCTTACCATTCTTTCGCGCTCTTTTCGACAGTCAATCCGAACCCTTGCTCATACCATTCGGTGGTCACTTCCAACATTAAAATTGTTAAGGCCAGTACAATTGATAAATATTGTTTTATCGTTGGTCATGATGTAGTCAATTTCGCTTGTGAGCACAGATGGACTTTTCCATGTCCATTTTCTGCTGATATTTTTCTTATAGAATGATTTCATAATATGTAGTTCTTGTCCTTCAGTAAAATCAACCAATCTATCACCTCTATTGTCTCGCTTACCAGTTCCATATGGGTCAGTTGCATTTTCGTCTGTTCTTGTTGTTCTAATTCTGGCATTAAAATCACCCATCAGGATTTTGTACCTACATTTCTCCTTGTATTAAAGCTGGGCCACATCATCATAAAATTCCTCAATTTCCTCATCCCTATGGCTTATAGTTGGTGCATAAGCTTGGACGATTTGAAGCCTAAATTTTTTATTCAGCTGAATGACGCATTGGGCTAGTCGGTCGGATGTACTTTCAAATTTTACCACACTGTCCTTCAGCTTTCGATTGATGAGGAATCCAATTCCGCTACATCGGCCATTTTCCGTACCTCGAGTGTAGAGTACGTGTCCAGTTGGTTCCAATTTGATTAACTCTTCACCCTTTCTTCGTGTTTCACAGAGCCCAATAATATCCCAATGTAAGTTGTCAACTTCGATTAACAGTTCTTGCAATCGGGCCTCTGTTTTCATAGTCCGTATATTTAACGTTGCAATGTCAAAAGTCCAATGGCAGCCTGATCTAACGCGGTGATTCTTAGTACCCTCTGCCTTGGGGCAGGTCTTCCCGCTGCCGTAGGTAGTTGCCCCTTGGCCTCCGGGGAATGAGGGGCGTGTTTGAGGTTGTACTGTCATATTTCAACATATTGAAATACCATGTTGAAGGTATGGACCGTAATCTGCCACGCTGGTCCAATGCGGGTTGGCAGATTGTTGGCAGATATTATATTATCTAAAGAGAAATAATCATTATTATTTTAATTCATTTAAAAAAAACATTAAAATATTTTTGGTTTAATCGAGCCCCCCTTTCCACTACATAGTACATAAAACATATTCATCTCCTGATTGACTCTTTTAATAAATGTACTATTTTGGTTACGTATTAAAATTCCAGAAGCAAAAAAATCTGAAAATTTTACAAAATAATTTGCAAGAATAGTCGCTATGGCTAAAAAAGTCATTAAATGTTTGATGAAAAAGATCGCCAGCTTAATTGTTTTTGTACTTTTATCTGCTCCGACAATCCAACTTTATTATTAATAAATCAGCCTTTTCCCAGCCCACGGATTTTTACCCCTCCTATCCTTTGGGCTGTTCAAAAATTCGAATGAGAAAATTTCTAATTTTCAACTTTTGGGCAAAATTTCTCTCATTTTGGCCGATGTTAATTAACAAGCAAGGTCCGATGAATTCGTCTCCTAAAACAACGTTGTTTGATTCAGGAAGGTCAAATAAGAAAGTATTTCATTTTCAGTTACAAGGTTATCAGGATGAATATAATATACAGTGAATATTTAATTGAAAAAGTTGCAATGAAAAGATGTATCTGAAAAGATATTTTCCAATTTGAATGGATCAATCCAAATTGCTTATAGGACTAATATGATGTTACTTATTGTAACATTCTCTTTTTACATCTTTATACTCTCTAAAGAAATATAGACTAATATAATTGTAAATCTGAATTTCTGACAAGGTGACATGTCTCTTTTGGCATCGAGAAAACGCAAAGGCGTGCAGGAAAACCCAGAAATTATAGCTCTGCTTGATTAGAGCCAATTTTCTGACATCCTGCAAAATAAAAGATATATACTAGCTCATGTAAGAATTACAATACTTGAAATGGGGCTTTATGGGGGTTTTTTGTTAAAATAAAGGCCGAGATAAAGGTAGATTGAAGGGACCAAGGAAAAGATTCAGGAGGCTCTATAAAATAATTATACGGGGGGCAACATACTGATTCGTATACATTTAGAAGTCGTTGAAACGTCTTTCAAACAGGTTTAGACATTTTAAAATGGAATCTTGTGACTTTTAAAGGACCCCCATTGGAAATAACCGGATTTATCGAGAAACTTCAGTCTTCCCTGTTCGTCAGTTCGTTAAAGTATTTTGGCGAAGTGTCCCTCTGAAGAGAAAAACACCATATTTTATTTCCGTTCACCTCCTGTATAGGGTTTCAATAGCATGAAAAGTAAAAAGGAGGAAAGGGAAAGCAAAAAAATCTTCAGCAGCACTATTTTCTTCTAGGTCCTCCCACTTTAAAACACCCGAGCCGTTACTGGATACAGTCCAGGATTATCAATATCAATTGTATTAATAATTTTTTGTTAAAATAAAGGTCGAGATAAAGGTGGATTAAAGGGACCGAGGAAGAGATTCAGAAGGTGCTATAAAATACGGGGGTCAACATTCTGATTCGTATACGTTCAGCAGTAGATGAAACGTACTACCAAGAGATATGATAATATATGGATTCCAACTTTTTCCAACGCCTCCTTCAAACAGCTTCAGACATTTTAAAATTGAATCTTGTGACTCTTAAAGGACCCCCATTGGAAATAATCCGATTTATAGAGAAACTTCAGTCTTCCCTGTTTGTCAGTTCGTTAAAGTATTTTGGCGAAGTGTCCCCCTGAAGAGAAAAACACAGTTTCAGAGCAAAACACCATATTTTATTTCCGTTCACCTCCTGTATAGGGTTTCAATAGCATGAAAAGTAAAAAGGAGGAAAGGGAAAGCAAAAAAATCTTCAGCAGCACTATTTTCTTCTAGGCCCTCCCACTTTAAAAACACAAGCCGCCACTGGATACAGTCCAGGATTATCAATGACAATTGTATTAATATTTTTTTGTTAAAATAAAGGTCGAAATAAAGGTGGATTAAAGGGACCGAGGAAGAGATTCAAAAGGCGATATAAAATACGGGGGTCAACATTCTGATTTGTATACGTTCAGCAGTCGATGAAACGTACTACCAAGGGATACGATAATATATGGATTCCAACTTTTTCCAACGCCTCTTTTAAACAGCTTCAGACATTTTAAAATGGAATCTTGTGACTCTTAAAGGACCCCCATTGGAAATAACCCGAGTTATAGAGAAACTTCAGTCTTCCCTGTTTGTCAGTTCGTTAAAGTATTTTGGCGAAGTGTCCCCCTGAAGAGAAAAACACAGTTTCAGAGCAAAACACCATATTTTATTTCCGTTCACCTCCTGTATAGGGTTTCAATAGCATGAAAAGTAAAAAGGAGGAAAGAGAAAGCAAAAAAATCTTCAGCAGCACTATTTTCTTCTAGGCCCTCCCACTTTAAAACACACAAGCCGCCACTGGATACAGTCCAGGATTATCAATAACAATTGTATTAATATTTTTTTGTTAAAATAAAGGTCGAAATAAAGGTGGATTAAAGGGACCGAGGAAGAGATTAAAAAGGCGATATAAAATACGGGGGTCAACATTCTGATTTGTATACGTTCAGCAGTCGATGAAACGTACTACCAAGGGATACGATAATATATGGATTCCAACTTTTTCCAACGCCTCTTTTAAACAGCTTCAGACTGGAAAACTTAAAATGGAATCTTGTGACTCTTAAAGGACCCCCATTGGAAATAACCCGATTTATAGAGAAACTTCAGTCTTCCCTGTTTGTCAGTGCGTTAAAGAATTTTGGCGAAGTGTCCCCCTGAAGAGAAAAGCACAGAAAAACACAGTTTCAGATCAAAACACAATATTTTATTTCCGTTCACCTCCTGTATAGGGTTTCAATAGCACGAAAAGTAAAATGGAGGAAAGGGAAAGCAAAAAAAATCTTCAGCAGCACTATTTTCTTCTACGCCCTCCCACTTTAAAAACACACGAGCCGCCACTGGATATAGTTCAGGAGATACAGATACAGGAGTCAGCAGTCAATAAAATTAGAAGCACTTCATTGAACGACATATTATCTGGTCAACTTTGTAGTGAAAATGATGAAGATTACAATCGTTTGCTGCTGAACACATAAGTTCGTTGGCTCTCAAAAGGAATTTGTCTTAATCGTTTTTTCTATCTATTTACCTAATTATTGAACTTCCTTGAAAACACATGAAAAACTGCGCAAAAACCTGATTATATTCAAAAAATGACGTCGCTTCAGTGGCGGCTCGTGAAGGAGGGCGTTGTGATGTCGCCCTCCATCATTTAACAATTACATCACATTAAACAGTTTTTCAGAGCAAAACGCCATATTTTATTTCCGTTCAGTTTCTTTCCTTTAACTCATTTTAAGATGTTATTAAAAATTAAAAATTGTTAAAACTCCACCAGCCTCAACCATCTCATTTCATTATTTTTTTTTTATTTCTTATTGATTTTGTGTTTATTTTTAAATTTTTAATAATAATTCTTTACTCGTAAAGTATGGATGGGATTTTTATTATTAAATCCTGGTGGACAACGCGAAGTACAGTTAGAGGTGTTTGTTGTTGTTAGCCTTCCTTTGCGTTCATACTGATTTCAGTCTTTCGCTATGAGCTTTTTTCCTTTCGTCAGACGCTGGAAGTTGTTCCACTCTTGTGTTTCTCTATTTCATTAAGTTGATTGTCTTCATATTTTCTTTTAATTGGTCTAAATACCTTCGATGTTTTCTTTCTTTCTTCCAAAAAGATGTTATAGTTTATTGCTAATTGTTGACTGTTCCAGTCTTTGAATGTTTTACTTCGGCTTAATACTGCTTGCTCGCAAACTTCATCCCACCACGGATGATTTTTACGTTTTTGTTAAGGGACTAACTTTAAGGCTGTTTTAATAATTTTTTGTTTCAATTTTTGCCAGTTCTGTGCTGGTTGTTTATCAAGTTCTTCTGTTGGGGTTGGTTTTATTTTCGTAGGGTCGAACTTTGGTATTAGCAGTCTCTTTTGAATACGTTTTCGAGGTTTTAAGCTAAATTTGTTCTGTCTATGTTAGCTCCTTTCCTGACTTGAACATTCAAAATCTCTTTATAATTGGGGTACGAAATGGCAACATGGTCAATTGAGAAATTGAAATTCACCTATGTACGTGTTTGGGCACCTCGAGGTCTTCTGTTTTGTTATTTTCTTCTTAAAATGTGTTGACATTATTTTTAGATTAAACTGCGAACATAGTTCAACCAATCATTTGCCATTATGGTTAGTCCATTTATGAGCGGGGAAACTGCCGACGGTTTTTCTGTCCTTTTTTCTTTCCCTAGTTGGGCGTTGAAATCACCCAATAGTATTTTTACATGGTTAGAGGGAA
This sequence comes from Cosmopolites sordidus, assembly GCA_031761425.1. NCBI lineage: Eukaryota > Metazoa > Arthropoda > Insecta > Coleoptera > Curculionidae > Cosmopolites > Cosmopolites sordidus. The sequence goes on along the minus strand of JARFXV010000270.1, from coordinate 1,402,086 downwards.
TTTTAGAAATAGTCTTTTCCAGAATTTCCCAGGACTTATTTACTTTTTCAGGATTATATTTATTTTTTTCGTTAACTGGGAGGTGTGCACTGATTGATGTATAGTTTTTATTAGCACATTTTGGGGATAGTGTCATAAGTCGATTATTTACTGGCTGGATATTAGTTATTGAATCAAGAATGGTTTTGAGATAGCGAATGCAACACCGAGATATGGTGTATTTTTGAGTATTCTTTTTTCCGTTTTACTTTTAAAAAGTCGGCAATCGGCTGAAGTCCAAGGTGTTATCATCTGTCAACCTGGTTTCTTGCAGAGCTACAATTTGGATTTTTTGCTGATTTAATGTTCGCTTTAATTCGTGTAGTTTCCTTGGTCGCAGAAGAGAGTTGATATTTACCGTTCCAAAGAAAGTTTTTTTTCGGTTTCAGACGTTGGCCAGAGGTCTCCGATTACCTCTGAAAGATATGATATTTGATGGCCTGGTGCTGATGGTATTTTTAATTAATATATATTTTGTGATTCTTAATAGATAGATAGATAAATAGACAAATAACAAACAATGCGTAACAATATTTTAATATTTGGTATCATTCAATATTATGGAAGATGGATTGTTGTTGATTTTTTTTTCTTGTAAATGGGGCTGTGGTCCAGAGCCCCCAACACCGAGTCAACGTTACTTTAATATACCTGACATAATAATATGAAGAATGGGAATAAAGGTAATTTTTCTGATACTTTTGCAAAGTGACTCTCACTTAGCTATGCCCAAAATCATCAAAAAGAAGTTCATTGTCTGAATATACGATAAAAAAATCCCATAGAAAAATACTTATACTTTTAATATTACAGTTAATTATTTCACACAACAGAAGTTCTTTTCTTATTACCAGATTTTTATTATAGAATAAATCTGTATGCCTGTAAAGATATTGTATGAAAGATGGTAAAAGTTCAATTTCTATATTGGAACCTTCGGTGGGAAACATTAAACTCAAAGAGACAACACTAAACCTCTAAGACTTAACCCCTCGACGCACGTTTCACTAACAATATTAGCATCATCAGGATATGATTCAATCTCTTCAGATCAGAATCAGATTGAATTATCTCCTGATGGTGCGAAACGGTCGTCGATAAGTTTAAAAAGTGATTTCGTGCTTACTGGTCTCTTCGAATTTATGATGAAAGTTGTTGAAATAAAATGACGCACATAATTTAAAATAATTTTTCGAACGTCTTATTCTATGCCGAACGTGCTATTCTATTAATTTATAATTAAGGAAAGTTAATTAGTGTTAATTCGAAACTAAAATCTCAATCTTTGGGCGTAATATTTGAAAGTTTTTAATAAACTTAAGGCTGAAAATGGTTGACGGATATCAGTTTTACGGTAAGCTGTGCATTTAGCTCAAGTGGTTGCATGTTACTTAACTATATTAAAGATTTTGCCGCACTAGATATCAGGCTATCATTAATTTAATAAGTAAACTTGAAAATTTCAAACATTTTCCAATGAAAACTACCATAGAATCTACATTTAGGGAAATTTTTTTATATTTTAAGAATATTTTTTTTTAAATTTTGCAACGATATAATGTCATAATAAAATAAATAAATAAAAATCTTTTTAAGTAGAATAATTTATTTATTAATTAATTATGGTTACATTTATATTTTTAACGTTTTTTGAAAGAAATTGTAAGGATATTCAAGGTGTTCGAAAGAAAAGCAAGAGAATATGGATTAACAATTAACGAAAACAAGACTAAATATTTGGTAATGAAAAATTGTACAAGAAAACTGTCTCCTAATTTCAGAAAATAAGATACGATAGAGAAAGTTGAGTGAACTGAATATCTAGGAGTAACACTGTGACACACATGTGAAAGGGGTGAAGAGAAAGAAATGGAGAAACGACTAGGAAGGAAGAAAGCAAATCCACAAGAATATTTTCAAAGATATCAAGAGCAAAGTTTATAACAAGAGCGACAAAAGTAAGAGTGTCCCTATCAAAACTAAGGCCTACGTTTATTTACGTGTGCGAGACATGGACAATGACGAAGATGGAAGAAAGTAAGCTGGAAGTCTGGGAACGTAAAATATTAAGGAGGATTTTTGGAGGAATTTAAGTTCAGAATTAATTTAGAAGAACAAATAGAGAAACCTGTTCTGACACTCTTATTAAATAACCCTTTATTATATTTTCTTGGATTAGTTTTGTAATTTTTGTATATACTATGATAGTAAAACATAATTTTACTAAATAGATACATTGAAATATTTAATACAAAAAAATATATATAACGAGCAGATCCAACGGTTATTATAACACTTGGTAATACTGAGAGGCATGAATCGAATTATAAGGTAGTTATAAAAGTTACTGCGGTTTTTGTTATTTTAATTTTAAATGCTGTATTTTCAAAAAAAAATCTGTTAAATTGCTTTGACATTATATAACACTATAAACTATTACGGGTATTAGTTTTGTTCTAAAATAATTTTGTCCATTTTTTTCTGAGCGTTAAATGCAATATGGGCAAAAGGCAAATTCGTACATTTTTTGTTCCAGTTCAAACTAAACCGAAAAGCTGCCGAAACAGCTTGCGATATCAACGATGCGTTTGTCCCAGAAACTACTAATGGACGTACTGTGTAATGGCGATCATCAGCGCCTTGAAGATGATGAGATCAATTGAGAACTGTTTGAGAGCTTGCCTCTGAATTAGGCGTAATACATGTGACGATTTCTAACGATATGCAGGAGATTGGAAAGTCAAAAAAGCTCGATTAATGGGTGTCACAAAAATTGAATAAAAATCAAACAAAAATCGTCGTTTTCAAGTGTTGTCTACCTTTCTTTTGCGCAGTAAAAACGATCCGTTTCTTGATGGCGATGTGCGATGAACAGTAGGTTCTTTACCTCATTCACTCGGCGACAATCGGCTCGGTGGTTGGACCACAACGAAGCTTTACAACACTTCCCAAAGACGAAAATGCACGAAAATATGGTCAGGGTGATTATTAGGTAGTCTACGGTTGGTCTGATGCATTACAGCTTCCTAAACCCGAGCGAAACAATCACAGCGGAAAAGTACTGCCCGCAAATCAAAGAAATGGACCAAAAATTTAAAAATCAAGAAAATGCAAAAGTGGCTTCAATGACTTCCTCGCTTTCACGACTCCGGAATTTTACGCAGCTGGTATAAATAAACAATGTTTCTCGTTGTGAAAAGTGTGTTGATTGTAATTGTTTTTATTTCGATGAATCAAGTTTTGTTTGAGTTGAGATATGTTTATTTCAACTTAATAGTTAAAAACAGCAGAAACTTTCTTAACAACCTAATAGATGATCTACGTCTTCTTGTGGCAAGGTATCGAAGGTACACTGTGCACAAGTTTCAAGTTCGTTTAAAGTTACTGCTAGCCTGATAGATTCAATTAAAAACAGAAAATAAATAAAACAACAAACATTTTAATTATTTATTTTATTTCATAAGTTAAAAACATGGAGACGAATTTACGATTCGAACAAATCAAATAGAAGCTTGGGTAAAATCAAATCCAGTTTCGCTTGAGATCCATTTGATATAAGCGGCAACTTTGGTGTATACGGAATGATTGAAGCTAATTTTACAGAAAGGTAATAGTGCGAGGTGGCTTGTAATACCAACTTGATAAATCTTATCACTTTTTTTAATGATTAGTGGCCCACCACTATCTCCCTGAAAAAGAAATATTTTTTATAGAGTTGCTTAAATTTCTTATTTTATATGTATTTTTGTTATTATTTCTATATATTTCTATATATTATTCGTCCATTTGATAGCACTATCAATTCGGTGGAAGATAAAAGAAGAGCAATAAATAGTCGTAGTGGTCATTCGCAAGATCATTTGGACTTGGTAGGTGAAAGTCTTGCTGACGGTCCAGAAATTTTCATTATTCGATGTTCCCAACAACTTGGATTTAGTGAATCCACAACTCGGCGTATTTACTAAACGATTTAGCTCTGAAGTCATATATAGTCAACTAAAGCTACTGGATTGAGGAAAATCCACGATTGGTTGATGAGAAACTTTTACAATGTGAACGAGTTACTATTTGGTGTGCCTTATGGTCAGGTGTAATTGGGGCGTATTTCTTTTAGAATGCTTCTGGTGAAGCTGTAACTGTGAATGGTGTGGCGATATCGTCAGAGAATAACTGGATTTTAGTGGTCTGAACTGAATAATATTGATCTGGAGTATATGTGGTTCCAACAGGATGGCGCTATACCTCACTCTGCTAATGAAAGAATTGATTTATTGAGAGAAAAATTTCCCGTACGAGTTATTGCAAGAAATGGGGATGCTAATTGCTCACGAAGATTATGTGATTTGACACCATTGGATTATTTTTTTTGGATTACGTAAAAAGCCAGGAATAAAAATCGACAATGGATTTCTTAACTAAAAGACGAAATTATTCGAGTCATTGATGAGATCGAGCCACGGATATGCCAAAATGTTCCCCAAAATTTTGACAAAAGAGTAGATGCTTGTGGAGTTGCAAGTTGTGGTCATTTGGCAGATAATATGTTTTGTTTTTAAATGTCATAGAATATGCTTTAATCTATATATATATATATATATATATATATATATATATATATATATATATATATATATATATATATATATATATATATATATATATCCGCCGTCTCTCCAACTTCTTCTTGGTCGTCCTCTCTTTCTTCTTTCTGGAGGTATCCATTCCAACACTTTTCGTGGCCATCTTGTCTCATTCATTCTTTTTGCATGTCCGAACCAAGTCAATTGTTTTCTCTCTATGTCGTCCACAATATCTCTCTCGATGTTCATGTCCCTTTTAATGTTTATATTTCTTATTCTCTCAAGTCTCGATCTCCGACAGCTCCTTCTCAAAAAATCCATCTCCGTGGCCAGTAGTTTTCTTCTATTAGTATTATTTAAATCCCACACTTCTGAACCATAAGTCAAAACACTCTTTACGATTGAGCTATATATGCGAAGTTTTGTTTCTCGCCTAATTTTTCTTTCCCACAGGACAGAGTTGAGTGCTCCAATGATTTGTCTACCTCTTATTATTCTTGTTTGAATTTCATCATTACTATTACCTTGCCTGTTGAAGATCACCCCTAAGTATTTAGCCTTGTCAACGTTTTTTATTGTTCCGTTTTCCAAGGGTAAATCGTCGTTGTCATTACTACTCACCGCTAAGTATTCACATTTATTTAAGTTAATTGTGAGACCAGCTAGTGTGTACTCTTCATTTAGTTTCCTCACCATATAGCTCAAATCCTGTTGGTCTTCTGCAACCACTATCTGATCGTCGGCGAAATAAAGAGTATATAGGGTGTCATCCCCCACCCGAAGGCCCATGTTCCAACACTTCCGTGCCCAGCCTTTCATGGATTGGTCTACGTATAGTTTGAATAAGGTGGGAGATAGACAACATCCTTGTCTTAGCCCCTTTGTTGTATTGAATGATTCAGATAGTGATGTTCCAATTTTAATAACCGCAGAATTCTGTTCATAGTAAAGTTGGACGGCCCGAATCAATGTTGGTCTAATCTTGAGAGTTTCCATTGCTTCCCATAATTTCGATACTGGTACACTGTCATAAGCTTTTTCTAGGTCTATGAAAGCTATATGCGTCTCCCTGTTTCGCTGGGTTCGTTTTTCTAGGGCTATTTTTAGAGTGAAAAGGTTGTCTGTGGTGGATCTCCCTGCCCGGAAACCGGCTTGTTCTTCCGCTTGTTTATCCTTGATGTCTTCTTCTATTTCATTTCTAAGGATTCGGGAATATATTCTTCCTATTGTTGGGATTACCGCTATACCTCGATAATTCTTAGGATCATTTTTTGAGCCTTTTTTGTGAATGGTTGATATATATATGATGTTCTCCATTCGATCGGCGTTTTTTCCCCATTCAGGCATCGTTGAAACATATTCTTCAACATTCTTAAAAGTTTTTCGGGTCCATACCTTATGAATTCCGGGTGGATCCCTCCAGGTCCAGGGGATTTTTTTATTTTTGTGTCTTTCACAGCTTGTTGCACTTCTTTTAGTTGGAGATCCATAGGAGTTAGATTATTTATTTGGTGTTGTTTTCCTAGAAAATTTTCACGTCTCTCTTCCAAAAGGTCTTTAAAGTGGTGTACCCAGTCTTCATTTGTTATGCCCCCTAAGTTAGGTATTTGTTTTTTTGATGTTTTTACCGACTTTATGGTCTTCCAGGCTTCTGAACTTCGGGTTCCTCCTAATTGTTGTTCTATGTACTCACATTTTTTCTCCCAAGACTGATTCTTTCTCTTTAGGACTTCGTTTTTAACCTCCCTATTTGCTCTTTTGTATTTTTGTCTCGTCACATCATCGTTCTTTTGAAGGAGTTTCTGGTAGAGTTGTTTCTTTTCTTTAATTTGTTGTTCTATTTTATCATCCCACCAGTCAGGTTTGTTATTCATCCGTATTTTTCCGACAGATTCGTCCGCAGCCTCAAGAATACAAGCTTTTATATGTTCGTACTCTTCTTCTATTGTTCGTTGAGTTTCGATTAGTTTTTGATCCAGTCTTCTAAGATATAAATATTTAGTACTTTCATGTTCAAAACTTTGTAAGTTATATTTTGTCGTTGTCAATCTATTCTCAGTGAGACTGCTGGTGGTCGATTGAAAAGATGTTAAAAAGGGAAAGTGTATCTTTGCCACCAGTAAGCGGTGATCAGATCCACACTCGGCACCTCTCTTTACCCTAACGTCTTGTATCTTGATTTGGGAGTTTTGTCGGGCAATGAGATAGTCAATAATCGATTTTAGTCCTCTTGTCTGTTGGTACCAAGTGTATTTATGTATATCTTTGTGAGCGTAAAAGGTGTTAGTTATTCTCAAATCGAACTGCTCACAAAGATTCACTAATCTTTCACCATTGTCATTTATGGTTTCTTCCCCGTGTCTGCCTACTACTCTACTATGTCTCTGTTTTCCGACCCGACCATTTAGGTCTCCTCCTATGATGACTTCATGACTGCGTGGAATTTGATCGATTATATCTCTGAGGGTATCTTCAAACATATCTTTAACGTGAGCTGTAGCATCGTTATTAGAGCATACACACCGAGAATTGTCATAGTTCTTCCCCTTATTTGGATCTTCAGTTTAATTATGCGTTCGTTCATTGGTTCCCAAGATTTAATGTATTTTTTCAATTTTTTGTGGATTAGAATAGATACTCCAGCACGTGCTCTTTCGTGTTTTTCCACTCCAGTGTATAAATGTATAAAATCGTTGATGTTTTCGATTCCGGTTCCCTTCTTCTTTGTTTCCGAGAGGATTGCTATATCAATGTGACGTTGGATGAATTCCATGATAACTTCCTTCTGTTTATTTCTTATACCTTGTATATTCCATATACCTAAATTCACTGTCCATTTCCGATGCTGTTTTCGTTTACTGTTATATCCGTCCGACATCCGAGGCGTATTTCTACTGGGTGTTTTAGCGTTTTTTTTTGTGTTTTCCGAATGTAAGGTTGCTGGCCTTACGACTCAACCCCCATGCTTGGAGGGCCGTCCAGTTTTTGTTTCACGGTGGGTATTTTATTTCCCCACTACCCTCCGATACTGCTGGTTTGCAGAACCGGCGAGCTTCCCCCAATTCCAATGGGGACGCACCCGATGGAGGTAACTGGCAAATCCCCACACGGGTGCTTTAATCTATATATATAAAAATGTAAATGTTCGTTTGTTCAAAATTTTAAATCTTCGAAAGTTCTTCACCGATAGCTTTGAAATTTGACACAACGTTGCATTTGAATACGAGCGTGTTTTTATATACTATACGCGCGTATATAAATATAATATATATATATATATATATATATATATATATATATATATATATATATATATATATATATATATAGGTTATTATTTAGTTATTATTATTTATATGTATTACAGTTATTATTAGTCCGGGAGTACATCCGATTGTTTGCGTCCCGTTTGTTGGGAACGGGAAAAAAATACCTTTTTAACTGTTATTTTATTATTTTATTAGGTCCGGTCCTGTTAATGTTTCTTGCAATTCTGCCGGGTTTCGTTACCACAGGGATTGTTAAAAGTTTATTGCAGCCAATCGGTCAAGGATATATCTTGAAACGAAAAGTATGGATATATCTCGATCATATTTGCGATCCGTAAAGGACCAAAGACTCATTAGGACTTACATTTGTACTGACAACTTACTATTATTGCATACTAAGAAATATAGTAATTTGACGATGTCTGAACCTTTACATATACAATGCTGGATTTGGGATAGCCATATCAATGATTTAGCAAATCGAAGCTGAGTTGAATGAAACCTAAAAAAAACCTTCTGACTTAGAAAAGTTACTTCTTGAAACAAAATTGTTGGGACCTCACTAGCAGTTTGGTTGCACTTAAAGGGCCCTTTCTGGTGAGAAATTTCGCCTTGGTCTTCCTTAGGTTCTGGGGCGTTTCTTATCATAAGTTAGGCCACAAAGTCTAATAATGCTTTTTGGCAAAATGCCATCTTATTTCTTCCCTTTCTTATATCCCCCGCAACAAGTTTAACTCTGTATATATTAAGTTGCATAACCAATCACCTTAACGATTTGGGTATAATATATATATATATATATATATATATATATATATATATATATATATATATATATATATATATATATATATATCATCATCATCATCATCATCATCAGCCCGTATCGATCTACTGCAGGATGAAGGCCTCTTCAGCATGCTTCCAACCTTCACGGTCCTGGGCTTTCCTCTGCCACTCGGGTCCAATATACTTAACGATGTCATCAGTCCATCGTGCTTTCGGTCTTCTTCGCGGACGTTTGCGATCAAGCGGTATCCACTCCAGGATTGCCTTGGTCCATCTGTCGTCCCATCGCCTCGCTATATGGCCTGCCCATCTCCATTTCAACTGTTTTACTCTTCCAATGATGTCACAAACTTTTGTTTGTTCCCTGATCCATGCGCAGGACTTTCTGTCTCGTCTTGTAATGCCAAGCATACATCTTTCCATTCCCCTCTGTGCCACCCGAAGTTTTTGAATTGATTGCGATGTGAGTGTCCAGGTTTCACTTCCGTATGTCATAACGGGTAGAACGCACTGATCGAATACTTTTCTTTTCAGGCAAAGTGGGAGTCTGCTCTTAAACACTATGTTGAGCCTACCAAATGCCTGCCAGCCACATTTAACACGCCGTTCCACCTCCCGGGCGGTATTCCCCTCCATGGAAATCCTCTGCCCAAGATATACAAAGCTGTGCACAATCTCTAAATCCCTTCCTAAAACTGAAATTCTTCTGTCCTGAGCGAAGTTATTGAACATAACCTGACTCTTTTTCAGGTTTATTTTCAAGCCAAATGGTACGCCAGCCCTTTGCAGTTCTTGTATGCGTCTTTGCAGCTCCTCTGGGTCTTGTGAAATGAGAATAATATCATCTGCAAATCTAAGATGGTTTAAGTTTGCACCATTGATCTTTACCCCATCCTGTTCCCAATCCAGTTTACGGAATACTTCTTCAAGGCCAGCCGAGAAAAGATTAGGCGATATTGCGTCACCCTGCCGTACACCTCGTTCTATATTAATTCCCACTTCAAGATCATCAAGGTGAATTGTGGCCTTAGCTCCATCATATATCGATTCTAATAGGTTTACATAGGCTCTCTCTACACCTTGGCTAAGCAGTGCATCCATTATCGCATGCTTTGAGATGGAATCAAATGCTTTTTCATAGTCGATAAAAGCCAAGCACAGTGGCATGGTGTATTCGTTGTGCCTTTCTATGACCTGCTGTACAACCTGGATGTGATCCATTGTACTGAATCCACTTCTGAATCCTGCTTGTTCTCTTGGTTGTGCGTCATTCAGTTTTTTTAATATTCTTTTGGAAATTATCTTAGTGAAAACTTTGTACATCACTGATAGGAGGCTTATTGGACGGTAGTTCTTTAAATCTTCCTGTGCTCCTTTTTTATGTAAAAGGATCACTTCTGCATTTTTCCATAAGTCAGGTACTTTTTGTTCTTTGAGGCATTTTGAGTATAATTTTGCCAGTGTTTTATGTAACGTTCGACCACCAGCTTTTACCATTTCGACAGTTACACTATCCTTTCCTGGAGCCTTGCCGTTCTTCATCAATTCTATAGCATTTGTTACTTCCTCCACTAGGATATCTGGTATTATATATTGTTCTTCCGTGGGTATTGCTGTCCCTGACTGGCTCTGATCTTCATATAACTGGGAATAAAAGCTTCTGAAAATCTCTAACATTTGGGTACGCGCCCTGCACACTGTGCCATCCTCACGCTTTAAAGCATATATTTGCGTTCTTTTGTTTCTCAGCTTCTGTTTAGCTTTGTTATATATATATATATATATATATATATATATATATATATATATATATATATATATATATACTATTTGGGCGTGGGCCTGGCAATGCCATCCCGGAAATTAATTGCTGCTATGAGCAAATAATAAATCTGCTGCGAGCTGTGTAGATAGAGTAATGAGACTCATTTTTTATAATTTTTTAATCCAATCGAAAGTGTCCTCATTGTCTCATTCAAAGAATTGCTCCACACAGCTCACAAGACGGCTTGTCCACACTGCATAGCAGTGCTGGAAGAATACAAATTCCTTATGGGCAATCACCTGGCTATCAAAAAAGCAAATCAGCTTGCTTTGTAGGTAGTGGATTTGTTGACTTAAAGATAGATGGAGATTGAATAGTTGTGGTTCTGTCTCGCTTACTTGTTTCCTAGTCTGTCTTATTTGTTTTTTTAATAGGCGCGTGTTTGTTTTGTTCAGGATAGCTTCTGTTCCTCTTGTTGTTGGGTGGTATGACAGTTTCGTGAAAGTTGGTTGCAGGTTTTCGTTGCGACAGTTGATGAGGAACATGAGGTTGCATAGCAAAGTACATCTCTTACTTCTTAAGCTTTCATATGTTTTGGTAGTTTTGAAAAACTCCTCCCAGTAGAGGTGTATAATGTTAGTTCGTAGTGTTTCGCGGATGGAAGAATACGTTGGACTATTAGTCCGGGAGTACATCCGATCGTTTGTGTCCCGTTTATTGGAAAAGTGCAGACATTTCGCCAAGGTCACATTTTACTTTCTCAGTGCTTGTCTGTGGACTATTACTACTACTACTACTACTACTTATCCTGGTCGTCAAGTTGACCCTAGAGCCCTTACTTTTATTCCATGATTGCCGAACACGTCTGTTTCGCGCCAGAAGCGACGGAGAAAATTTTTAGTTGCCGTCCTTTTGGCCAGGTTGACCATGCCTTCATGGTGTTATATCGCGGTTAATCGATCATGTTAGAAAAAGGGGTTACTGCTTCCAACCTGACCCGCGAGGATCAGATCCAGTGGAAGTTTATTCTTGATTAGGATGTTGAATCTGTCGTCGCTGTCGAATTAGATGGTGAATGAGATGCTGTTCTTCTCTGTTCTTATGCTTGGTTGTTTTTGCAGGTGTTAAACTGCTTATTCTCAGGTTAGACGAGCCGTGATGGAAGACTTGGTGGTGCTGCCAGCCCCAAGGCATCGGAACTTTTCCAACGTCGGAGCTAAAGCTATTCACTTGGTTAGGTTTGAAGAACCACCCGTGTTACTAACTGCGATGCGCCGATTTCACGCCGACTTAGTACGCTACGTCGGGATCGACCAGCGTTCGGCCGCGAGTGGACTTCGGGGGTGCCCGCTTCCTAAGCCAGATCAGTCTTCTGCTTCGGATTCTGGATTCGGTCTGTCGGTTGATTATTGGTTTCCACGTGTCTGGCAGATTGAGGGCATCATCTCTTCTGTTTAGGCGTCCGACTTTTTCTATTGTTGCAATTTGTCGGCAACTCTCGAAGTCGATTTTGTGTCCTGTTTGTAGATGTAATGTCACACCTGAGACAGGTAAAAACCAGACTTTTTTTAAATAGCTCCATCTGTCGGAAAGAAAAGCAACACACGCAATATTAAACATTGCTCAGGCCGGACAGCGTGCTTCTTCACAGCTGCTGTCACCTAGCATTTTCAATTGCATTGTTAAATTGAATTTTCATAGATCTCGATTGATTTTCATTTTGATTTAATTATTTAATCAGACTGAGCCACACACACAACCACACTGGGGCCGGGTACAGATAGTTGTCAATAAACAGTTTTTTGAAATCAACGCAAATATTGTGTTTTATTTAAGAATTAAAAAAAAACGCCCAATTGGAAAGACTCTTTATATATATTTTATTTTCTCCGGTATATTCTAATTGTCCAATATATTCTTTCCATGTTTACATTATTTTTTTGTTGTATAGGACATATTTTGTTTCATAGGACATTCAGTAGTAGGCTGCTGTGCACCTGCATTCAGACGATGAAAGATCTTATATGGCTAAAATGAAAGGCATACTCTGAATACTGAGTACATCCGCAAAGTACATTCACAATGGTTTTTTTGTGGATATCTCGAAAATTGTTTGAGATAACGATACACACTTGTCGCCGTTTCCTCGCAATATCCCTCTATTTGCCAACGTATTTTCAAAGAGATAGGACAAAGGGTTTTCTTAAATATTCCTATTTGTCATTTACTCCAAAATGCAAATTTTCAAAAATAAAATCGGCTCTTTTTGGGTATTTGACATTCCAAACCACGCGCATCAATGCCAGGTTAATAATTCTTAATATTTTAAAGAGATGGCGCTTGACACAAGAAGCGGCTCACAGTCTAATCTTTTATGTCATATTGATGCTACGACCGTACCTTTTAAAGGGCCATTGATGTTTAAACGATTTCGAGTTAGCGTCATTTTTTTTTCGTGTGGTAAACATGTCGCATTTCTAGTCAAATGAAGAATATTTGTGGCACGTACTGCTTTTCGTGTTCAACCAAAAGAAAAATGCGAGTGAACATCATATAGGATAAGGTTGCTTAAGTCGTACCACGACCTAACTCGTATCCCGGTATTATCTCGTTTAAAATTTGTAAAAAGCACCATCCAGTGCCGTAAGCCTGAACTATTTCGACGTACGAGTAAATGAAAATAACTGGTTGGCTGGCCGGCCGTTAATTTCATCAGATCCACTGGCTGAATCACCGACAGTTCAGAGAGTTTATTGAAGAAAATGACTTACAATATCATACTGCCGTACGCTGGCTTAGTTGCGGAAAAGTCCTTCAGCGGACTTCTGTTCGCTTCAAAACTTCAGTTTTTTGAACTTCAAGCAAAGTTCGAAATTATTTTGAAGGAAAAGCATCGTCTTCTTACCGAATTACAAAATAGTGAATGGCTGTGGAAGTTATCATTCTATGTCGATTTGAATTTGAGATTGCAAGTTGAAAACCAGCTTTTTCCTGATATATACATTAATATTAAATCGTTCCGGCAGAAACTAATACTGTTTCAATCACAATTACGTAATCACAATTATGTAAAAATGTTTCACACATTTTAAAACATGTGAAATATTCAGCCACACTACTGAGACTGAGTTTTCCGTCTATTTGACACTGGTGGGCCGGATTTGGCCCGCGGGCCGTAGTTTGGAGACCTTTGGTTTAGACGATTCAAAAGTGGTGAAAGAAAGAAATACTTTTTGCATCGGATCGTGACTGGAGTCAAAAAATGGATATATTTCGAGAACCAAAAACTCAGAGAATCGTGGGTTAACCCAGGGCGAAAATCAACATCGACCGCAAGACCGAATCGCTTTGAAAAGAAGACAATGCTGTGCATTTGGTGGGATCAGAAGGGTGGCATGAGCTTTTAAAACCATGTGACACATTTTATAGCGTTCGCTACTGCCAACAAATGAGCAATTTGTACTATGCATTTATCGAAAAGCGACCTAAATGGGTTACACGATATGAGAAAGTGATTTTGCAGAAGGCAATGTCCCATTACACACAGCGAAAACAGTCAGAGACTCTATTTCTGCACTTGGCTGGGAACTCTTGCTCCACCAGCCGTACTCACTTGACTTTTTCCTAGTGCCACTTGTTTTCATTGACGTCTCACGCAGTTTTCATGAATTACTTCAACAATCACGGAGATTAAACTTGAAGAGATTTACCACTAAACACCAAAACGCTTTTTTGAACTGCTCGACGCACGTTTCGCTAACCATGTTAGCATCATCAGGAGATGATTTAATCTAATTCTAAAACTACGCTATGTTCTATTTATATGAAAACCATACCTAACGAAGCGTGTAAAAATCATGAACCGTGAAGTGTACTAAGCCTTACATTAATAATTGAAAAAGTTAACTAAAAGGAATCGGTCCTTTATCTCGGTTCATGATTTTCTTACAGTTTTCTATTTGAATGTTTTCATTTGCATCCAAAGCCCTATTATTATTAACACTTTTAATTAGTCTTAAACTACTAATATCTATACTATGGTCATGTTCGATTACATGTTGGGCAATACAAGATTTTTCATTTCTCCCATATCTAATGTGGGCAATATGTTCTTTATATCTTGTCAATATGGATCTTTTTGTTTGCCCAATATACCTTCGATCACAGTCTTGACAACTAATTTCGTAAATCCCCGACTTTTCATGCTGCTCTACTTTATCCTTTGGATTACCCAGAACTTCTCTTAATTTATTATATGATTGGTACATAACCTTAACGTCCACTTTTTTCAAAATTTTGTCTAGTCCTCTTGTTAATTGGGCATCAAATGGTATTACCATGAATTTTTTTGTGTTCTGATCCTTTTGAAAAGTCGAAGATTCTTTCAATAATTTTCTGAACTTATGTTTTCTAATTAGTTTGTCTACAATGTTCTTATTATAACCATTAACTTCAGATACCTCCCTAATTAATTTTAATTCTTTGTTATAATTATCTTTATTTAAAGGAAAATTAATTAATTTATTTACCATAAAATGTAAACTAGCCACCTTATTTTGGAAGCTATGATTTGAATCATTAGGAATGTATCTCGAAGTGGTGGTGGTTTTTCTGAAAATATCAAAATCTAACCTATTTTTATTATTTCTACTGATTAACACATCCAGAAACGGTAAACTATCGTTGTTTTCGAGTTCATGCGTAAATATTATATTTTGGGATTTACTATTTAAGTTCTTAATAAAATCATCTAAATTTTCATTTTTCGAATCGAAAATGGCAAAACTGTCATCCACATATCTTAACCATACCTTCGGAAAGTAACTGAATTCATCTTTTGCCTCGGTTTCAAATTTACTCATAAATAAGTTGGCTAAGAACGGTGACAAAGGATTGCCCATTGCCGTTCCTTCTTGTTGTTCATAAAACCTGTTATTAAGCTGAAAACAATTTTGCTTCATACATAATCTTGTTAACGAGATGTACTCAGCAACATTCTTGTTATTAAAACCGTTTAATTCCAGTAACTCCCTCAGGTATTTCAAGGTATGTGGAATCGGGACACTCGGAAACAACGATGAAACGTCAAAGGAAAGCAAAACCTCACCTTCCTGTAGATGTGTATTTTTGACTTTTTCTATGAATTTGGTTGAATTTATCACAAAACAGGAAGGTAGTTGGCTTGGTAGATTTTCAAATTCCTTTGTTAACCACTTTGCCAATTTGTATGTTGCAGAATCAATGGCTGATACAATTGGTCTCATTGATTTTCCTGGTTTATGAATTTTTGGTAGAGCATACAATCTTGGCACTTTTGGATTAGAAACATGTAATTTGCTTTTCAGAGAAGGAGAAATAAGGCTATTACAAGATTTCAATGTATCTCTAACTTCGTTAATCATTTTTGACAATGGATTCCTAGGTAATCGTTTATAAGGACCGTCTTGAATTAATTTTTCAACGCGTTCAAAGTAATCAGGTTTGTTCATTACTACAACCTTATTTCCCTTATCAGCTTTTAAATAAAAACAATCCTTCTCTCGCAGACGCTTGACAATCTTAGAAATATTTGGCATTGTTTGATTTTTATTTGAAATATTTTTTGCAATTTTGCTTTTACATGACTCTCTGACGAAAGCCTTGGAAGACTCCGGTAAGTGTTTAATGCCAGTTTCAATACCGGCTACCATATCCTCCAAAGCACTGCGGGATGCCGGCGAAGCAAAATTGAGGCCTTTATTTAAAAGATCTAGTTCTGGATTGTCGAACGTCTGAGTTGAAAGATTTTCTACTGTGTTGATGATCTTTTTTGGAATATGTTCTTTCGACTGCTCAATTTTGAGTTTATTAATTTTTTTATTTAAAGATGACATTTTTTTAATAAATTGACTATATACTGCTGTGAACGTATTCCTTTGAAAATTGCATCAACATTCATGTTCTACATTACTTAATTTAAATGTTAATTCCTTGTAAACATTGTACGCCTGAATTTCAAGCATACTCCTTTTACTGTACAAATGTTTGATTTCTAAGTCAAGCCATTTCTGTTTTGCAAAATTAGTTATTTTGTCACATATTTTGGAAGATTTTGAAATATTAACTTTAATAACATTGGGAAATATTTTATTAGTCTGGCATGACTTAAGAAACCAAATATCTGCTCCAATAAGTGTAATTTTAGTAGTGTACTTAGTGAAATTCAGAAATATACTGTGTGTTTACGTTTCTGTGTCAGTCAGTATAATGGTGTGGGCAGAATATCTAGGCTGGAGATTTACCGTTGTCGAGCACTCAAGCAAGAATAATAAAAACGTAATAAAGGAATGCTTATGGAACAAAGAGCGTTACAAAATGGGAAACAATGACAACAATTGGGCATATCGCGTCGTAAAACAAAACATTCCACTGTCCAATTTAATCAAGCGATGAATAATGCATCGGAGAAATAAAACCCCGAAAAGAAAAGCCGCAATCTTTTTTGCTTTATTTAACGTCTTCGCTTATGAATAAACAAAACGGCGCCTTTTAATAAAATATCACAACAGAAACGCGTTATATTGGTTTTTATTGCGTAAATAAGGAAGGAAAGCGTTCCCTCGCGTGATCCCTTTTCCGTTTTGCGCCCTTAAATTTCTAAACGATTAGGGCCCCGTTCTGTTCATTCTTTTTTCACGCTTTAATTAAGTTATGGCGTTCTGTACAGTGAAGGACGTTCATTGTTTTCTACAGGGCGATCGTTTACCATAATCGTTCCATTTCTAATTAATCTTCTCTCATTTAGTGTCCTTAAATTTTTTATAATATACTTTGGGGTCGAATTTTTGAAAATATTTATATTATACTCAGTTTCAAAATGTTAGATACACCATATATACTACAACAAATGTAAATATAATTGTTTAATTATTCTTTTTTAGTGTTTTTTTTAGTCGCTTCAAATGCAAGTTTAAATATTGGAAAAGGGAAAAAGTTTTCAATTTAGTAAAACAATATACTTTGGGCGTGTTAGATATACTCGTTCATATTTAAGATTTCTTAATCCTGTGAGACTATAACAATTTATTACTTTAGTTCAGTTATTCATCAACTTAATCATGAGAATTTCTATAGAAAAAAAATTAAATTTGTGATTCATTATGGGAAAAAAATAAGTGTTTTTCAGAAGAACAACGATGTTTTCGTTACACGCAGAGGAAATTGGTTATTTCATAGGACGTCGACATAGAGGACCTGTTCGTCCTATGTCAGACACAGGCTGTCGACTACGAAATCAAAACGAATTCATCGGTTGCGATGAAATTCGGTTTGACGAGACATACTGAACTCATTGTTCTTGAAACTGGAAGGCCAAGTGTCCTGTCAAGAAGAGAAAAAAAGACTTATACTGAGAGTTGCATCGAATTCCGTTAAGATTGAGGAAACTGAAGTGCTAACAAGAGTTAGGTTCATAGTTCTAGGCATATTTCGTCTAGTTGTACTACCTGTATTGTAGTTGCAGTTAATTACTGTTTATTGAAAATTAGTACGATAAAGTACACAGAACTCTGCTTCTGTATTATTTAAATCCAGGTCGCAAGGGTGATGACATGTTGCAAGTTAAAAGTTGAAACATGCTAGTAACATGCCGACCTCCAGGTGGCGTTACCGTATAATGTTTGCCTAAATTGTACGATTTTCGCCATTAAAGATGACTTGGTTTGGTTCGATTACTTCGAGCTGGGTCAACCAGAGGCCCCCAAACCATACAAAATCCACCCCCCTTTCAAGGTACAATCTCAGGTGAAATAAGTAGAAGCCCGGGGGCTATGTTAAAAACCAAGTTAAAGTCTATGTCTATGATTACCTCGAGAGAAAAACATCCGAGCTTAACTGACGAGTTCTTAAAGCATGAAATCGGGCTTAAGATGTGGTTAAATTTTTTCCTTCTAGTATTCGATCGAGACATAGTTTGTTTAGTGGTGGCAAAGTGCGTTTCAAAATATATCGTTGGCCGATTGGCTGTAATAAACTCTTAACAACCTCTGCCGTGACGAAACCCGGCAAAGTTGCAAGAAACGTAAACAGGGTCGGGCCTAATAAAATAACAGGTAAAAAGATAAAATTAATTTTATACCTGTTTTAGTAGTTTGGAAATATTATAGTTTAGTTTGCACTTTTTTCTTAAACAGTGCAGTTCTATAATTTCGATCGTATTTATTAAAAAGATCTAGTTCTGGATTGTCGAACGTCTGAGTTGAAAGATTTTCTACTGTGTTGATGATCTTTTTTGGAATATGTTCTTTCGACTGCTCAATTTTGAGTTTTTTAATTTTTTTATTTAAAGATGACATTTTTTTAATAAATTTACTATATACTGCTGTGAACGTATTCCTTTGAAAATTGCATCAACATTCCGACCGATTGTTGACCGATTGGCTGTAATAAACTCTTAACAACCTCTGCCGTGACGAAACCCGGCAAAGTTGCAAGAAACGTAAACAGGGTCGGGCCTAATAAAATAACAGGTAAAAAGATAAAATTAATTTTATACCTGTTTTAGTAGTTTGGAAATATTATAGTTTAGTTTGCATTTTTTTCTTAAACAGTGCAGTTCTATAATTTCGATCGTATTTTTTGTAATTCCAAATGTGCTAAAATGTGGAATAAAATCTTGGCAAGATAATGATCAGTGTGCCTTCGGTAGTGCTAATTAAAAAAAAAACATTTATCGCCCGATGCTAAGCAAATTGTTAAAAATGTGTATGCGTCTTTATTGAATAGGGGGCTTAATGTAAGTGTAGCCGCAGCAGAAATAACTTCATTAACGAAAACTCCGTTATCTAGAGTTAAAGACATTTTGACGAAGCCAATTAAAGTCAAAAAATCTGTAGTGATTCTGGTAAAAGCAAATGTGTTGACGATAACGACAAAAACTTAATTCGAAGCAAAATTTTTGGCATGTCTGAAGAGCAAATTGTGCCTACATTGCATTCATTGCAACAGCGACCAAGAAAAGATGAAACCAACATTTTTTGCAGCAGAACTAGTCCCCGGAGAATATTATCTCAAATGGGTTTTGCATATCGGACCTTTAATAAAAGATAAATATTAATGGAATCACAAAGATTGTGACGATGGAGGTTTGACTACCTAAACTCTATAAAAAATACAGATTAAAAAATCGTCGCATTATCTACCTTGGTGAAACATGGTTCGATATACGTGAGACGCCAGCAAAAGGATGGGCAGATACATCAAGAAAATGCCAAACTAAAGCCGCAGCGATCAAGGGAAAAATAATTACAATTATATATGCTGGTTGCGAGGATGGATGATCTTTTAATGTGTAAAAGTGTTTCGGCAAGAAAACGCCCCTGTTCATTTGGCAAAAATTATAACGGATTGATTCGAACAAAATACTATTTCAAATTGGACTGGCCTGCAGTCTCTCCAGAGTTGAATATCGTTGAAAGTAGTTTCAATAGTAGGTTATAGCTAATCAAAGCAATTTACAATTATAGAAGATTTGAAAAGTGCTATTCAGGCTTCATGGGAAAGAATTCCACAGCAAACAATAATACAGTTGAATGATTCATTACCAAAAAGAATAAATTAAATTTCTAATTGATTAGGGCTCCACTATGTTCACTCTTTAATTAAGTTGTGGGGTTCTGTACAGTGAAGGACGTTCATTGTTTTCTACAGGGTGATCCATAATCGTTCGTGAGATACAATAATCTTTCCGCCTCTAATTAATTCTAGCCCCATTCTAAAAATGAGGCTAGAATTTTATAAAATTGTTATATTATTCATATTCATAAATTTTAGTCTTTAAGAAACGAATATTATCACATTTGTTCAAGGTGTGTAAATAAAATAATGAGACTGGAGGCGTAGAGTTCGATCTGGCAATGCTATTGGCTTTGAAGGGAAGATATGCCAATATCTGATGCGTCGTCAGTACGTCTTTTAAGTCTCTAGAGCCACTCGGTTGTTCAATTCTTATTGTGAATCGGATTTTTCTGCGAGGGAGATTCATTTTATATTTTTTAAGTATTTCTCTAATCTCATTGTTGTTATTCTTTCTCTGTTTATAATGGATGTTCCGGTTAATAGTGTCGATTTTGCTAATAGGTTGACATTACTAATACATATGTAGGTATAGACTAATAAAGCCTACGGCGTTTCGGAAGGCAAACATACGCTATCAAAAGTCAGTTCGTTGTCATTGTGCAAAAAACATAGTTTTTCATAGCTTTGAATATGCCGAATGTTTATGTTCCAGAAAAATACGTCTTGCGAGGAAGTTCAATAACCTTCTTTCATTTGAAGAAAATGGCTGCCGAAAATTATCGATTAATAGTTGAAGTTTGAATAAATTATCAACGATGCTTTAAAAGCTTTAAAAGTGGCGATTTTGAAAAGATAAAGATTTAAAAAAGTTTGAAGATGCAGATTTACAAGCATTATTAGATGAAGGCTCAACCCATACATTGAAACAATAGGTAGAAGCATTGAATGTTACCCAGTCTACCATTTCCAAATGTCTACATGCATTAGGAATAATCCAGAAGGAAGGAAAATGGGTTCTTTAATGGACTGTCATATTCCGGGCAGGTCAATATTCAGGGCCGACTGTGTTTCACGCAACTCCTGTGTTACTTTTTCTAGATCACAGTTAAATAAGAGTATCGAGAGTCCATCCCCTTGTCTCACTCCAGTTTTAATTTCGAAGGTCTCTGAGATGTCATCCATGAATTTAACTTTTGACCTTGTGTTAGTTAGTGTGGCATTAATAATTGCCAGAGTTTTCAGATCTTTCAAGATTTGGAATAATGATTCGCGGTGAATAGAATCATATGCTTTTTTGAAATCCACAAATGTACAGACGAGATTTTTATTGTACAGTTTTTGATGTCTTAGGATTTAGATTTTGGATCTGTTCAGGGCAGGATCTGCCCGGTCGAAAACCTGCTTGATATTCACCAATTTTAGGTTCTAAATGTCCCTGTGCTCTGTCTAATAGATATCGAGATAGAATCTTGTAACAAACTGGGAGAAGAGATATCCCTCTGTAGTTGTTTACATCCGTTCTATCTATTTTCTTATGTAGTGGATGGATTAGAGCATCTTTCCAATCTTCCGGAATTCGTTCGATTCGCCGAACTTCTTGTAGAATTTTGGTTATTTCCTTGACTGTACCTGGCCCAGCGGATTTCAATAGTTCTGCAGTGATTCCATCTTCACCAGAAGCTTTGTTATTTTTAAGTCGCTTGATTGGACTAATTATTTCATCTTCATTCGGTGGTAACGAATCCAGGTTTGTTTGTCCAGGGTTTTGTATTGGTAATCTGTTTAATGGCTCAGGACAGTTTAGTAGTTCAAAATATTTCGTTCTTTGTTCTTTGCAGTTGTCTTGGTTATTTAAAGCTAATTGTCCGTTTTCCTTTTGGACGCAAAGACTTTGGGGTTGATAGTCTGTTATTTTAGGTTTAAATGTTTTGTAAAAATGTCGGGTGTTATTTTTTTGGAAATCTTTTTCTAAAAAATCTACTTTATCCTTTGGATTACCCAGAACTTCTCTTAGTTTGTTATATGGTTTGTACACAACCTTAATGTCCATATTTTCGAAATTTTGTCTAGCCCTCTTGTTAATTGGGCATCAAATGCTATTACCATGAATTTCTTTGTGTTCTGATCCTTTTGAAACGCCGAAGATTCTTTCAATAATTTTCTGAACTTATGTATTCTAATTAATTTATCTACAATGTTCTTATTATAACCATTCACTTCAGATACCTCTCTAATTCATTTTAATTCTTTGTTATAATTATCTTTATTTAAAGGAAAATTAATTAATCTATTTTCCATAAAACTTAAACAAGCCTTCTTATCTTAGCTATCTTATTTTGGAAGTTATGATTTGAATGGTTAGGAACGTATCTCGAAGTGGTGGTGTTTTTTTCTGAAAATATCAAAATCTAACCTATTTTTATTGTTTCTGCTGACTAAAACATCCAGAAATGGTAAACTATCGTTGTTTTCGAGTTCATGCGTGAACGTTATATTTTGGGATTTGCCATTTGAGTTCTTTATAAAATCATCTAAATTTTCATTTTTCGAATTGAAAATGGCAAAAACGTCATCCACATATCTTAGCCATACCTTCGGAAACTAACTTAATTCATCTTTTGCCTCAGTTTCAAATTCACTCATAAATAAGTTGGCTAAGAACAGTGACAGAGGATTGTCCATTGCCGTTCCTTCTTGTTGTTCATAAAACCTGTTATTAAGCTGAAAACAATTTTGCTTCATACATAATCTTGTTATGGAGATGTACTCAGAAACAATCTTGTTATTAAAACCGTTTAACTCGAGTAACTCCCTCAGGTATATCAAGATATGTGGAATCGAGACACCCAGAAACAACGATGAAACGTCAAAGGAAACCAAAACCTCACTTTCCTGTAGATGTGTGTTTTTGATTTTTTCTATGAATTTGGTTGAGTTTATCACAGAACAGGAAGGTAGTTGGTTTGGTCGATTTTCAAATTTCTTTGTTAACCACTTTGAAAAGTTGTATGTTGGAGAATCAATGGCTGATACAATTGGTCTTATTGATTTTCATGGTTTATGAATTTTATTTAATTATAATTATTAATATACTTATGTCATTATAAGGGTGGTCCAACAAGAGGGCCAGAACATAATTGGACAACCCGTATTAGTGCCTGTAATCGATTCAAATATGGCACTGCATGTTACGTGAAATTTCAGTCAGCTACTCTTTGGAGCAAAAATAATGGAATATTTTAAATTTAAAAATATAATTCAGTTATTTTGCCAAAATTATTTCTTTTTATTCAAAATACATCTTTTATACCGCCGAGCACAACCAATGTTTATTATAGATGTTTATATAACATAGTTATATAAACATGTTTATATAACATAGATATTTTATGTCGTTTTTCAGAATCGCCACAATGACCCTCGTCACGGCTTCTTGCATTTCTACGAGCCCAAGCACAAATGTATTCGTACGCCGTTAAATTTATTCAATACGTTGGAAATAATTAGAATTTATTTAAATTAAAATTATGAAATAATATTCTGTAGTATGGTCCAAAGGATGATATTAAATAGACGTTCAAAAACATGAACTTAATCAAACCAAAATATATTTAAAACTACTTCAATCTAATAAAAACTTTTATGAATATACAACAAATGAATTCGTACTTGTAATGAGAAAGGTAATTAATATTGAGTTACATCTCCTTTTGCTTTAATTACGGCAATCATTCCTTTATTCATTGTGTTGAGAAGTTCTTGACAGTGTCCCTGTGTAATGGACAGCCAACTCTAGAGTGGCGTAGATCTCAAGAGTTTATTTGTATAAGGTCGACGATTTCTGAAAATTTTCAATGGAGCTCAAATCATGACTACTAGAGGGTCAATCTAAAGTTGATACATTGTTTCTGGCAAGCCATGCCTTGGTACTTCTTGCTGAATAAGAACTAGCTCCATCCTGCTGGAAAATGTAACCATAAATTGTTTGCAATTTATTAATGGATGGCAACAAATAATTTTCTAAAATTTGCTAGTATTTGTTAGCATCGATAACATCGATAACATGACATTCAGCCTCACACCATTAATCCTTGTGCGAATTTTACTGTTCTCTTCAGGCAAACATCATGAAATCCTTCGAACATATTTCTTATGACTCTGCTTAATAATAATACACACATCAAATTTACTCTCGTCGCTAAAGATTATTTTATTCCGTTGGTCTTGATTCAAGCGTTCTTTAGCCCATTTTAGTCTGAGACGCTTCTGAACCACAGTTAGGAACGATTTTGCTTTTGCCTGTACGTTTAAAATATCGCAGGGACACTCTAAATCGTAAATATGTTTGAATGTTTACCTTATAAAATCCATATCCGAATTCTTTTACCTCTTTATGTTAATTGATTTTATGGCCACTGGTATGAATATTTGTGCTTGGGCTCGTATAACACTGCCATAAAACATTCTGTTCATGGTCCGTTTGAGTTTCGCGAACAGGAAATAGTCACACGGAGATAAATAAGGCGCATATGGAGGATGTTGAAGCAGATATACCTATTTTTTCGCCAAAAATTTACGAATCGCCACGATCCTGACAGATGGTGAAATAAATAAATTTGTTCAAAAGTATGGATATTAACAGCTTACCTTACAAGCCTTCCCCTCAGCGATTGTTGAGGTGCAGCACAAGGAATTCGTGAAATCGTTTTGTTTCAAAAGACACTTTTCTGGCGCATTTATGTGCAACAGAGCCGTCCTAAGTTTAGTTGGCTTCTTGTAAAAATCTGTACGTTGTTCACAATGTATCTAACGTATTTAATTGTTATAAAACGCTTACCGTTAGTAATTCCAAATCCAGTAAGGTAAGCTTCTTCACCTAGTAAAAGTTCATTTTTATTTCTGTGCAATAATATGGGTTTGATGAAGGAATCTATCAAGAAAA
Source organism: Cosmopolites sordidus (assembly GCA_031761425.1). Lineage (NCBI taxonomy): Eukaryota > Metazoa > Arthropoda > Insecta > Coleoptera > Curculionidae > Cosmopolites > Cosmopolites sordidus. The sequence goes on along the minus strand of JARFXV010000270.1, from coordinate 1,377,147 downwards.
AATGAATACTTGAATTATCAAAAAGTTTACTTATTAATAACTTAATGCATATGTACTGTTATTTAAATAATTATACCAGGTATACCATTAAGGATGGATCGCGGCCGTATCTTGAAAACTATTTATCCCACAGCTTAGGGGAAAAAAATTGTACTAAAAATGATCATGAGAAATTCACCAAAAATATTTTTAAGCTTCTAAAACGACCACAAGAGGGCGTGACGAGCTAAACATTTTAAAAAATCTTTTTTTTGTGTGTATTTTCAAGTGTTAACCGAGTAAGAAAAGTTCTCAGTTATAATTAGCAAACTGTCTCCTACAACTTTGTTTTATGATATTTTGTCGTAACTTCGCGAATAAAGAAGTGGGGGGGGGGGGGGGCAACCGCAAAAGGGCATGACGAGCTAAACATTTTTAAAAATAATTTTTTTTGTGTATTTTCAAGTGTTAACCGAGTAAGAAAAATTCTCAGTTATAATTAGCAAACTGTCTCCTACAACTTGGTTTTATGATATTTTGTCGTAACTTCGCGAATAAAGAAGTGGGGGGGGAGTTTTACCTATTTAGATAAAAAGTCGTCTAATGTCCGTTTGCCTAAACCGATTTTCCTCAATTTGGATTCATTTAAAAGGCAATTACTGGGACAATCAGATAATCTGGGAGATAAATTATTTAGTTTATAAATGAAACCGCGAGGTGGCGTTACATTCAACAATAGTTTTTTTGAAGTTTTGTTCAGTTTTTTCAAATGGAATGGTACAGCTTTTACTACATGGCAAGAAAGGTAATTTAAAGAGGAATCATCCAGTGAAAACCCGAAATCGATAGCTCTGACATGACAAGAGTTATTTCGATTTTTCTGAAAAAATCAGTTATTATTTCATTACTACCTGCATTAAGTTAAAAAAATATTAACCTAATGTTTGCCTTCCTTCACACTTTACCCAGGCTTAGGATTGGTCCAAATTCTTCGTGCCATATTAATTTGGAGCGTGTTTAAAGGCCAACGGGCCAACATCGAAGATAATAATAATAACAATAGTCAAATATAATTAACAGCACAACAGTCTAATAATTAACAGATTTTGAACTTTAACGCCTTTCTAAATGTTCAAAATGCCTTCCATCCTTAAAAACGGCAGCTTCAATTTCCGCTCTTGAAATGCTGGTTATTGAATTTTGAATTCTTTCAATCATGTTTTCTGGTGTGGTAGGACGAGTTTGAAAAACAAGGTCTTTTAGTCTTCCCCACAAGTAAAAATCGAGGACTGTCAAATCCGGTGGGCGCGCCGGCCACGAAAATAAACTACCTCGTCCTATCCAACGATTTGGAAACGAAGCATCCAAGAAGTTTCGAACCACCTGCGAGAAGTGGGCAGGGCATTCATCATGATGGTACCACATTTGTCTTCTTGTTTCCAACGAAACATCTTCCATTAGTTCTGGCAGTCCATTTTGTAAAAAATTTAAATATGTTTCACTATTCAAATGTCCATTAAAAATAAAGGGACCAATAATTTTGTCTCCCAAAACATCACACCATACGTTCACACTCCATCTATTTTGGTGGTTGATTTCTAATATCCAGTGTGGATTAGCAACTGCCCAGTAGTGCATATTATGTAAGTTAACGCCTCTATCACTGCTAAAAGTAGCTTCATCAGTCCATAGTGTGCGATTTAAGAATTGTTTATTTCTACTACACATATTTTTTAACCAGTGACAATAATCTAACCGTCTGTCGAAATCGTTATCCAAAAGGGCTTGGTGTAAGACAACATGATAGGGGTGCAGCTTGTTATCTCTTAAGATTCGATGAACGGATGTCTTGCTAACACCTAATTCTTCAGATATTTGTCTGATACTTAAATGGGGGTTGTTTTCAACATAAGCCCGAACATTTACGACATTATCTCCATTACGAATCGAACGTAACCTGGTGCGGACTGGATCTGGATGCACAATTCCTGTTTCTCGTAAGCGTCTTGCTAGACGTGTAAACACCTTCTTCGAATAATGCCTTCTTTCGGGATATTGACTTGCATATTGCCGCTCTGCAATACATGCATTTTCAAAATATTGGAAATACACCGCCAACATGTCATAGGCCTCGTTATTCATAAAAGGCATTGTTAGATATTATTATAATAATTATTAATAATCAATAAATGCAATGTTGAAAATGTAATGCATTTCAAAACTGACAAGTTAATTTGACTGTTTTTGTTTGTTTCCATGGTTCCCTTCTTACACTCTTTGTGTAATGTACCTAAGGATTGCATGCGTTTATTTGGAAACCCGAAAACGCTTAATTTCATTCATCCATTCATTTCGTTTAAAAGAAAGAGTAGGTATATTTATTTATAATTTCAATATTCTGTCAAGTAGTATTTAAGCATCACCAAAGAGAAAATGCAATAATTGGGGAAAGGCATTTTTTCCGCTTATGTAATTAAATTAGAAAATATTATTAAAGTTAGGATTAGAACATTTATGATGATTGATACTGAATAGATAATTTTATTTTTTAAATAAAATTGTTGCGGCTGCGACTGCGACCTAAATATTAAGACCAATTTTTAACTTGATATTACGGTAAAAATTAAAACTAACTGATTTTTTTCAGAAAAATCGATGTCAGAGATATCGATTTCGGTTTTCCACTGGACGATTCCTCTTTAAATTACCTTTCTCGTCACGTAGTAAAAGCTGTACCATTCCATTTGAAAAAACTGAACAAAACTTCAAAAAAAACTATTGTTGAATGTAACGTCACCTCGCGGTTTCATTTATAAACTAAATAATTTATCTTCCAGATTATCTGATTGTCCCAGTAATTGCCTTTTAAATGAATCCAAATTGAGGAAAATCAGTTTAGGCAAACGGACATTAGACGACTTTTTATCTAAATAGGTAAAACTCCCCCCCCACTTCTTTATTCGCGAAGTTACGACAAAATATCATAAAACCAAGTTGTAGGAGACAGTTTGCTAATTATAACTGAGAATTTTTCTTACTCGGTTAACACTTGAAAATACACAAAAAAAATTATTTTTAAAAATGTTTAGCTCGTCATGCCCTTTTGCGGTCGTTTTAGTAGCTTAAAAATATTTTTGGTGAATTTCTCATGATCATTTTTAGTACAATTTTTTTTCCCAAAGCTGTGGGATAAATAGTTTTCAAGATAGGGCCGCGATCCATCCTTAATGGGACACCTGGTACATATTCTTGATACTCTTTTCAATTTAGTAAGAGTTATTTAAGGCTTATGCGTAGAGAAACATCTTTCAAAACTATATACTCACTATATTTAACAGTTCTTTTAAGTTGTATTAATCCTATGTCGTGATCACCTCCGGTTGCAAAATATCCTGGATGAATGACCAATTTCTCTATGTCAAATAGTTGAGCTCTTTTCAAAGTATAATAAATAGATCCCAATGCAACTTTAAATGATTTCCTAAAACACTACAATACTGAATTTGAAACAAAAAAAAATTGTGTGGACTATATATTCAATCGAAATAGTCGAAAACAATTTTTTCGTTACTGTGTTTCTTGTTTGAACATTGTTGGTTGTTTGTTGATGTTTCTAAATCATTCCGGGCGACCCGTTCATTACGTGAAGAGTCATGACTCAAGAATCCGATTCAAGTCGAAACGGACAACACTTGAAAATGCCAAATGAGATTTTGGAGAAATTTGACTCTTTACAGAATGAACGTATCGACCCTGAATGATTTAAAAACATTATCTACCATCATTTACATTACGCAGTTAAAATCATCACCTTGGAGTTAAAATCAACGTAGAACGGGGTGTACGCCAGGGAGACTCAATATCGCCTTTTCTCAGCCTGCCTTGAAGAGGTATTTCGTAATCTGGATTGGAAACAGGAGGGATTAAAAATTAATGGTGCAGCCATATTAGATTCGCAAATGATATCGTTCTCGTGTCACAAGACGCAGATGAGCTACAAAAATACTAACAAGAGCTGCAAAGGGCGGGAAAATCATTTGGCTTGAAAATAAACCAAAAAAAGAGTCAGATTATGTTATCTTGGGTAAAACATTTCAATGGAGGGTGATACGGCCCGGGAAGTGGAACGGCGTTTCAAAGAGTCAAACATTTCCAATGAGACCATTAATTTAATAAAAAAACGCCGGACAATGAAGAATGCAGACAGTCCTTTTGGTAAGGTCGAGTAGGTTGAGCTTTGCAAAACTATAAGGAAACGTATTCGAGAGGAAACGCGCCGATTCAACATGCAGCTAGTGCAAAAAACTCTGGAAGAAAACAGGGGAATTAACAAAGCTAAGCAGAAGCTGAGAAGGAAAAGGACACAAATGTTTTCCTTAATGCGTGAGGATGGTACAATATGAAGGAAACGGGCGGAAATGTTAGAGGTTGTCCGAATATTTTATTCAAAGTTATATGAGGACCAGAATCAGATAAGAACAGCAATGCCTACTGAAGAACAAATGCCGGATATCCTGGTGGAGGAAGTGCCAAAGGCTATAGACTTGATGAAAAATGGCAAGGCTCCAGGAGAGGATAGTATAACGGTGGAGATTAAAAGCTGGTGTTCGGACCTTACATAAAACACTGGCAAGATTATACACAAAATGCCTCAAACAACAAGAAGTACCTAGCTTATTGAAAAATGCAGAAGTGATTCTTTTACATAAGAAAGGAGCACGGAAATATTTAAAGATCTATTGCCCAATAAGCCTCCTATCGGTGGTGTATAAAGTTTTCACCAAGATAATATCCAAAAGAATACTAAGGTAACTTAATGACGCATAACCAAGGGAGCAAGCGGGATTCAGAAGTTGATTCAGTACATTGGATCATATCCAGGTTCTACAGCAGGTCATAGAAAAACACAACGAATACACTATGCCACTGTACTTGGCATTTATCGATTATGAAAAAGCATTTGACTTAATCTCAAAGCGGGCCATAATGGATGTATTGCTTAATCAAGGTGTAGAGAAAGCCTATGTAAACCTACTAGGATCGATATATGATGAAGCTACAGCGACAGTCCACCTTAACGATCTTGAGGTGGGAATAAATGTAGAGCGGGGCGTACGGCAGAGGGACGCAATATCGCCTCTTCTTTTCTCAGCCTGCCTGGAAGAAGTGCTCCGTAAGCTGGATTGGAAACAAGATGGAATAAGGATTAATGCAAGAATTGCAAAGGGCTGGGGAAACATTTGGCTTGAAAATAAACCAGAAGAAGAGTCAGGTCATATAAAGTCATATAAAGAAGAAGAGTCATGTCCAATAAATTTGCTGAGGACAAAAGGATTTCTATTTTAGGAACGGATTTGGAAGTCGTGGATCACTATATATATATCTTGGGCCAAGGGTTTCAATGGAAGGGGACACCGTCCGGGAGGTGGAACGACGCGTTAAATGTGGCTGGCAGGCATTTGGCAGGCTCAACATAGTGGTCAAGAGTGTCAACATAGTGGTTAAGAGTAAACTACCACTTTGTCTGAAAAGAAAAGTCTTTGATCAGTGTGTCCTGCCCGCTATGACATACGGAAGTGATACTTAGACACTCACATCACAGTCAGTTCAAAAACTTCGGGTAGCACAAAGGGGAATGGAAAGATGTATGCTTGGCATTACTAGACGGGATAGAAAGACCTGCACATGGATCAGAGAACAAACGAAAGTGAATGACATCATAGGAAGAATAAATCAATTGAAATGGAAGTGGGCAGGCCATGTAGCGAGGCGATCGGACGAAAGATGGACCTGGACTGGATACCGCTTACAGGGCGGTCCTGGACTGGATACCGCTTGATTGCAAACGTCCACGGAGAAGACCGAAAACACGATGGACTGATGACATTATTAAGTATATTGGAACCGAATGGCAAAGGAAAGCTCAGGACGATCATGGATATATATATATATATATATATATATATATATATATATATATATATATATATATATATATATATATATATATATACTGATTCATTAATCCATCAATTCACTAGTTCACTAATCCACTAATCCAATACATTTATTCAATTCATACATTCAATTCATACATTTATTCAATAATTCAATCAGTAATTATTTGTAACTCTTTGTCTGCGACATGCATTTAAAACTTTTTTAAAATAAGTTTAATACCTCATTCATGGTTTTAAAAATAATATTAGATTACATGAATTAAACGATTTATTTTTGAAAATTAAACATTCGTTTATATAAATTTCTAATCTCAGAACAATAACTTAATCAACCTTAAAAACCATTAATGTTCAGCGTAGCTTATTAATCTCTCAATCTATGTAGAGCACTTTCTCACAAAAAATAGTTCGTTCAAAACATAAACAACACGGCTTACGTTGATGGAATCATTAACTATAATTGCCCTAGATGGCTTTGAAATTGTGATAGTGCTGATGGCATTATTGTTACTTTATATTTTTTTTTGTCGGATATAGATACAGTGGGTTAAAAAGTATTAACACACCTAATATTTCTTACGTATAAAAATAATGAAATAAATGAAATAAATTCGATATACTTTTCTGAAAACAACAACGAATTATTACAAAACTAAATAATTCGAACAAAACAAATGATTCTTACGGAAGTAAAACAAAAACCATTTTTATATTAAAAAATACTGGCACAGCCGTTTTTTAATTTGTTTAAAAAGTTTTTTTTTGCTTTTATTGCCTTGGAACATTATACAACATCACTTCGTTAGTTTTGTTGGCAGTATGCTTAGCATCGTTATATTACGGGAAGATAAATGTATAGATTATGCCTCCAAATATCAATATATTTTTCGGCATATTATCAATATAATGTCTGAATGATTGTGGCGTGTTCATATATTTTTTTCCTTTATTTGAGATTTTCGCCACTATCTAAAACTCAAAAAATATCAAAAATACTTGTTCTTATGTAAAGAAAGAATCACTGGGTAAAAACAAAAAACCAAACGGAGACAAATTTCTCAGTGATTCTTTTTTGTAATAAATTTGCCTAACGAACAAAATTTTAAAGATATAAAAATGTTATAAAAAAATTTTTAACGTTAACGTTTCGGAGGTTACTCTCCCCACGTTTTCAAAACTAAACTAAAAAATAAATTATATTAATTTGTAATATATAAAGTAACGAGTGAATGTAAATATATTTTTTTGTGTATGTCAACGATACTTACATTGACAACAATAGATTTTCATGACAGTGACATACTCCCAATATATATATATATATATATATATATATATATATATATATATATATATATATATATATATATATATATATATATATATATGTAATGTTTACTGTGTGATTGTTTATTGTACTGATTGAGTATTCAAATATTTAAATGTGTTTAATTGTATTCTTAAGAATCGGAAACCATATTGAATTTAAATCTACCGAAGGCATAGCAATACAGTTATTTTTATTTAAATTAATTATAGCGGTTTCTTTTGTTCTTTTAATCTTCTGTTGAAAAATTCTAGATTTATTAAAATCGCCCTTTCTAAGAAGGTTTTTTTATATACCTTATAACACAAACAGAAGCATATATATTTTACATAGGGCTAGTTTAGCACTTTTAAGAGATTGCGTAGAATATCACATATAGACTAAACAACAATTAAAGACTGACATTGATAATACATTACAACAAATATACGAAAAAGTAACTGAAGTAGATTTTAATCACATTTATAATACCGTCTATTCCAGTTACATATATCACTTCAATATCCAAAAAAAAAAATCACATTAAGAAATTTAAAAATTTAATTATTGAAAAACATGGAACACATACAAAACACATTAATACACATTCAGACAAAAATTTCATTAATAAAACTGTAGTTTTGCAAATAAAATATTATCTGATTCTGAAAAGTATGTACTTTCTAAAGGACTAAATTTTAGTGTTACATCGAAAGATGTTCCTAAATTAGACCTTATTTCGGCAGTAGAGTCTGTTGCTCAAAAATTACCTTTGGAAAGTGCAAATGAATACAGAATTAGGTTAAAACTTATCTTAAAAAAACAATTTAAAATCCAATCATATTTATACCATGAGGAAAGGTCAGCTATATATAAATAAAAAATCACACAACATATCTTTAAAATATTGCCATTAGACAAAGGTAACGCCACAGTTATTCTGGACACTACAGAATATAATAACAAAATTTAATTACAAAATTTATTTCTTTAAAAAGAAATTACACTAAAATACCTACAGATCCAACATTATATATAGAGAGACAAATTTACAATACATTATATAAACACAAACGTGAATTTACAGATCTAGAAACATGACAACTTACACCACATCATTTCTATGGTCTCCCAAAAATACACAAAACTAACATACCACTTCGCCCTATAGTTAGTAGTATAGATTTCCCATGTTATAAACTAGCAAAATTTTTATTAAACATTTTAAATCCACTTTGGGGTAGAACAAATTCATATATTAAAAATACTTTAGATTTTTTAGATAAAATTTCGAACATTAAAATTGCAAACCAAAATGTAATGGTTAGTTTTGACGTGGTGAGTTTATTTACTAATGTACCAGTTGATAAATCACTTTTAATAGTTAGAAAGAGATTAGAACATGACACAACATTAAAAGACCGCACTAAACTAAACATAAATACAATTTGGGAATTATTAACTCTGTGCTTAAAAACCACATATTTTCAGTTAGAAAATGATTATTATCAACAAAATTTCGGAATGGCAATGGGTTCTTCTCTTTCTCCTTTGATAAGTAATATCTTTATGGAGGAACTCGAGAAAGACATATTAAATAAATCTCTTAAAAATCCATTAATATGGCTTAGATATGTTGACGATATTTTTGCTATATGGCAACGTAGCATTGACGATCTAAATATTTTTTTACAAGTTATAAATTCTCGAGAGCCTACAATTAAGTTTACTTTAGAGATGGAGAAGGAGAATAAATTGCCATTCCTCGACACTTTAATATTAAAACAAAACAACACATTAAAAGCTACATTTTACAGAAAACCGACAAACACAGATAGGTATCTCAATTTCTTTTCAAATCACTCAAAATTGGTCAAAATAGGAGTAATTAAAAGTTTATATGACAGAGCAAAACTTGTTTGTACCGACAGTGATACACTATATATAGGTGAGACATCTAGACCGTTAGATGTTAGAGTAAAAGAGCATAAAAACCTTCATAGAAAGGGTGATTTTAATAAATCTAGAATTTGTCAACACGCATGGGAATCGGGTCATAAAATCCATTGGAATAATTCCAAAACGGTATTAAAAGAATTGGTAACAAAATACAGAAGATTAAAAGAAATCGCTATAATTAATTTAAATAAAAATAACTCTATTGCTATGCCTTCGGTAGATTAAAATTCAATATGGTTCCCGATTCTTACGATTACAATTAAACAAATTTAAATAATTGAATACACAATCAGTACAATAAACATCCCACAGTAAACATTACTTATATATATATTTTGGTAGTATGTCACTGTCATAAAAATCTATTGTTGTCAATGTAAGTATCATTGACATACACAAAAAATATATTTACTTTCACTCGTTACTTTATATATTACAAATTAATATAATTTATTTTTTAGTTTAGTTTGGAAAACGGGGGGAGAGTACCCTCCGAAACGTTAACGTTAAATTTTGTCAAAATTTTTATAACATTTTTATATCTTTAAAATTTTGTCCGTTAGGCAAATTTATTACAAAAAAGAATCACTGAGAAATTTGTCTCCGTTTGGTTTTTTGTTTTTACCCAGTGATTCTTTCTTTAAATAAGAACAGGTATTTTTGATATTTTTTGAGTTTTAGATAGTGGCGAAAAACCCAAATAAAGGAAAAACATATTATCAATATATTTGATTGTTCTTCTTCTTCTTCTTATTTGTCCAGGTTTTTTGGTTAGCCTTCTGGCTCTTACCAGTTTCTATTGGATTCTCCGCTCTGCGGGTATGCTTTGCCTGCTTACGCAGGCCCAGGTAATGTTTTGGGGGCTTCTATCTAGCCCTGGAGGTGACGATTTAGTAGACCTTTCGGTGAACATTAATCGTCCTGATTCAGATTAGTTTCTTGGATTTATTTCTGCTACGGGATTAGGTCGCGAGACCCAAAACCGCCGAGATTTGCGAGAAAAATTCGCGCACTTTGGTGTCCGGTGTGGAATGGTTCGATCGGAGATCTTGCATTCGTCAGTCGGCTTGAGATTGTTGAGGATGGATTGTTGATTCCTGAGAATTTCAGGATGGAGAAGGGTTTTGGCTTTGTCTGATTTTTTTTTTGGTGCTACGGAGATTAGTTCGCAGCTGTATTTGGTTGATGTATTCATCACTGCTTCGGAACCAGGCCGCAATGCCCGATTCCGCGGATTTATACGAGAAAATCGCGTATGTTGGTGCCCGTGGGGGCGTGGTTTGAAGAGGGCGGAGTCATACGACTACGCGTCTTCTTCGATGGCTTGATCGGAATTATTGTGTTGAAATTGGTTGGAAAGCGGTAAATCTAGGTTCATAAGAGCCTGATACATCGCTATCTTGAAAAATTCTGCAAGTTCAGCCGAAGCTTCTTCTCGCAGTTGGTTTGGATTGTGCTCTGATGAGGTGCCTCGCTGTTTTCCTAGCCAGGATCGGAAAACTGCGTTCAGGTTCGGTTTCTTTTCTTCTTGTTGGTGATGTGATGTTGTTTGCATCTTAGTAGCGGGGCTACGCTTCTTTTTTCTTTGCTTTTCCACTCTTACGGGCTGAGAATGGAGCTGTTTAATATTTAGGATGGTTGCTTCGTTGCGAGGTACTATGACTTGTACAATCGCAATGGGTTTCTTGTTTTTATTTTTCCATCTGATGGTGGAGATTGGATGGAAACCTAGCTGTTGCAGCTCGGTTTCGACGTCCGTTGATGGTATGGTTTCTAACACGCCTTTGATGACGATGCGTAGATTTCTGCTTGATGTTGGTAAGTGGTATGCAAATTTGTTTTTGTCGAAAAGTTCTATTATGGCTTTTCTATCTGATTCCGTACATGGAGTCAGGAGGACTCCGTCCGGTCTCGTTCTAGCCGGCCCAACGGCTATTTTGGCTGATTTCAAGGCTTTTATTGCGCTTTGAAACTTAGATTTGTCTCTTAAGACTATTGCATTGGGGTTGCGTCCTATTGGCACTGACGGTGCTTGAGACTTCTTGATTTGTTTTGGTTCGTCGATGGATTCTTCATTGCTGGTGATTGACGTCGATGGGAGAGAAATCGACGCTTCTTTCAGGGACTGACTAGCCTCGGAAGTGGACTTTTTCTTCTTCCTGCGTCTGGATAATCGAGAGGTGTCTTGATGGTGGCCCTCTGTGTTTGAGATACACTGTGGGTCTTTTGAAATCCGTTTGGATTTCTGTGTTTGTAGTTTCTAACACTATGGTTTGTGTTTCAGCTACTGATACTGATGTTGCGATAACATCTGTTTGTGTTTGTATTGTTGATTTTTTAGTGCTGAACGCTTTTGTCTGCATTCCAATATCGGTTGATTTGGACACATTTGTTGTTTGTGTACCTTTAGTTGAGGTTTTGGGTGTGATTTTTGATTTAGTCTTGGATTCATTCTTTTGGCTCAAAACGTTAAACGATGCTTTACAATCTTCATAACGCTTTGTAAGTTTTTTGATTTCTTTTTCTGCTTTCGCATACTTTTTCTTAAATTCTTGGAGTTCCTCCTCGAGGATATCATTGTAAGTTGCTAGATTTTCGATTTTTATTTTGTCTTCTCCGATCATTTGCCTCATTTCCCAATTGGTTACTGGTATGTAGCCCTGGGCTTCGAGATCTTCATCATCGTATTCGTGATTGCTCATGTTCCAGGATCACTTGGACAGGATCACTTTTCACAACACTAATCACTTTGCTTCCATCAACCTAATTTTTCAATGCCATTCTAAACCAATAAACTGCTACCACTACGCTTCTCAGTAGGTCTGACGTATCTCCATTGAAATTTCGTATTTGGTTTCTTCCAAAGAAACCACCGTCCATCTGAACCGAAAATATAATATTTAGTCTCATCTGAAAATAATAGCATTTTCGTCTATTGTTTTATTTAAATATATTTTTGCAAACATGTTGATTTTCTTCTCTGCGCTCTGCAGTAATAATTGAAGCTATGTATGGCAGTTCTACAGCTTGAAAATTGAATGGGGCATCGGATGCCCTCTAGTTGGACCAGAATGTTACCGGTTTTTACTACGTGGTTCAGGTAGAAGAACCGGTATGTTCTTTAGAAAGTCACTTTACTAAAAATACTTCAACGGACTAACAAATAGGCGAGACTCAGGTTTCTCGACGAATTTGGTTATTCCTAAAGGGGGTTTAACTTTTTTTTTTGGTTATTGCAATAGTTAAGCGAAGGCAGTTAAATCGTGGATGAACCCAAACGTCGCCACCCAGTTCTCTGAGATAAAAAAAACCCTAAATTGGAAAGCGGGTCTTACCTTATCCAAACAACTCATTTTAACACTATATCAAATTAATATAATATTTAATACTATACAAACACAGCTGTTAGAGCAAAACTAAGAGTTCATATCTAGCTTCAAAGATGTTTTCGACTGGCTTCACTAACCCTTCGAAAGAAGACACATGCGAGCCAGATCTACCAGTAGCGGTTGATATTTTTTAAAACGCTAAAGAGGTCCGTTAAGGACGGGGGACGTTAGGGATTCTATTTTGAAATATCGGAAGTTGTTTTAAATATGTGATTGGAAAAACTTGGAATCAGTATATTATCGTATTCCTTGGTCCTCAATCTAATTCTAATCTTCAACTACGTTTCATCAGAACAGAATGCATTCGCAGAACCTATTCGAATCAGAATGTTGAATCCAACCCCCCCCCACCCCTGCAATTTTTAAGTTTTTTAGGAGTTTCATCAGATTTTCGTCCGTTATAGTTGTTTCTTCATTTGTTGTTACATCTGGTACTCGTGGCATTGTGGTACCCTGTTCTATTTTATAAAATTGCTTAGATAGAATATCTACTCATGTCATTACTTCATAACTGAGACGAATGTAGAGTCAAAACAATGGACTGAAAGGGGAGACACAGCTCCAAAGAAGGGGCGGACAGTTCCGTCTGCTGGCAAGGCCATGGCGCCAGTTTTTTTGGATGCGCGTGGGATAATTTTCATTCATTACCTTCAGAAGGAAAAACGATCAACGGCGAGTATTATGCGAACTTATTGCAGTTTTTGATTGATGAAATAAAGAAAAAACGACTGCATTTTTCGAAAAAGAAAGTTTTGTTTTAACAAAAAAATGTTTTAATTTAGGTAGCCGAAAGGAAATTTTAGATATTAATCTTTATTTATTTATTTAAAATAAGTTTTGTTTTAAATGATAACAAACATAATAATATAGAACATCTCCTTACAGGTATTACAATTTATACAAGAGTTATATTTCTTTTATTTTGCGAGAAGTTTAGAAAATTCTAGCTGCTACGGATGGCTCTAATCAAATAGAGCTATAATTTCCAGGTTTTCCTGTACGCTTTTGCCGTTTCTCGGTGCCAAAAAGTTCGTTAGCCTATTATAGATTTTCTTTCCAGAAAATTTAAATTGTGAAAAATTCAATTTTTCTTTTATTTTTATGAAATATTTAAGGGTTTACGTCGAACTAAATTATTAAGTTAAGTGAAACGAAGTTCTTTATGACTAGGACTTCTGCCATTGCAAAGTAACGAAATCTACAGCAAAACGGGGACCTTGCATGATCTTATTTTTAAATTTTAATCGTTAAATTGGATAAAAATGTACAATAGATGTAATTATTAATTTTAAATGAAAAATTTAATTTTTTAACTATTTCGATGACCTTGAATGACGTCACTATTGTATTTACTACTGAAAAAATTTTAAATAAACTTTGAATAACATACCATCTATATATACAGGGTGTTAGGTAAACATGCGGCAAAAATTAAAGACTTATTCTAAGACTTGACTTATTCCTTCACTTATTCTAAGAATATTTTGTTGTATGATGATTTTTGAAAAACCCCTTTGACTCGAAGATACAGGGTGAACAAAATTTACGACAATAACAATATTTTATTATCAAAAAGTACATGTAAAGTTGCTCAATCTACAATAAATGTTCGAAACGACTTCCTCCAGCCTTAATACAAACATTCAATCTTCTCGTCATTGACTGCCAAACTGTTTCAAACACACCAGGGTCGTTTCTAATTGAGTTACGCCCAGCAATTATCCGATTTTGCAAATCATCCAAATTCTTCAATGGAGTAGCGTAAACTAATGACTTCAGATATCCCCAGAAGAAATGATCCAGGGGGTTTAAATCCGGGGATCGAGCAGGCCATGCGTGTGGTCCACTTCGACCAATCCAGCGATATCCGTATGTTGCTGTTAAAAAATCACGAGCAACCAAACTGAAATGTGGTGGTGCACCATCGTGCATAAACCACATTTCATGCCTTAATGCCAATGGTACATCTTCCAGAAACTCAGGCAGCGTTGCTTCCAAAAAGTTGCGATACACCTCGCCAGTAAGTCTTTGTGATAGAAATACTGGTCCAATTAGATGGTCACCTACAATTCCAACCCAAACATTCAACGAGAACTGATGTTGAAAACTATCTTCGCATACCTCATGCGGATTTTCATCTGCCCACACATGGTTATTATGAAAATTCCTTATTGCGTGTCTTGCGAAAGTGGCTTCATCGGTGAAAAGAATTTGTGTCAGGAATAGAGGGATTCGAAGTAAAGTTTGCAATATCCATTGACATAATGCAATACGTGGAGGAAAATCAATAGGTAGTAGTGCCTGAATGCGTTGAATGTGGTATGGATACAACAAATTGTCCTTAAGAATTTTCCAAACTGTCCAGTGACTCACATTCAAAATATTTGCAATTTTTCGCGTTGAATTATCAGGCTCTTCCGCTATCAAGTCCAGCACATTCTGTTCCAATTGTACATTCTTACAGTCAGTGATCTTCCTGACCCTTCAGTTCGTTTCAATGTGCCTGTTTCACAAAGACGTTGATGATTGTTTTCGAAGATTTTTCGGTCAGGGACATTACGGGCTGGAAATCATTCACTGTACAATCGCCTAGCATGTAATGCATTGCCATCACAGCAAGTCCATACATGAAGTGCATGTCAGTCATCTCGGCGTTTGTATACATTATGATAGAGGACTTCACTCACTATTTAAGACACGTCAAACAACCAAATGTCACTCAATCTATGTAAACAAATGCGACCGATGAAATCCACTCACTAGATAAAACAGCCGTTCCAAGTGATCGAGATCGAAAAAAAAAAAATTGTACATGATAAACTCACGCACGTACACCCTACTTTTATTTACATTAATGATTTCAACAAATATGGAATATGGTTGTCGCAAATTTTGTTCGCCCTGTATCTTCGAAACAAAGGGGTTTTTCAAAAATCATCATAGGATAAAATATTATTATAATAGGACAAGGAATAACGCCTTGCATTTTTGCCGCATATTTTATATATATATATATATATATATATATATATATATATATATATATATATATATATATATATATATATATATATATATATATATATATATATGTGTATATATATATATATATATATATATATATATATATATATATATATATATATATATATATATATATATATATATTCAGGGTGTTAGGTAAACATTAACATTAGGTAAACATTATAAATGATTCTTGACCTAAAAGGTTATGTTTATAGGTTTTTCTTACATGTTTATGTCTCAACTCAGAGGCGATTGATTTGCCACCTGTCGGATATATATATATATATATATATATATATATATATATATATATATATATATATATATATATATATATATATATATATATATAATGTCTGTCGAGTGTTGTTAACAAAATATAAAATTTAATTTTGATTTTATAAAAAACAAATAATAAATAATTATAAAAATGATAACGATATAGGAGCTATATTTTAATGGATTCATTTTGTAGTTGACAGAAATTGTAACACTAACAAAAAAGAATGTGAGGCTAACAAAATTTATTTAATAAGTAGTACATAAAAAAGTAGTAAAATGATTACAATTGTGGGGGGCACTTCTATAAATACCACAGAAAATCACTACTTGGATAACCTCCAAGTGCTCGAATAACTGCTTGAAGTCGGCGTGACATTGAGCAAATCAGGTTCTGGATGGAGGCTTGGGGATGTCAGTCCATGCCTCTTGTACAGGTGAGTCATCGACCAATTACGTCCCATACATGTTCGATTGGTGACAAGTCAGGTGAATGAACAGGCCGAGGTAATATAGGGATGTTGTTTGTAGCAAAATAGTCAGGTATAGTTGGTATTACGTATCGCCGGGCGTTATAGTGTTGGAATGTGGTTCCTGGTAACCTCCGAAGAAAGGGAAACACTTCGGCGTCTACAACCTCTGTACGGTAATGTTGAGCGGTAAGTGTGTCTCGAATGCATCTGAGAGTGTTTCGTAATTCGTAACTTATAGCATCCCATACTATTACTCCACGTTGTTGTGCCGTGTGTCAAACAACAATAAACCTCTCCTCTTCCCGTTCACCCTGACGACGTCGGACGAATACGCGCCCATCATAGCTCAGGAGTGTAAATCTAAACTCATCAATTATTTTTTTAAAAAGAAAGAAGAGGTGAAAATCATCCTGTTGATATTTTTTAACTATAAAGATGCTAATTTTTGGCAAAAGGCATTATGGCGCCATAGAAGCCATACATGACCATAAAGGCCAATAACACTATATAGACAAAAAGTTGCGAATAATAACGGTAATTACATTATAAATTAAATAAATATTCAAATAAGTTATTTGCATTTCTCTTTCTCTTAAAAAATACCTGTGAACTTTTCGGACAACTCGATATTTTGAGTAGAATCATTTAACGAGCGACAGTATAACTTTGACAAACTTGTGTAAACCTGTACTGCGGTTAATTAATGGGATTAAACTTACGTGGAAAGTCGTTTACCGTCTTGTTCCAGACAATGTGCCGCCGTTAAGATCCATCTGGGTTGTATTAGACTGCCCCCGCAGAATATTACATTCGATGTGTTTATGGGGAGGAACAGAGCGGCGTGGTATGGAAATTCACCCTGTTTCGCTTCAATCGCTTTGCCATAATCCTGCACGATAATGTTAATGAAATTATAAGTCTCGATTATAAATAATAGAAAAATAATAGTAGTTTATAGGATTTTTATACCCCAGCTGAAAGTTGTTAATTATTGTTTATTTAGGTAAGAGTTATCCAGAAAAAATAATAAAATACAAAAATATAAAAAATACCAAAAAAACATTGGGAAAAAATCTTAATATGAATAATAAAAAAAAATAAAAATGACTAATTTTCGCCTTCTTTTTATAGTGTTTTTGGATCGGTTTATCTTATAATGGTCCAACAGTTATCGCCTAACATGTTTTCATCCCTAAATCCTTGATGTCGTTCTTCGAAAATCTTTAAATCTTTACTTATATAATACTTTCTAAGTTTTCAGGGAAAAAACTCAAATGCGAGTGCCGGAAATTAAGCTTCAATGACATGTTCACTTCCATCTGTAGAAAATTGTACAATAAATCAGCAACAATATTTTAATAATTTTCACTTTTTTTATTTCCTAAAAATTCTTCGGCAACTATTTTAAATGACTTCCAAGCAACTTATTTTCACACTGAGTAACACTCATTTTCATAATTACTAGGTTGTATCCATAACATTGGTGAATCAAATGAAAGGTATACGTTATCTCCAGAAGACCACTGGAGTAAAACGATTCTACAATTGGAGCAATACGATTCTTGGATCGCAACAGGAAATCCAAAATAATGTTATACAGTTTTTAACGAATCTACAATGGGTTTTCTTTTTTTTTTTTTAAATAAAACTGTCACTGTCAACTTTGTTTATACTTTCTATTCGACATTTTAATTCAATTTGAAACAAGATATTTGTTGTTTGAATCGAATAAATAAATATTAAACTGAATCAACTACTCTATCACGTAGGGTAGTTGAAAAAAATAATTTGATTGAAGGAAAAAAATGTGAGTTGAGAATATTTTTGCTAACACTTTTGAGTTTAAGGAAGGCGGGTTAATATATTTATATACATTTCTTTAGGGGTATATAAAAAAGTTAAAATTTGTAAACTAGTGTAATTTAACAAAATAAAAGGTGGATGGAAAATGCTGAAGTACATGTGAGGGAATAAACAGAGGCAACAAAATCTATCAGTGTGCTTAAATGACAGGATACCGTGAGACTGCAAGTGTAGGATTATTTAGGTAATATTGGGTGATCTGGTATAATAAAGGGTGTCCCAATAGGTACTTTGGGGTGTAAGGGGGGGAAATCCATTCAGAAATTTAAAAAATTCGAATTATTATTTTTTTCATATTTTGAAAATATTGAAAATAGTGGCGAAGTTAGGTTTATCGACAGTCCCCAACAAAAACGTTGTGAGACGCGCAAACGAAAAAATGAATGGGCCACTGTCTAACAGAGACATATAACGAAGACTTCTGCGAATGTTCAGTACTTAACCGATGTCAACACGATGAATGCACTGCTTCAAATGAACTCTGAGGCGTTAGGCCGTTAGCTTACAGCGCATCCAAACCTTAGATGCTGAGCTGTAAATATCGCCAGGTAAAAACTGGGCTATTCAATTGCAATATGATCTTATTTATTACCAGGGTGTTTTGGAAATTTAGCTATTCATTCGTAATTATTATACGACCATTCCTCAAGGATATTTTTATTTTCAATTTTTCTAGTAGGTCTAATTTTTTACTTTTCTTTTCTGAATATAATAATTTAACATTGCTTATATCTATAAAATAATTGTTTTTAATACGATGTGTAGACGTTCCAGTGTTTTTTATATTATTTAAGATATTTTTTTTATGTTCTTATATATCGCTAAAAAAAATTCTACAAAAAGGCATTATCAAGATAATTACTTTACTGATAAACACGGAGAAAGTTTCGGGTACCATTTCTAAATACAAAATATAGAAATATCAGACGAGTCTCTCAATTCAAATATTTGGATGAAATAATCATGGAAAATGGGCTGGAAAAAGCGGCCAATAAGGGTAGATGTCAAAAAATAGAAACGGCATTGGGACTTACACAAAATATTTGCAACAAAAAATGCCAGTATAAACAATACACAGATACATACATATATATATATATATATATATATATATATATATATATATATATATATATATATATATATATATATATATATATATATATATATATATATATAGCGATATGAGGAAAAGAAAACTTAAGTTTTACGGAAACATAAAACGGATGAATCTCAGTAGGCTAACTAGACAAATAGTCGAATTTTATGAAAATAGGAGTAGAGCTACAGTAGAAATAATTAAACGGATTGCTGCAATTAAAGAGGACCTAAGATCAGCAAATATTACACAAAGTGAAATTCAGGATAGAGGCTGTTTCAGACACAAGGTTGACGTTAGGAAGGTTGGCCAGAGAGAAAATGAAATTAGAATAGAACTTAGAAATATTAGAACCAAATTTATTCCCAAATTTACGGTGTAGCAATGAGCTCACCAATTTCAGCAACTATTGCTAATCTAGTTATGGAATATGTTGAATCAAAAGTTATTGATACTCTCGATTTTAAACCTTATTTTTATAAAAGATTTGTAGATGACTGTATATTATGCATACCTAAAAATAAAATTCAATATACCTTAAACAAATTCAATATATTCCATAACAAATTAAAATTTACTCATGAAGAAGAAAAAAATAAAACAATAAATTTTTTGGATATTAACATCACGTATGATAAGGATGGCAATATCAAAACAAATTGGTATACAAAACCAGTATGGTCTGGAAGATATCTTAATTTTAAATCTTATACACCAAATAAATATAAAAAAAGTGTTATTAATTCCTTAATTGATAGAGTTGTTATTTTAACTAATCCAAACAATAGGCCAAAATATATAAATAAAATCAAAAAACACTAGAAGATAATAATTATCCAAAAAAATTTTACGAATCGGTAATTAAAAATAGAATACATAGAATATATAACAATAATAACATAACAAATAAAACTAAAAATGAAAATTACATACCTTTACCATACATACCAGAAATAAATAATAAAATAAAAAAGTTCTTAAACCATATAATATAAATATAGCAGAAATACTCAATAATAACACTAAAGAAATATTTACAAAATTAAAACCACAAATACCCAAAATGGAACAAACAAATTTAATTTACAAAATTGATTGCTTAAACTGCCCAAGCTCATATATTGGCTAAACTTAACAATATTTAAAAAACAGAATTAATGAATATAAAAAAAGCATTAGAAACTTTGAACCAAATGTAACTGCCCTTTCAAGGCATGCTAGAGATAATGAACACAACTTTAATTTTAACGACATAAAAATCCTAGATTTTGAAAAACAATATAAAAAAAGAAATGATTTATTTAAAAAAAAACGTATAATACCATTCATTTCAGAAATGATACAGATAATTTAAGTTGTATATATAATAACATTATTAAATAATAAATTTTCATATTTTTTTATTTTTGCATCTAATATTCCACATGATAATAATTAAAACACTTGGTATTTGTTTCACAATATATTCAAGATATTCTCTAACATGTTTCGGCCTCGCGACCATTCTCAAAGAGAGTTATGTATAAACTAAACTAAAGTTTCAAAGTGCTGTCTAATGGAAGTCGGTTTTTTCATCTCGTTAAATTTATTACACTATCAATAATTGGAGTATTTCCGAAGTCTAGCTGGGTGTTTGTTAGGTTTTTGCCGTCGTATATGGCTTTTTTAATTTCGAAAATTTCCAGGTAATTTAACAGCCTGCTTTTATTGCAACTATGTATTAATTTGGTATTATTAATGTTAAAAAAATGGTTCTGGTCTATACAATGTTCGGCAAAGCCCGTCTTTCTCTGATTGTGTAAAATTGAATATTTATGTTCTTTTAGCCTATCATTGAGCGATCAGCCCGTTTGGCCTATATAAATAGCGTCACACATATTACATTTAATTTTGTATACTCCAGATTTGTCACAAAATTTTGCTCTTTCTTTGTTATTGTTTTACATCGATGTAAGATTATTCTTATTAACAGAGATAATATTAATATTTTCGTTCTTTAACTGATTTGTGATTCTTGAACTTAATTTGTGAATATAGTTTATAGCATGCCAATTTTTAGAATCTTTTTCGGGTGTTGCGGCATAAAAATGTTTGGTGTTCATTTTTCCTTGCGATATTTTTGATAATATAAAGTTCTTTTTCATAGCTGTCTTTTTTAAGTGGAATCGTTAGAAGTCTGTGGGTCATACTATGAAAAGTGGACATTTTTACATTCCATGACTGAGTTGAACTTGCGTGAATAATTGTATCGGTATACGTGGGTTTTCTAAATATTTCGAATTCTAATTTATTCGGTGTTCTTATTATTTTTAAATCTAAGAAATTTAATGAATTATCCGTCTCTGTTTCTATTGTGAACTGGATTTTTGAGTTTACACTGTTTAAATATTCAAGAAATTGACCCAATAGTCTTTCTGTACCGGTCCATATGCAAATAATATCATCGACATACCTGGCCCAAAAATGTATGTGTCTTGTATAATTAGTGTCGCTAAATAAATTGTTTTCAAAATTAGCCATATAAATTTCTGCCAGGAGGGGGCTCAGGGGGCTTCCCATTGGTAATCCATTCGTTTGTTGGTAAAATTTTGAATTGAACAGAAAATAATTTTGTTCGGTACATACATTGATAGCTTCTATGAGAGCATTTTTGTGTACGATTTCAAGATTGCATTCATGAATTCTTTCAATGAGGATATTTTTAAGATCTTGTACCTGAATGGAGGAAAAAAGGCTTTTTATATCGAACGAAACTAACTTTGCATTGGGAGGTATCTGTATGTTTTTTAATTTTGTTATTAGTTCTATTGTATTTTTGATTGCTTTGGGCTATTTATATATATTTATTTATATAGCTATTTATATAGGCCAAACGGGCCGATCGCTCAATGATAGGCTAAAAGAACATAAATATTCAATTTTACACAATCAGAGAAAGACGGGCTTTGCCGAACATTGTATAGACCAGAACCATTTTTTTAACATTAATAATACCAAATTAATACATAGCTGCAATAAAAGCAGGCTGTTAAATTACCTGGAAATTTTCGAAATTAAAAAAGCCATATACGACGGCAAAAACCTAACAAACACCCAGCTAGACTTCGGAAATACTCCAATTATTGATAGTGTAATAAATTTAACGAGATGAAAAAACCGACTTCCATTAGACAGCACTTTGAAACTTCAGTTTAGTTTATACATAACTCTCTTTGAGAATGGTCGCGAGGCCGAAACATGTTAGAGAATATCTTGAATATATTGTGAAACAAATACCAAGTGTTTTAATTATTATCATTGTTACTATGTTTCACCAAGAGCCAACCGCGCAATCAATCAAAACTATAATATTCCACATAACAAAAAATTTAAAGGTGAAAGAATTATTAAATATGTCAAAGTCAAACATGTCATTTAAAAATTTTATAAAAAATTATCACATATTATTTAAAAAAATTTAAAAATTAATTGTTTAATTTAATATTGGTAGGTTCTTAAATGTAAGTTTGTGTTTTTTGTAACAGTTATATGTATTGTAGATTTATTCTGAGGATGGTTCATTCAACCGAAACGTTAATAAAAAAATTAAAAATTAAAACTTAATTACTGAACGAAAGTCCCAATAAATAAAAAAATAATAATAATAAACGGTCAAGAGAATATATGTAATAAAATATATATATATATATATATATATATATATATATATATATATATATATATATATATATATATATATATGTATGTATATATTTTTTTTGTAACGGGGACAACGATGACCTAGAAAAAGTTGGGAACCTCTGCTCTATACGAAAAAAAAAAAGAATGCTCCTTAACTTACATTAACTATAAAATTTCCACGTGACAGTTTATTTTTGACTCCTTTGTCGGAAATAACAACGAATATAATCACAATGCACTTTATATTCATTTTAATATTCCATCATCCGATTGCATTAGTGATGGAAAAAAAGCGACTACCGAAATGACAAAATATTTTACGATACTTCGCATCAATTCCATTACGATAAACCGTTCAAGAGAATGAAAAATGTCGATTTTTAGATAAAATGCCCCGATGGGATCCGAAGGCCATATATGATGACTTTTATTTCGCTCAATTAACTTTGATTTTGTTATTTTTTTTTTAAACTGGTTACTGTTTGAAGTATATCGACAGTTTAAAAAGTACTCAGCTTTAATTGGCTATAACGAATTAGTTATATTTAATTTTGTTCTATTGGGGTAACAAATTAGTTCGATTCTTCTTGTTTTTCTTAGGGTTATTATGCAGCTCCATCACGCATTTGACCGGTTAAGGCTCACATAACGTTTAGGTGGGTGTATGTAAACACCGATTTTATGTGTCTTGTGAATATGTAAAAATTAAATCAAAAAGGAGGAGGAAGGGATTATCGTTATGACTATCAAATTTTACTGAGGTAGCCGATAGATACTTGATGGAAATTCAGTTTAAATAAGTTACAAAACACTTTTTCAAAATTTTGAAAAATTATCATTAACCTCTTTTTTCATCGATGTATCTCCCAATGTAGGTCTCTTCTAGTTCTCTCCAGCTTTGCCTGTCCTCTGTCATTCGCTGTATGCCATCCACCCATCTCATATGTGGTCGTCCTCTGTTTCTTTGACCCTCATAGAAACGCAAATTTTGGATGACATAGTTCCATCTATTGCCTGAAAGCCTTTGGTTGTGTCCTGCGAATTTCCATTTAAGTTTGGTAGCATGCTCTACTATATTTATAACTTTAGTTCTTTGCCATATCCATGTATTTTTTTGTGGCTTCGTAGAATTATATTCAGCATTCTTCGCTCCATAGGTCTTTGTATCTTCGTCAGTTTGTCAAGGTTCGACTTAGTGAAGATCCAAGTCTGCGCTCCATACGCCAGCACCTGGAGTATGCACGAGTTGAATTTTGGTTTCATGTGCAACTGAAACATTCTTGTCATTCAGGATGGAAGGTAGTTTGCTGAATGATGCCCAACCAATTAGAATTATTTTTTATTTCTGTTGTCCTTTGTTCAGTTTAATTGATTGATCCAGGTATTTATATTCGTTCACCGGTTCCAGTTAAGGGCCGTCCACACTGATATGACCGTGGTTGTCTGAGTTCTTCAGGACTTTTGTTTTCGTTAACTTCATTCTAAGACCTTTGTTGGCTGACCCCATAAAACATTTTTTGATTATCTTCTTCATTGTTGGAAATTATTATGACATCGTCCATAAATCTCAGATGGTTTAAATGTTTGCCATTTATTTTTGTTTCCATATCTTTGCAGTTTAGTTCTTCTAAATGTTTTCTAAATTCAACGTGAGCAATTTAGGAGACAGCGTGTCACCTTGTCTTTCTTTTCTCCGTGGATTCTCTTTTTCTCCTCCGTCCACTTTGTTCCCGATCACCAGGAAACTTTGCTCACTGATGCAACATTCCCTATATGTATTTTGTTTCTGTAAGTTCTTCAATCCTCAATCTTTGTCGGACCCATTTAAGCCTTTCCAAGATCAGCTCTGACTTGTGTGATCCATGGTACTGTTGTCTTGACTTCTTGTATGTATGTAAGAATTCTGTTGGTGAGTCTTGTCGGTGGGAGTCTACTGAAATGTCCATAGAATTTCAACCTTCTTTTTCTTATGTACGCCGCTACTTTGGACATTCTCTCTGTGGTCTTTCGAGAATGTAGTCTGCATCCTTCTTCTGTTAGTTTTGGACCGAGAATTTTCCTCATAATTTTGCGTTCTTCTTTTAGTATGTTTTTTATGCCGCTTTTTGTATGAAGTGCAAGTGTTTCACTTGCGTATAGTACTTTTGGTTTGATTACTTTGTTGTAGTGTCTTATTTTTGCTTGCGTGGATAGGCATTTCTTATTTTAGATATTATGTGTCTTGCCGTATGCCCTCTTCATCTTCTGTAACTTAGTCTTCTGTGCTATCTTCTCTCCCCCTATGGGTTCGAGGATCTCGCCCAGATATTTGAAGTGAGTGACCATATTTATTTTACCGTATTTGGTGTTCAAATTTTGGACATCTAATTTTGAGCAGAAGAATTGGGTTTTTTGAAAGGAGATTTGTAAGCCGACTTTCTCTGCACATTCTTTGAGGACTTCGATCTGTTTCGTTGCCCTTTTTCATTGTCTGCGAGTATGGCTAGGTCGTCTGCGAAGGCCAGACATGACATTTCTAAGTTGTCTTTGATTTTTCAGTTCTTTTTCTCATTCCCTTATGACTTTGTCCAGAACCAGGTTGAAGAGGAGTGGGGATCCTTGGCGTACTTCAGTTTTAATCAGGAAAGGTTCGGAAATTTCTCCCATAAATTTTACTTTAGAGGTTGTGTCACTCAGTGTCTGCTTGATCAATCATAGTGTTTTGGGGTCCAGTCCTTGTTCTTCTAGGATGTTGAACAAAGATTTTTGGTCGATGCAGTCGTATGCTTTTTTGAAGTCTACGAACGTGCAGATGATTGGGACGTTCCTGATAGCTTTGTATTTCAGTATTGTTTTTAAGTTAAATATTTGTTCAGTGCATGAGCGACCAGGGCGAAAGCCTGCCTGGTACTCACCAATTTTGTGTCCTAATTGTTCATGTGTTCTCTAAAGAAGGCATGCTGAGAGGATTTTGTAAGTGACTTGTAGTAAGAAGATTCCTCTGTAGTTGTTCACATCTGTTTTGTCTCCCTTCTTGTGCAGCGGGTGGATAAGAGCACATTTCCATTCATCTGGTAATTTTTCAGTTTGCCAAATGTTCGTGATAATTTGCGTAAGTTCCTGAAGTGAATTTGGTCCGAGGTTTTTCAATAGTTTCGCGGTGATACCATCTTAACCGGATGACCTGTTATTCTTTAGTTTACGGATGTGCCTGTGGATTTCTTCCTGTGTTGCTGGTGGTGATTATAAATGAGTATGGATACAATTTTCCTTAAGGACTCTTGTGTCACGTTCGGAGCAATTGAGGAGATCAGAGAAATAGTGTGCCAGCTCCTGACAATTCTCCTGATTGGTTAGCGCTAATCTCCCATTCCGCTTTCTGAAGCAAAGATTTTGTGGTGTGTATCCACGGATTTCTCTTGCAAAAGTCCTATAAAATCTCTCGTGTTATAATTGCGGAAATTCGCCACTATAGAGTCTAGTTGTTCCTTCATGTATTTCATCTTAGTTTGCCTGATAACCTTTGCGATCTGTTTTCTAGTCACGTCAAAAAGCTGTTAACTTTCTGGGGATTAGTGTTGTACTTCTGAAATGCTCGTTTGTGTCGCTGCAATGCACTTTTGCATTCCGAGTCCCACCAAGGGTATTTTGTGTTCTTTTTCAATGGGATCAGTTTCTTTGATTTTTGTATAATTTTTTTGTAGAATTGTTTCCATGTATCTGCCTGTTCCTTTTCCCATTCCTCTGTTATGTTGGATTCCTTGAGCCTTTTTGTGTCGATTTTCTGTAGATGTGCTTTCTTGTGATGAATTCTCCTTGGGGTGAACTTGACTTTGATTCGTGTTAGGTAGTGCTCTGAGTCAATGTTCGCGCTCCTGCGGACTTAGACATTTTGGATCTCTCTTTGTTCAGTCAATAACATGCTCTATCTCTTCTACCAGATTTTTTAAAAGTATATGGGTAATATTTTATATGCTATGTTATGGAGAGCTATACCTCTATAATTCTGTCACTCCGTTCTGTCTCCTTTCTTGTGTATGGGACAAATTATTGCTTCTGTCCATTGGTTTGATATTGGGTGGCCGTACTTGACACAAAAACTTGGGCTTTTTTACAATTACGTATTGTCCTACATTTTTTTACTTTAATGCTAAACCGAACTAAAAGTAAAAAGTAAAAGATAATTTTTAGTTTACGAATAAAGTGATGAACGAGAAAATTAATGTCATTGTCAAAAAGCGTGGGGTGCTTTGTCCCATATTTTCATACTAACTCAACTTAGAGAAACGGTACTGATGGAATATTTATAACAACTGACATCAAGCACACCACGGTTTCGTTCGGTTTACCATTAAAGCGTTTTTTTTAGTTTTTTTAAACAATAATTTATTTCTTCACTTTTAATAACCCGTTTTTTATTAGTTTTTTTTTCTTTATAAATAAAGGATTATACTTTACTCATTAGAGGTTTAGTTCAAGTGATTCTATTGTGAAATATTCATTCGCACAGAAATTGTTATTTTTTTATATAGTATTTTATATAGTAGTACCTCAAAAATGCAAATACTTTTATTAAACCATAAAATTCTGATCGAATTTCGAAAAGTGCATACATGTCCCACCCAGTACTATCGAAAATATGTCCACAGTGAAACTAGCACATTCAGTCTTCTAATTAAACGATTAAACATTAATGAAAACATGTCTGTATCGAGAACAATAAACATATAAATTATTCGGACCTCTGTGGCAAAAAGTCCGTTGCAGCCCGAAACTGGTCGAATGAGACAAAGAAAGCGGAAATATTTTAATTTCGTTTTTCTTTTTTAATTTGGAAACTGGTGCCCACTAAAAAAATTCAGGGAATTGTGTAGGTTCCTGATGCCGCATCAGTGTGTTATTTGCTTTGGCTTGGTTAATATTCGTGGAGTATTTCGCAATTGTTGCCAGAAATTTATTTAATTTCGGCTAAAATTGAGTTGTTTCTAGTTGGTTATTAATTTTATTTTATGGTTGGATATATACAGAGTGGTTCATAATGGTACGTCGCGAAACCCCTCTATGGTAACAAGCATTGAAAAAACTTACTTCTCTATGGTAACAAGCATTGAAAGTGACAATTTTCTCAATTAATTTCTGGCCAGTAATTTCAGATATATCGTCATGCAAAGTCCCAAATTAAAATGATAAATTTCTTAAAATGATGATTTGGTTTGGTATGATGTTTTGTCTTCTGGTGGTTTGCGAGGTATCAGGATCATTATAACTTCAGTGCTCTTCTATTGCACTGGCACGTATCTGAACTGTAGTACAGCTTTGAAAAGATGAGTCAGCTTTATGATGACTTTACGTGGTAACTCGCTAAGCATTTGCACGGTTATTAGATCATAACCTGGAGCTTTTTTCAGATTGAGATGTTTGTCAAAGGTTGTGAAAATTTCTGTTGTGGTGATTGGCTTAATTGTCGGGCCATCTTTATTGCTAACTTATGGGATTTTTTCCAAGCCAGTCAGTGGACGAGGCTGGAAAGTATTCTCTAGATATTCAGCGATATTCTCTAGATATTTCTGCTTTTCCTTCATCTCGCCGCGTTCAGTTATCATCGCTTTTGCGGATTGGCGGGTCATGGTTTTTTGGCCTGTTCAAGGATTTGTTCGCTATTCATAGCGAGCAGTCAGAGCTTTCGTGATCTGTTAACTTACTTAGGTAGTTCTTAAAGCTTTTATTCTTGATGGTTGTGTTTTATTCTCAATACTCAATTTTAAATTATATTTCCGAAATATGAAAAGAAAATCGATTTTTGGAAATTTCTAAAGGGATTTTACTTCTAAGAAAACTGCGAACCAACCTGAATAAAATCTAACTGTGATTGAAAACATGGGGCTTGGGGCACGTAACATATATATTACAAAACGTTGCTATACAAAGCCATCTTAAAACCCGCGTGGACATAAAGATATCCAGGGGGGGGGCGTGGCTAGTAACACCAACATCTTCATTCTATAAAGGTTCTAGAACAAAAGTTTGCGAAGTATCGTTGATGCATCCTACTAAGTCCGGAATGAAGTCATCCAACGTGACCTCCCTTTCAAAGCCCCCAAATAACCTATTACAGTGCTACTAAGTAAACTGAAAGAGTGTAGATGTCCCCATTTTCTCCATAGCATTCTCCATAATATTCTTCAAAATATTCGCCATAATATTCTCCATTTATACCTTTTTTAAGTAATGTCTGAATGATTGTGGCGTGTTCATATATTTTTTTTCCTTTATTTGGGTTTTTCGCCACTATCTAAAACTCAAAAAATATCAAAAATACCTGTTCTTATTTAAAGAAAGAATCACTGGGTAAAAACAAAAAACCAAACGGAGACAAATTTCTCAGTGATTCTTTTTTGTAATAAATTTCCCTAACGAACAAAATTTTTAAAGATATAAAAATGTTATAAAAAATTGTACAAACTTTTAACGTTAACGTTTCGGAGGGTACTCTCCCCCCGTTTTAAAAACTAAACTAAAAAATAAATTATATTAATTTGTAATATATAAAGTAACGAATGAAAGTAAATATATTTTTTTGTATATGTCAACGATACTTACATTGACAACAATAGATTTTCATGACAGTGACATACTACTAAAAAATATATATAGGTAATGTTTACTGTGTGATTGTTTATTGTACTGATTGTGTATTCAAATATTTAAATGTGTTTAATTGTAGTCTTTAGAATCGGGAACCATATTGAATTTAAATCTACCGAAGGCATAGCAATACAGTTATTTTTATTTAAATTAATTATAGCGGTTTCTTTTAATCTTCTGTATTTTGTTACCGATTCTTTTAATACCGTTTTGGAATTATTCCAATTTATTTTATGATCCGATTCCCATGCGTGTTTACAAATTTTAGATTTCTTAAAATCGCCCTTTCTAAGAAGGTTTTTTAACTCTAACATCTAACGGTCTAGATGTCTCACCTATATAGAATTTGCCACATTCGCAGGGAATTTTATAAACCACATTTTTGGTATTTTGTTGTATATTGTTTGGTTTAGTCTTTGTTAATAGAGATCTAAGATTATTTTTTGTTTTAAATGTCGTTCTTATGTTGTATTTATTTCCTACTCTTTTAATTGTGGAATTCTGTGGTTTAATTGTGGAATTGCGATTTCTTAAGGAATTGTGAGGTTAATTGTTTGAGAGTTATTATTATTGTTATTAATAACTTGTCCGTTTTGTCTAGTTTCAAAATTTTTAAGCGATTTATCTATAACATTTTTTGGGTAATTGTTTTTTATTAAAATATCTTTTATGTAATTTGTTTCTTTTTGTAGTGTATCACTGTCGGTACAAACAAGTTTTGCTCTGTCATATAAACTTTTAATTACTCCTATTTTGACCGATTTTGAGTGATTTGAAAAGAAATTGAGATACCTATCTGTGGTTGTCGGTTTTCTGTAAACTATAGTTTTTAATGTGTTGTTTTGTATTATTATTAAAGTGTCGAGGAATGACAATTTATTCTCCTTCTCCATCTCTAAAGTAAACTTAATTGTAGGCTCTCGAGAACTTATATCTTGTAAAAAAATATTTAGATCGTCAATGCTATGTTGCCATATAGCAAAAATATCATCAACATACCTAAGCCATATTAATGGCTTAGATTTATTTAATATGTCATTCTCGAGTTCCTCCATAAAGATATTAATCATCAAAGGAGAAAGAGAAGAACCCATTGCCATTCCGAAATTTTGTTGATAATAATCATTTTTTAATTGAAAATATGTGGTTTTTAAGCACAGAGTTAATAATTCCAAAATTGTATTTATGTTTAGTTTAGTTAAAATAAATTTAAGTTTAAATAAGAATTTTTTTAGTTTAAATAAGAACAGGTATTTTTGATATTTTTGGAGTTTTAGATAGTGGCGAAAAACCCAAATAAAGGAAAAAAATATATACCTTTTTTAGTCAAATAAATCCATGCTATTACCACCAATTCTATTTGTTTTGTAATTGTAATCGTATTATTATTCATACTCGGACACCGTACAATTAAGGCCAACATGAAAGCCGTTCTTTGAAAGAAACGTTCCTGAGGTAAAATAAATACTTTTATGACGTGCCGAAAGATGCGATAAAGTCGGTAAAAACTTTAACAAACGGCCCAACGAAACGAACAAACCACCGAATCGATGCGGTCGTCCTCTGAAATCATTTTCATAAACATTGAAGGGACCGGTGTTTTTCTTTCTCTATTGCGGCAATTTTTGGACATCCTTTCGACCGGAAATAAATGTAATTTGTCCGTGTGGGAAAAACTTTACTATCGGAAAACATATATTTAATATTTTTCTTTCTGTCATAACCGTAATGTTCTTTTTATTCAGTTCTGTAATAGGAAATGTCGGGGAAATGAAAGCAGTCTGACGATACGACTTTAATAAAAAAAAAGTCCCAATGACGTTCGGTTTTATTTGAAAATATTATTCAAGTGCAATCTATTCACCCTGCTCCTATTTCCGAAGTTCCTTATAATTAGAAAAATGTACGTCAGGTGGTAATCCTTTGGCACTAGGTCTGGAGAATAGAACATATATGTAAGTTTCAATTTTCTTTGGTTTAACGGAAAGTTCGCAGGGGTTTTGGAAATTCATTTTAAATAAATAAACAAATATTAATATCTAAAAATCTCGACTATATTTAAAATTGTATGTATAACAATTGTTTCGACACACAGTGCCTTTTTCAAATACAAACTATGTTCAACTAACAGTAAGAACTATGTTCAACTAACAGTGAGAAAAGTAATTACAACCTAAACTGTCCATCGACCTAATGATACCATAAAACATGATAGTAGAGATATCCATTTTTTCTCAACGTTTGTCAACCATTCAAGTTTAGCTGGTCATTTAGCAAAATAAAATTTTTGCTTTTATTAATTTCTAGGCTCTCTAAAAGGTTTCATTTTTCAGGTTTATTCTTATTATGTAATATTTTAAAATTATCATTGAAATGATAATATGCTTTTCTAACATAAAGTGGTTAGCATAATGATAATTATTTTGTTGCTTAGTGTTACTTATTTTATGTTCGCTGAGCTTAGTAGAGGAAGATCTTCCGGTTTGTCCAACATAGACTTTTGGACACGACCCGCACTTAATTAAATAAACTCCGGTTTTATACAGTTTGTTTGTTTGACGTTTATTGTTTTTAATGAGGCGTCCTAGACTATTGTTTGTCTTGAAAGCAATATTTATATTGTTTGCTTTGAATAAATCTCTTGACACTAATTTGGTAACTTTTCCCGTATATATAACACTGGGGAACAATTTGAAAAATAATTTCTGTTGAGTTCGATATTTAAGCTGTTTTATACGTAAATTGACATGCTAATTCCAAAACTTTATTTAGTTTTTTTTTCTATCACGTCAAGTTTTTTCTCTACAGTTGTTGCGCATCCGACTAAGCTTGGTGAATCACAGACTATCAGAGAATCACTTACTATCGATCCAGAGAAACTGAATTTAGGCAGTACTTCAGAAATAATGACGGATTTGTATATTGCCAGAACGTAGAAGGTTTAATGAAAGAATTGGCCATTTCTAACTATTACGCAACTGAATGGCGATTTTTTATAGATAGCTCCAAGCGTAGCTTGAAGTGTGTTCTCCTACATAATGGAAATTTATTCGGTTCAGTCCCAATAGGTCATTCAGTTTCTTTGCATGAAAAATATGGTGACATAAAGAAAGTCATTGACTTGTTGCAATATAACATGCACCAATGGATCATCTGTGTTGACCTGAAAATGGTCTGTTTCCTGCTTGACCAACAACGCGGGTATACTAAGTATCCCTGTTTTTTGTGCATTGGGTATAGCAGAGTTCGTGAGAAGCATTGGGTGTAATCGAACTGGCCGCCAAGATCTGACCTAAGACCTGGCAACCCAAGCATTTTAAATCAGCCACTTGTCGACAGAAAAAACATTGTATTTCCGCCTTTGCATATAAAACTAGGTCTCATGAAGCAATTTGTTAAGGCTTTGTCAATTGAGGAAGACTGCTTTAGGTATATCATTTCGGCATTCCCTAGCTTGTCATATGAAAAGATAAAGGCTGGTGTGTTAGATGGTCCACAGATTCGGCAACTCGTTAAAGATCAAAATTTCACTGAAACAATGACCGAACTTGAAAGGAATGCTTGGTTGGCTTTTAAAAATATTGTTAAATACTTCCTTGGAAATACACGAGCCCCGAATTACATCGAAATTGTTCAACAACTCTTGGAGAGTTTAAAAAGCTTGGTTGCAACATGAGCATCAAACTGCATTTCTTACATAGTCATCTTGCTAACTTCCCAGAAAATCTTGGTGCTGTTAGTGATGAATAGGGCGAGCGATTCCACCAAGATCTAAAGGTTAAGGAAGCGCGGTATCAAGATAGATGGGATGTCAGTATGATGGCTGACTACTGTTGGAGCGCATCAAGCGAGAATGTCCACAAACTGAACACCACAGGAAAAGCTATAAGAAGAAATTTTTCCCATAATATATTTTATTTATTTTTTTGTATAAACACAATTTAACTTTTAATAATATGTTAACCTCTGTATGAATAAAATATTCTAATCTATTTGGTCAGATCTCACCTTATTTCCTTTCGTATGTATACTTTTAAGGTAAAATGAGGGGTATGCTGTAGCTTAAGAACTTGACGTGACAGAGAAAAACTGAATATTTTTGAATTCAGAGATAAAAAATGAGTCAAAAACAAGTCACAGATCCAAGTCAACAAAATTGCTGTTCCCCAGTGTAATTGTTCTGTACGTTGTAAGGGTTTCATTATAACTTTTTTTCATTAATTCTTTTATTTATAATGTTTGAATTTTATCCGTTATTTACTGCATGCAATCTATTTGATGACATTCAATTCTTTATTATAATAATCCATTGATATATATATATATTCAAAAATATTCACATTTTTTCTCTATCACGTCAAGTTCTTAAGCTACAGCATACCCCTCATTTTACCTTAAAAGTGTACATACGAAAGAAATAAGGTGAGATCTGACCAAATAGAATATAATATTTTATTCATACAGAGGTTAACATATTATTAAAAGTTAAATTGTGTTTATACAAAAAATAAATAAAAGATATTATGGTAAACATTTCTTCTTATAGCTTTTCCTGGAGTGTTCAGTTTGTGGACATTCTCGCTTGATGTTCCAACAGTTGTCAGCCATAATACTGACATCCCATCTACCTTGATACCGCGCTTCCATAACCTTTAGATCTTGGTGAAATCGCTCGCCCTGTTCATCACTAACAGCACCAAGGTTTTCTGGGAAGTTAGCAAGATGACAGTTTGATGCTCATGTTTCAACCAAGCTTTTTACAGCTCTCCAAGAGTTGTTGAACAATTTCGATGTAATTCGGAGCTCGTGTATCTCCAATAAAGTCTTTAACAATATTTTTAAAAGGCAACCAAGCATTCCTTTCACGTTCGGTCATTGTTTCAGTGAAATTTTCATCTTTAACGAGTTGCCGAATCTCATCCTAGGACCATCAAACACACCAGCCTTTATCTTTTCATATGATAGGCTAGGGAATGCCGAAATAATATACTTAAAGCAGTCTCCTTCAATTGACAAAACCTTAACAAATTGCTTCATGAGACCTAGTTTTATATGCAAAGGCGGAAATACAATGTTGTTTCTGTCGACAAGTGGATGATTTAAAATGTTTGGATCACCAGGTCTTAGGTCAGATCTTGGCGGCCAGTTCGATTGCACCCAATGCTTCTTACGAGCTCTGCTGTCCCACATGCACAAAAAACAGGGATACTTGGTATATCCGCGTTGCTAGCCGAGAAGGAAACAGACCATTTTAAGGTCAACACAGATGATCCATTGGTGCATGTTATATTGTAACAAGTCAATGACTTTCTTTATGTCGCCATATTCTTCATGCAAAAAAACTGAATGACCTATTGGGACTGAACCGTATAAATTTCCATTATGTAGGAGAAGACACTTCAAGCTACGCTTTGAGCTATTTATAAACAATCGCCATTCAGTTGCGTTATGGTTAGAAATGGCCAATTCTTTCATTAAATCTTCTACGTTCTGGCAATATACAAATCCGTCATTATTTCTGAAGTACTGGATCGATAATAAGTGACTTTAGCGCCTTTGTCAAGCAAATTATTTTCGTGCAGTCTTGATGCTAATAATTCCGATGCTTTCGTGGATAGTCCTAAATCTCGTGCTAAATCATTTAATTCATGTTGATTGAATCCTTTACGAACAGAATCATTGGAAACTTTGAATTCTTCGTCGGTGGAGTCACTTCGATATTCACTTGATTCACATTCTGGTATTTCTAAAGAAGGTAATTCTTGAAAAACTGGCACTGGAATTTCAGCAATCACTTAAGTGATCTTTGAGCTCTCGCCAAACCATTGGTATACCAAACGAAAGTTTATTACGTGTTCTCTTCGTCCACATTCGTAAACTCTCTACACACTGCTTGCACACTTTATGAGGGGCCCATGATTTATCTTGGTCACCTATTTTCACTTTAAAATAAGCAAAATAGGCTTGCCTGACAAATGTACTAATATTAGTCTGTTGAATGGGGATGGTAAAACTGCTACATATACAACAAAATGAATCAGGGCTGTTTAAGAACTTACGATGAGAACTACCAGAGGCAGACATAACGAAAATCTGTAATTGTGTATGTATACTTTACCTTCACTATATCAGAGCGACACAGACCTGCGTACTTTAACATCTCATGCGTAACTGACCGAAGTAGTTTCGGATGACGCAACGGCACTCACGCCCCCACTCCTAGGTCGAAGAAGGTTCGCCGGTAGGAGAGCAGTAGTGACTTCTGTGATTCGCCAAGCTTAGTCGGATGCGCAACAACTGTAGAGAAAAAACTTGACGTGATAGAAAAAAAATTAAATAAAGTTTTGGAATTAGCATGTCAATTTACGTATAAAACAGCCTAAATATCGAACTCAACAGAAATTATTTTTCAAATTGTTCCTCAGTGTAATCAATTAATATTTGACAAATATGCTTTGACACATATTTGCTTAAAATTTCAATTTTTATCCTAGTTTTGGTGATTTGCGACCTTTCAATTTTTTTCGTGGAAATCTTTAGGGTTTTGACCACTGTAAAGAACTTTTTTCTTTCAAATCATGTGAAGAATCGTCGGTTAAATTTAAGAAAATTATTTCTCTTACACCCTGCATATGAAAATTTAATTTAGAAATTAGAAACTTGAAATATAAGAACATGCATGATTATTTCTATTTTTCGTTATTACATCTTTTACTTCAAAACTGTATTATCCAACATATTGGATTTCTTTTTCCAAATCTGTTCTCTCATATTTTTTTTCCTATTCTTAACTTGAATACACCATCCTCTGGTGGCAAAAAAACAATTACACCTCAAAATGTCGAAACTGGCAGCATGCGATTGGTTCCTGATTAGACTGATGTTACTTCTATTTCAACACGTCTGTTCGGCAGTAAAGGTATCCCTCGGGATGTCGAAATCCACAAGGATATTCCCCTCGGATCATATGAAACCTTAATGGTTTTTGCGGGATACGTCTTTCTTTCTCCCTCCGACTCTCTCTCCATCTTCGATAGATTTCGGTTTATTGAAGGCGGGAAGCTCAGATAAAAACGAATTTAGTTTCAGTATTGAGGCGTAAATCTTCTTTACAGGTGTATTGGGTCTCAATAATTAATTTTATTGCTACGAGTGAGCTTACAGGCAGAGTGGCTGCCGGATGGATATATCGAGTATATCGTTAATGATAAATTAGGAAACCAGTGGGAATTTATTACAACATGTTATGGATCATTATGAATTGGATATTTATTTAGTATAGCGATAAAGATATTATTTATTACACTTTAATAATAAGTGAGGTAAGTATAACGTTTCCATTTTAATTATTTATGATATATATATATATATATATATATATATATATATATATATATATATATATATATATATATATATATATATATATATATATATATATATATATAGGGTGTTAGGTAAACATGCGGCAAAAATGCAAGGGGTTATTCCTTATCCTATTCTAAGAATATTTTGTGCTATGTTGATTTTTTGAAAAACTCCTTTGTTTCGAAGATACAGGGCGAACAAAATTTGCGACCACCATATTCGATATTTGTTGAAATCATTAATGTAAATAAAAGTAGGGTGTACGTCAATGAGTTTATCAAGTACAAAATTTTTTTTTTCGGTCTAGATCAATTGGAACGGCTGTTTTATCTAGTAAGTGGATTTTATCGGTCGCATTTGTTTACATAGATTGAGTGAGGTTTGGCTGTTTGACGTGACTTAAATAGTGAGTGAATTCCGCTATCATAATTTATACAAACGCCGAGATGACTGACATGCACTTCATGTATGAACTTGCCGATGGCAATGATGGCAACATTCATCGACGTCTTCGTGAAACAGGCACATTGAAACAAACTGAAGGGTCAGGAAGATCTCTGACTGTAAGAACGGTACAATTGGAACAGAATGTGCTGGATATGATAGCTGAAGAGCCTTCTACGCGAAAAATTGCAAATAGTTTGAATCTGAGTCACTGGACAGTTTGGAAAATTCTTAAGGACAATTTGTTGTATCCATACCATATTCAACGCGTTCAGACACTACCACCTGTTGATTTTCCTCCACGTACTGCATTATGTCAAAGGATATTGCAAACTTTACTCTGCATCCCTCTATTCCCGACAAAAATTCTTCTCACCGATGAAGCCACTTTCGCAAGAAACGCAATAAGGAATTTTCATAATAACCATGTGTGGCCAGATGAAAATCCGCATAAGGTATACGAAGATAGTTTTCAACATCAGTTCTCGTTGAATGTTTGTGTTGGAATTGTAGGTGACTATCTAATTGGACCGGTATTTCTATCACAAAGACTTACTGGCGAGGTGTATCGCAACTTTTTGGAAGCAACGCTGCCTGAGTTTCTGGAAGATGTACCATTGGCAACAAGGCATGAAATGTGGTTTATACACGTTGGCGCACCACCACATTTCAGTTTGGTTGCTAGTGACTTTTTAACAGCAACATACGGATATCGTTGGATTGGTCGAAGTGGGCCACACGCATGGCCTGCTCGATCCCTGTACTTAAGCACCCTGGATTATTTCTTCTGGTGATATCTAAAGTCATTAGTTTACGCTACGCCATTGAAAAATTTGGATGATTTGCAAAATCGAATAATTGCTGAGTGTAACTCAATTAGAACCGACCCTGGTGTGTTTGAAAGAGTTCGGCAGTCACTGACGAGAAGATTGAATGCTTGTATCAAGGCTGGAGGAAGTCATTTTGAACATTTATTGTAGATTGAGCAACTTTACATGTACTTTTTTATAATAAAATCTTGTTAATGTTGTAAATTTTGTTTACCCTGTATCTTCGAAACAAAGGCGTTTTTCAAACATCATCATACAACAAAATATTCTTAAAATAAGTCATGGAATAACCCCTTTAATTTTTGCCGCATGTTTACCTAACATCCTGTATATATATATATATATATATATATATATATATATATATATATATATATATATATATATATATATATATATATATATATATATATATATATATATATATATATATATATATATATATATATATATATATATATATATATATATGCAGATTTTTGATTTCTTTGGACTGCGTCTAATGAGGTAACAGTAGTCAGGAGTTGACCGTTGGGTTCCACAATCTCATATGGAACACCCAACAACCTGCGTCTCCGCCAAAATGACCATTTTGTTTGTTGCTTGACCGGGAGGAGTATATATATATATATATATATATATATATATATATATATATATATATATATATATATATATATATATATATATATATATGGTGGTCGGACGTTACATAAAACACTGGCAAAATTATACTCAAAATGCCTCAAAGAACAAAAAGTACCCGAAAATGCAGAAGTGATCCTTTTACATAAAAAAGGAGCACAGGAAGATTTAAAGAACTACCGTCCAATAAGCCTCCTATCAGTGATGTACAAAGTTTTCACTAAGATAATTTCCAAAAGAATATTAAAAAAACTGAATGACGCACAACCAAGAGAACAAGCAGGATTCAGAAGTGAATTCAGTACAATGGATCACATCCAGGTTGTACAGCAGGTCATAGAAAGGCACAACGAATACACCATGCCACTGTGCTTGGCTTTTATCGACTACGAAAAAGCATTTGATTCCATCTCAAAGCATGCGATAATGGATGCACTGCTTAGCCAAGGTGTAGAGAGAGCCTATGTAAACCTATTAGAATCGATATATGATGGAGCTACAGCCACAATTCACCTGGATGATCTTGAAGTGGGAATTAATATAGAACGAGGTGCACGGCAGGGTGACGCAATATCGCCTATTCTTTTCTCGGCTGGCCTTGATGAAGTATTCCGTAAACTGGATTGGGAACAAGATGGTGTAAAGATCAATGGTGCAAACTTAAACCATCTTAGATTTGCAGATGATATTATTCTCATTTCACAAGACCCAGAGGAGCTGCAAAGACGCATACAAGAACTGCAAAGGGCTGGCGAACCATTTGGCTTGAAAATAAACCTGAAAAAGAGTCAGGTTATGTTCAATAACTTCGCCCAGGACAGAAGAATTTCAGTTCTAGGAAGGGATTTAGAGATTGTGGACAGCTTTATATATCTTGGGCAGAGGATTTCCATGGAGGGGAATACCGCCCGGGAGGTGGAACGGCGTGTTAAATGTGGCTGGCAGGCATTTGGTAGGCTCAACATAGTGTTTAAGAGCAGAGTCCCACTTTTCCTGAAAAGAAAAGTATTCGATCAGTGCGTTCTACCCGTTATGACATACGGAAGTGAAACCTGGACACACACATCGCAATCAATTCAAAAACTTCGGGTGGCACAGAGGGGAATGGAAAGATGTATGCTTGGCATTACAAGACGAGACAGAAAGTCCTGCGCATGGATCAGGGAACAAACAAAAGTCTGTGACATCATTGGAAGAGTAAAACAGTTGAAATGGAGATGGGCAGGCCATATAGCGAGGCGATGGGACGACAGATGGACCAAGGCAATCCTGGAGTGGATACCGCTTGATCGCAAACGTCCGCGAAGAAGACCGAAAGCACGATGGATTGATGACATCGTTAAGTATATTGGACCCGAGTGGCAGAGGAAAGCCCAGGACCGTGAAGGTTGGAAGCATGCTGAAGAGGCCTACATCCTGCAGTGGATCGATGCGGGCTGATGATGATGATGATGATATATATATATATATATATATATATATATATATATATATATATATATATATATATATATATATATATATATATATATATATATATATATATATATATATATATATATATATATATACACACAGGGTGTTTTCAAAACTGAGCTCAAAGTAATTTATTTTAACAAATTGCAAAACTCGTAAAATTAAGTAATTTTACCAAAAACTTTTCTGTATTCCCGACTACTGTGTTGTAAACACATACATTATTTGTTTACTGCTGATACTGAGTATGACTAGTTTTTTGTATTCTTGTACGATATTTCTCTTGAGCGCGATGTTCGATTTGATTAATGGTATTAATTCCTTAATAGTGTGTGTTTAATTTTGGGGTACTCTCGCCATTAAAACGCCACACGTTTATAAAAACAATCAACTAGTGGACGTAATATTAACTTACGGTGACTGTCAACAAAATGCAACCGGAGCATGTCGTTTTCACGCGGAAACTTCTCCTTTAAAAAATCATCCGGCTCTACTGATGTTTGTAAATTTAGCTACAAGACTTCTCGATATAGGGTACTTAAAGGCACAACGAAGAGGTTACGCTGGTAGAGGTTGAGGAAGAGATTTTAGAAATTGATGAAAACGAACCAACAACGAACACTGGGTTTATAGCAGGTCAAGATGAAGTTGGTTATAGTGAAGTGTGGAAGACCATACGATAAGAACACTTTTATTCCTATCATTATCAACGGGTACAATTGTTATGACCCGAATATTATCCTAGAAGACTTGAATTTTGTCAATGACTTTTGCATCAGTACAATAGAAATGAAAATTTAGCCAAATTTATTTTGCCTACCGACGAGGTCGCATTTACAAACGATAGAGTAAATAATTTCTACAACAACCATGTTTGAGCAGTAGAAAATGCTGTAAAAAGTACCCATTTTCAGTAAATGCCTGGGCTGGCGTAGTAAATGGCGTCCTTTCTTTCTTCCAGGTGGACTGACAGGGAAAATTATTTAGACTTTTCCAAAATAATTTGCCACAATTATTACAAGATATTCCTTTAATTGTTAGACAAAATATGTAGTTTCTACATAATGGAACTCCGCCACATTTTAGACGAGAAGTTCACGAACATTTAAATAATGAGTTTTCTTACAGATGGATATGACGCAATGGATCCATTTCTTGGCCTGCATGTACCCCGGATTTCACGGCCTGCGATTTTTTTTAGGTAGGGCTATTTAAAAATCTTAGTTTATCACCACTGAGAAGTAAACACTGTGAAAGAACTACAACAGCGCGATGTTATTCGTAGACGCCGGAATTTTATTTTTGATGCGTGTACCAATGCGTCACTGGGTACACCGAGCAAGATTTTGTGCTAAACGAACAAATGGTGACAATTTTAAACAATTCTTGCATTCTTGCACAAAACTTGGTTGCATTGCAATATTTTTATTTTTGTTATTCTGCAACTTTTATATAAAGTTGTGGAACCCAGCAGTTGGAAGCAGTGGAACATGCGACGCAAACAAGCATTTAAGGAGTACAACAGTAAAAAATCCCCAGAAAGCCAACATCTTTTTAACGAGACTAGAAAATAGACCACCAAAGTTATTAGACAAACTAAGAGGAAGTACATGAAGGAACAACTATACAGGAGACTCTATAGGATCAGGATAATTGTCAGGAGCTGGCAGGCTATCTCTCTGATCTCCTCAATTACCCCGAACGCGACACAAGAATCCCCAAGGAAAATTGTATCTATACCCACTCAGAATCACCGCCACCAACGCAAGAAGAGATTCACAGGCATATACAAAAACTGAAGAATAACGGGACATCCGGTGAAGATGGTATCACTGCGGAACTATTGAAAAACCTCGGACCAAACTCACTGCGGGAACTCACGCAAATTATCACGGACATCTGGCAAACAGAAAAATTATCAGATGAATGGAAATGTGCTCTTATACACCCGCTGCATAAGAAAGGAGACATAACAGATGTGAACAACTACAGAGGAATCTCCTTACTACAAGTCACTTACAAAATCTTCTCAACATGCCTTTTCCAGAGAACACAGTAACAATTAGAACACAAAATTGGCGAGTACCAGGCAGGTCTGGTACTCGCCAATTTTCGCCCTGGTCGCTCATGCACTGAACAAATCTTTAACTTAAAAACAATACTGAAATACAAAACTATCAGGAACGTCCAAAACATCTGCACGTGCGTTGACTTTAAGAAAGCATACGAAATGCATTGACCGAAAATCTG
Organism: Cosmopolites sordidus; assembly: GCA_031761425.1. Classification (NCBI taxonomy): domain Eukaryota; kingdom Metazoa; phylum Arthropoda; class Insecta; order Coleoptera; family Curculionidae; genus Cosmopolites; species Cosmopolites sordidus. The sequence goes on along the minus strand of JARFXV010000270.1, from coordinate 1,334,495 downwards.
TGTTCATCATCCTAGAAGAACAAGGACTCGACCCCAATACCCTACGTTTGATCAAGCAGACACTGACCGATACAATCTCTAAAGTGAAATTTATGGGAGAAATTTCCGAACCCTTCATGAATAAAATCGGAGTATGCCAAGGAGATGGGTTATCCCCACTCCTCTTCAACCTGGTCCTGGACAAAGTCATAAGGGAATGGGAAAAGGAACTAAAAAATCAAGGACACTGAAAACCAATACTACTCCGACGAACCAAAAACAACATAGAAATATCATGCCTAGCCTTCGCAGACGACCTAGCCATACTCGTAGACAATGAAAAAAGGGTAACCAAACAGATGGAAGTCCTCAAGGAATCTGCAGAGAAAGTTGGCCTACAAATATCCTTTCAAAAAATCGAATTCTTCTGCTCAAAATTAAATGTCCATAATTTGAACACCAAATATGGCAAAATAAATAGGGTCACACTTCAAATACCTGGGCGAGATCCTCGAACCGACAGGAGGAGAGAAGATAGCACAGAAGACTCGATTGCAGAAGATGAAGAGGGCATACGGCAAGACACACAATATCTACAATAAGAAATGCCTATCCACACACACACACGCAAAAATAAGAAACTACAACACAGTAATCAAATCAGAGGTACTATACGCAAACGCGACACTTATACTCCATACAAAAAGCGGCATAGAAAACATACTAAAAGAAGAACGCAAAATTATGAGGAAAATTATCGGCCCAAAACTGACAGAGGACGGATACAGACTACATTCTAGAAAGACCACAGAGAGAATGTCCAACATAGCGGCGGACATAAGAAAAAAAAGGTTATATGGACATATCAGTAGACTCCCACCGACAAGACTCACCAACAGAATTCTTACATACATACAAGGAGTCAAGTCAACAGTACCATGGATCGCACAAGTCAGAGCTGATCTGGGAAAGGCACAGATGGGTCCGACAGAGATTGAAGATAGAGGAACGTACAGACACAAAAAACATATGTCGAACGTTGCATCAGAGAGCGAAGTTTCGAGGAGATCAGGGACAAAGTGGACGGAGGAGAGAAAGAGAATCCAGGGAGAAAGGATAAGAGAGGTGTGGAGGATCAGAAAGAACACTCGAAAAGGAGTCAGGATGCTTTGCGTGATCCAACCGGGTCTATACGCACTTAATAATATATATATATATATATATATATATATATATATATATATATATATATATATATATATATATATATATATATATATATATATATATATATATGTATATATATATATATATATATATATATATATATATATATATATATATATATATATATATATATATATATATATATATATATATATATATATATATAGTTGCTGACGCTCTCATGTACATTTCTTTATTTGCTTTGTTTTGTGATCTGCGTACGTCTAGATTGATGTTCATACATCTCATTTGATCTAAAAAAAATCATTTTATCGTCGGTGATGTGCGAATATCAATAGTGATCAAAGTAGATGTAACTGCGCCAAAAATACGCATGATCTTCGTAGATCTAAGTAGATCTGTGTAGATGTATTTTATTTTTTCCCGTTATATCCGGATGACTGTGCGCTTGTAGCATATACTTAGTGAGGCCTATGGTGTGTTCAGACAACAAAATACTCTTAATAACGAGATAGAGACAGCTGATAGTGTTGCGAATGGTCATCCATTGGATGAAGTGGATGACCATTAGATAGTTAAGTTATTGCCAAAAGATGCAGAACACTAGGACGAAGAAGCAGGTCCTCTACGATGAATTAAAGAACAATTAACAAAATTTGAGAGCTACCAAAAGAAGATACAAAGACGTAATAAGTTGATAGATGCAAGTGGCGTAAGGAAACATATGAAGCTCTACAGCTCCATGAGGAAAATAATCGCCTAAAAGCCGCAGCCAAACGACAGGCGCGAAAAGCCAAATAGGTTTGACCTCGTGTACTAATTCTGTATCTTTCGGACCTTAAATGCCCAGCATGCGGAAAACCATTCGGATCTAAGCTGGGTTATCGGAACCACTATAAAACTCATTATTCTTCAACAGTTGCTCAGCAAAATTAATAACCATGACTGAGATCATTGACAACCAAACTTAATGTAATTATGAATATTCCTTAGGAACGGTAATATCAACAGTAACATTACGACTTAAGCACTGCAAAGTAAAACCTTATAAATAATAAAATAGAAAAATAAATATTTTAATAATTGTATAAATAGATGCTTTATATCAAATGGCAGGTTCCCTTTAGACATGCAAAGCAAACATTTCGGGCAACAAAACGCTACTTCTCTTTTAGTATTTGTTGATGTTTGGTAAAAGATAAGGATCACGCATATTAATAAATATTATCTGACACAGAAAAAGACGCCATAACGAAAAAAATCGGAAATCAAGATAATTTCTACAAGTATTTTTACAAAAACAGAGACGTTAAAGAAAAAATATTTGACATATTTCGTAGCCAGAAATGGCCTTATAAATTTCTTTATTTTGGAAAACGTTTGGGCGATATTAACAAAATCGTTCCTTGCTAAACCAAATAAAAACAAGCTCGGTTTAATAAAGTTTTAATCAAACATCGGTAATTTGGATATTTTCATATGATTTATTCTGCCTGAGTGAGTAATGATAACTCTGAAATTTCCATCGATCTCGTATACAGGGTCGCTATTATGTATGAAAACGGTCAAATATCTCGAAAATGCTTTGAGATTTCTTAATGAAATGTATTTTATAAAAATGTTTGCCACTTTTTGGGTATATTTGAATTTTTTTTTGTCGCATATTTGAAATCTAAGGCTAATTTGATTTTTTTAAAATGACAACAGTACTTGAATTTGGCATTGTTGGAAAGAGCATTTTTTCTGAATTCCACGAGGTAAATATTGTATAGTTTTTTTTTAAATACATTTAAAAAATGGCTAAAAGGTGTTTTGATCTTTTTTGTCAATATTAGATTAAAAAAAAACAATATCAAAATTGTGAATGAACAAATGAATAAATGAACGAATGAACGAATGAACGAATGAACGAATGAACGAATGAACGAATGAACGAATGAACGAATGAACGAATGAACGAATGAACGAATGAACGAATGAACGAATGAACGAATGAACGAATGAACGAATGAACGAATGAACGAATCAACGAATGAACGAATCAACGAATCAACGAATGAACGAATGAACGAATGAACGAATGAACGAATGAACGAATGAACGAATGAACGAATGAACGAATGAACGAATGAACGAATGAACGAATGAACGAATGAACGAATCAACGAATAAACGAATGAACGAATAAACGAATGAACGAATGGACGAATGGACGATTGGACGAATCAACAAATGAACGATTGAACGAATGCACGATTGGACGAATAAACGAATGAACGAATGGACGAATGGACGATTGGACGAATGAACGAATGAACGAATGAAGGAATGAACGAATCAACGAATCAACGAATAAACGAATGAACGAATAAACGAATGAACGAATGGACGAATGGACGATTGGACGAATCAACAAATGAACGATTGAACGAATGCACGATTGGACGAATAAACGAATGAACGAATGGACGAATGGACGATTGGACGAATGAACGAATGAACGAATGAACGAATGAACGAATGAACGAATGAACGAATGAACGAATGAACGAATGAACGAATGAACGAATGAACGAATGAACGAATGAACAAATGAACGAATGAACGAATGAACGAACGAATTTAACCTAATAATGTTCCAAAAATATTTATATAAAAATTTAAAATTAATTCTAACTGAAAAACACCAATCGAGGATACAGAAACGTTTTCGCCAATTACATATCTGTTATGGTCTCGACATGCACGAAAGAACGGTGCATCAGAGGCCAAGTTAATGCTAGGGGTAGGTATGCCGAAAAAATCCCAGACTCGGTTGTAAATTGGGGTAATATAAAACCGAATCTCACTGAGGAGTTGATAACAATCAATTAAGCCACGACAGAGCTTTAGCAGGAAAAGCTAAGCAGCATACACTTTACTCTCATCCAGAGACTGACAGGAGAATCTCTCTAATAATAAAGTGTAGCTATAACCTCCGCAGGGGTAGGCACCATCCAGCTTAAAAGACAGATACTTTAAAAAACGCCGTTGAATCTGCTCAAGACGAGAAATCTGTGTAATGTATATTTGCGACCAAACCAAAGGCGAAACATAAATAAGTCTAGATCGTACTATGGCATTATACAGAATTATAAACCAGCTGAGATTCTCAAAAGCTTTTGTTGATCTAATTATGAGGCCAAACGTTGCATTTGCTGACTGCATGATTTAATCAATGTGATGGTTGAATAAGATTTTTCTATCGATATTCACTCCCAGGTCCTTTACATCTACTCAATCTTTCAAAGCGCAACAATTTAGAGAGAAGAGAGAAGAATATGTGAGAACTACAACTATTAAACTGAATATGTTGCGTCCTTTTTGCAAGATGATATTTAAAGAACGAAATTGTACTGTCATCAAAGCCTAATCTGCTCATCTTTTGGAGTTCAAGTCCATGGTCAAGTGTGTCGAATGCTTTCGAAAAATAGTGTAGGTGTCAATCCGACATTTACTTTCTATTAATTTGTAGATAAATTGAAGCAAGCATGATAGGTTGGTAATTGTAGATCTGCCTTGATAGAATGCAGGTTGCTTAGGTATGATCGAATGTTTAATTTAAAAAAAGATTTGATTTGAAATACAGGTTTCAAAAACTTTAGCAATATAATGTTTATTTATTAACAAACTATTTACAAAAGGTGTTCAAAGTGTCCACCATTAACTTCCTGGTAGTAGTGGATACATCCGACGAAGCCTTAAATTACGTTTTTCCACCAGATAAGAGATATATCTACAGCATTAACGTAAACCTAAAAAAACCCACTTGCCCCACAAAAAAAATCGGATGGTGCCAAGTCTAGCCGGCCATTTCATAGCTCCTCGTCGACTGATCCATCAGTTTTGGAAAGCAGTGTTAAGAAAATTTCCAATATAAATGCCATAGGGTGCTGGTGCACCATCTTGATGTAACCATATTTCCTTGTTTTAGTTAATTAAATTTGGAAACAGACGGAAAAGTTAAGGGATGATATTTTCTTGTAGTAGATCTAAATACATAGTTGCTGTCAAGTTGCCATCAATGAAAAAAGGTCCTATAATATTCTTGATACTAAATCCCACAGAAACATTTAACTTTGATGATACTGTTTATGAACCTGCTCCATCCAATGCAGATTAACATCAGCTCAATATCTACAATTGTGTCTGTTAATATGACTATTTAAACAGAATGTTTCTTCATCCGTGAAAATAATAGTTGAAACTAAATTTGCGTTGGGCGAAGTTATGCCCCTAAGATATCCTTCATAAACTTTAAACAGTTTCGGGTACTGGAAAAACTATGCTCCTAGATAATTAAATTCCATAATTTGATGCATTATAGTGTTGACGATTTTCAGAGTACAACGTTTTCGGTTCTTTTGATATCACCAACAAAGTCGTCTTTAAAATAAATTAAATTTATTTAAAATTAATCCAATAATATATATTTTTTTCATAGTGTTACATTTTTTCGGTTTTCCGATAGAGAGTAATTACAGTAATTTTTAGGAAGGTATAATAAACATTAAAACAAAATATTTTATAATTATGTATTTATTAAGCTACTCAATATAATATTTACAAACTGCCAACATATAATAAATGATCGAGAATTTTCTTTATTATTATTAGTATTATACAACATTAATACAATAATTTTTTTATATCACAAGTAGATTCATAAAACATTCATACCTCTCTTTGACCCTAATATCGATTGCTATATTACATTTTGTCAATTCACTCCAGATTACTATCATTAAGGAAATATTTTATTTTTATTACTTTTAACTCTAAGTAAAGTTAGTTGTACCTGTATGTACATAACGGTAAAGGAAGCAACAAAAAATATTATTACTACTACGTTATTAATTTAATTCTAGGGTAAAAATTAAATTCTAGTTTTTTGTGCAGATGCAGTGATTGGTTGGTGAAACAGTTTCTGAGGGAAATGTTGTTACAAAATAAAGTCCCTACTAAACTCGAAGAGATTTACCACTGAACGACAAAACAGTTTTTTAAACTTGTCGACGCCCGTTTCGCTAATCATGTTAGCATCATCAAGAAATGATTAATCTAAATCAAATTATAGTACTCTGATGATTAACCTAGATTAAATCATCTTCTGATGATGATAACATGGTTAGCGAAACGTGCGTCGATAAGTTTCTAAATGTGATTTGGTGTTTAGCGGTAAATCTCTTCGAGTGTAGTGTTTCACATCGTAGATTCCAATATAGAACTTGAACGTTTCTAGTGTAGTTTCAAAAAAAAAAACAAAAATATAGAATACAACTAAATATATTTTCCCTAGACCTACGACACATTATTCGATATCAAAAAGGTTATAATGACATGTATTAATTTAACTTTCAGAAGTTTTTTAAACTAACTTTCAATTCAAATTTGTACAGGAAATTGAACGCTCTACAAAAAAGCTCTTTACGAATTTACGATAAAATTACATATTCAAAAATTCTTCATGGTCAAAGTTGAGTTCATGGTCAATATGCCTGCTTGTGCACCGAATTTGAACTAGTATACTAAAAAAACAACAATTTTTTTATGAAACACATAATTATAGTTTATTGATTATGTTATTATTCTAAAAGCATTGTATCTAAATTTGTAAACTATCAAATATTTCAGCAAAACGTTGATGATATTGATTTTTTTCATCATCGGGGGCATAGGACATTAGGGTATAAGCTGAAATTATAGAAAGTTCTGCTAATGAAAATGAACTTGGTTAATATTGGACTTCCTCTTGATGAGAATTATTTTTCTTTTAACCAATAATTTCCTAAAATAAAAAAATCATAAAATTGACCTTGAACTCAAATTTAACCTTGAATAATTTTTGAAAAATTATTTTTATCGTAAATTAATAAGAAAGCTTTTTTGTAGAGCGTTTAATTCCCTACAAAAATGTGTATTAGATATTACCGTATATTTGCTTATTGCTCAAAAAAAAAATCTAAAAAGTAAAAAATCCCATGTTATTTAAATGGGAAATGTATCGTGTTTTCGGTAAGGTTTAATATTAATTTTAAGAACTTTTTTTGGTTTGATATTTTTTTAGGATATAAACTAAATTTTAGGGGGCGCAGTTAAAAAAAAATCAACTTGATAAATAACGGATACCCTAATATAGTAGCACATCACTTGTGGAATTTTTCTTCAACAAGATTTAATGAAAAGATTGAATAAAACTGTTATTGGAAAATAAAAAATGCAGTGTCACCAGATTTTTCTATCGATTGCCTTGAAGAAAATGAATTCCATGTGGAAATAAATTTAGAAAGATGGGACGAGTTAGAATATTCCCACCAATATGTTGAACATATGTTTGCGTTTTGGCATTATTGACCATTATTCTAATCGATGAAAACGATAAATAAAATGTTTGTCCTGATGAAATGATCTCCTTCTTTAGCATTATGGGCTTGATATGTATAGCGAATGATGAGGAAATAAAAATTGCGAATTGGGCTGTGATTATGTTTCCTGGTTTGTTTAGAATTATTGGATGTTTGGGGGTTACTCTGACATGACATGACATTTCCTGAAGATTTTAAGAATAACTGTGGAGTGGCAGAAACTTTTCTTTCTCCAAGGACATCATAAAATCCTGGTCATAGAATATGTTATGGTAAAAGGTCAACCTCACCTAAATTAATTTGACTCCTCCATTATAAACAGATTTGATTTGGTTGGTTAAAGAATTAAAGATTAATGTAAAGAGAGGGAAATGAAGAGATTCGTTTGACATTTTACTCAGACAAGACTAAGCCAGTGATAAGAAAGTGGTTGAATAACAAAAATAGATTGTTCCAAATATACAAGATATAGGAAACATGTTTAAATAAAATTAAGTTCATATGTATATAGCTATCAAACAATATATTATAGAAATGGAAGGAGTAATCCTGACGGATTAGCTGAATTATTCTTATTGTCTCATTAGAGCCAAAACCAAGAAGTAGATAAATTTGCCAGTTACTGTATATATGAGGATTTGGAATTTATGGATGTTGTATTACCATGGCGACGAAAAGGAAATATCCTAAAATACATTCACAAGCTGTCATCTTTTAAATCGATGTTAGACAAAATAGTAATATTAAAAAACAAGGAAAATTTATTCATGTTATACCTAATAATTGCTCATATCTTCAGGCGCCCCTAAATGTTAGCAAGTGTCTCCCGAGATCTGTTTTTGGCCTTAAACCGTCATCAGTCGGGTTCGAGCTGAAAGTTTGGCGCCATATATATGTAGTGTTAGATTTTCTTGAACTGCGTTCAACGAGGTAAAAGTAGTTGAGTGTCATCATATATCACAATCTCATGTGGAACACAACAACCTGCGTCTCCGCCTATATGAACATTTTTGTTGGTTGCAAACAACAAAAATGTTCATATATATATATATATATATATATATATATATATATATATATATATATATATATATATATATATATATATATATATATATATATATATATATATATATTCGGCCTTGTTGGATGTAGGCCGCAATACAATGCAGCTCACACCATCCTGTGGTAAACGTCTGGGGCTTTGCTAATATTGGGGCGACTGAAGAAATGAGCTATTATGACGTGGGCCATTATAAATTTTCTTTAATTTTGTATATATTTAATATTCTACACGGATCCATTATGCAACTTTTCAAAAATAGTAGCGAGTGAGAATAGTGATAGAGAATAGGATGAGGACATCAACTTGCACCACAAAAGTTATCTTATTTTGATTTTAGCAGCAAAAACGATATATTATACATATTTGATAAGTTGAAAAAAGTATTCCAAAACAGTTAAAAATAAGTCGAAAAAATTAAAACGTACCACATAAATTGCTATGGCAGATTTTCACAAAAAAGAAGATTAAATAATAATGATTTTCATTATATAATTTTTTTAGTTTGCTTGCCAGCAGCAAAATACTGGTATACTGCAGAGGTTTCGATCGTCAGAGCAAATTTCGCTTGGGTCTCAGGAAAATTTAATGGTCAGCAAAACTATTCATCCTACTTAGGTGATTTATTTAAAATCATGTCATTATTAAAACAGTAGGTTTCTCGTGTCGGAAAAGGTTAATTTGCAAAATTCAATCAATCTCTATGAACAGTTTTGATGCTTATATTCCTCATCGTGTAAAATTGACCCGACTCCTTAAATCAGCACATCGTTTATGTTTGTTCTCGCTATAAAATACAGAAGAAGTTATCTGTTCAAAAACAGATTTTTAAAATTGAAATTTAATTGAAAAGAACAAGAGAAGAATATTTTATTTTGAAATTAATGCTGATGGATAAACACTGACTAGATAAACAGACCAAGAGTATGAACTAGGGTTATTTACGGGTGGTGAAACATTCGATGATTATTAACCATTAGACAGATTAGGTCATTATTAAAGATACACTTTTATTTGAGGATTTGAAGTACGAATGTAAATCTGGCTAATTCTGACATCCATATGTTTATATAGAATTCGAATATTTTTGTATATCGTTGCATTTTAGCAAAACAAAAAAATCTCGAAAACCATCCTTTAAAACACGTTTCTTCAAATTTAGCTCCATTTGATTTTCTGCTATTAATTTTTTTGTTCGTTCATGTGGTTTTCATGTGTTGACTCAGTGTATATATATATATATATATATATATATATATATATATATATATATATATATATATATATATATATATATATATATATATATATATATATATATATATATATATATATATATATATATATATATATATATATATATATATATATATATATATATATCGATTAATTAATGTAAGAAATAAAAAAAGATGTTACAATTAAGACTAACAATTTATTACATTAACACATTAACCATAAGATTTGAAAAAATTGTAATAATCCACTCTGTATTGCAGCCTTGAAAAAGGACACAATAAATTTCCGAAAGCTCGGCGTTTGTGAAAAAAAAAAGTATTTAATTAAAAATCCAGACCGCCCGCTACCCCAAGAAAATTGATAATCGCTTTATTCAACGAGTCGGTCAAGGCTACCCTCCCCCTCTTATATATATATATATATATATATATATATATATATATATATATATATATATATATATATATATATATATATATATATATATATATAGATATATAATTTTTTCTCTTTCACTTTCTGCTATTCATTCTGTTTCTTTTTTCATTCATCTCAATTACATAGCTTAGGTCAGCTTAAGTAACCAAATTCAAGGTAACTGTTGATTTTCAGTGGAAAAATGGTATTACCATCCCTATTTTTTGCTTTCTTTGATGTTTTAGTGTACATTTTGCTTATTTTTTCATCAATTTCAATTATACAGCCTGGGTGTTATTCAGCTTATGCAATAAGAATCTAATTAAATTGTGATATTTATTTTCTGGAACAAAATTGGCATAGCAATCGCGATTTTTTGCTCTCTTTGATATCCTGCTATTAATTTTGTTTGTCTTTTGACAAATTTCAATTATTTAGCTTATTTGTTTACAGCGTTTTATAATCCACTGACGTGCACGGATCGTTGTGTTCACTTTTATAGCCGGCCGGCCACAGAAGCGACTGCGCAGATTATATCGGGATAGTTCGGGAGCATTTGCGGCGCTCGGCAACGCTGTCGAGCGTCCGTTTATTGATTTTTCTACCTCGCGGCCACGTTGCCACGTTTTTTCTTTCTTTCAGAAAGAATTTCCATACCTTTGGAATGTTACGAGCGTCGTTTCGCGTATTCAGCTCACCTCTTTCTTTTATTTTAAGGGCTTCTCTGATTGTTCGGACCTTGTAGTTTTCAATATTCACTATTTCTTTGGCTCCTTCAAAATTGTCCTGTTTGTAGATGGTGCTGGAACAAAGCGGAAGTGGTTTGGTTGTTTTTAAGTTGTTTTTATGTTCTTGTATTCTGGCCGATATTCGTCTGTTTGTTTGTCTTATGTATGTTCTGTTGCAGCCGGAACAAGATATACTGTACAACCCATGATTTTCCAGTCTAACTTTGTCCTTGGGGTTTTTTAGGATGTTTGCAACAGTTTAGCTGAACAATCAGAGAAGCCCTTGAAATAGAAGAAAGCGGTGAGCTAAATATGGGAAACGACGCTCGCAACATTCCAAAAGTATGAAAATTCCAACATTCCAAAAGTATGGTTGCCGAGCGCCGCAAATAGTCCCGAACTACCCCGATTTAATCTGCGCAGTCGCCGGCCGGTTATAAAAGCGAGCACAATGATCCGTGCACGTCAGTTGGACTCTTCAGTCGAAGTGGACAACACTTGAAAATGCCAAATGCGATTTTGGCGAAACGTCGTGACTCTTCACAGGATCAATGGATTGTCACCCGGAATGATTTAGAAACATTATCTACCATCCGTGAAAATATTAGTAAATATTACTCAGCTTAGGTGTTTACTTATATTGAGTGTTAACTCACCTTAGGTATTTGGTCAGCTTACGTATTTAATCAGCTTATTTAGAAAAAATACAATTAAATTGCAATTGAGCTATCTTCCGGTACAAAGATAACATAAAGTGTACAAGTAGTAAGCAAAGAAAGAAAGAAAGAAGAAAGGGAGAACCTATCCCTGAAGGGGATAGATGATGCCCCTCTTTTTTTTGGTAACTGGTACCCAGCGAGGTATATCTATCCTTATTTCATTCGTTCTTGCATTTATTTATTGCCAGGCATATAGTAAATATAAAAATATGTATAATATAATAAAATAAGGTACACTACTTAACTATTACTTGTATATATACAAGTAATAGTTAAATAGCCTTTCAGTAAGTCTACTGAGCTAGACTCTACCGTGAAGCGGTGAGAGGCGGGTCCCACAATATGGACCGTAGTCCAGGAGGTACTTACAACCCTCCTGAAGTGCTCCTAAATTACTTGCCACGTCAAACACTAGAGTATATGGGGTATTTCTTTTAATTAACATGGGGCAAGGATTGTTCAAATGTGGCGAAGGAAACTTTTCAATGGCATTTTGTTTTTGTACAATAATTCGTTTACCCACGAATTTTTATTGAATTGCAAAAAAAGTGATCTCTACAGAGCATTTCTTGACCGCCAGTGCACATAATGGAGGGATATGCTTAAAATTTTATGATTTTGGAGATTCAACATATATATATATATATATATATATATATATATATATATATATATATATATAGATATTATATTAGGTGCGTATAGACCCGGTTGGATCACGCAAAGCATACCTGACTCATTTTCGAGTGTTCTTTCTGATCCTCCACACCTCTATCATCCTTTCTCCGTGGTTTTTATGTCTCTCCTCCGTCCACTTTGTTCCTGATCTCCTCGAAACTTCGCTCTCTGATGCAACGTTCCACATATGTATTTTGTGTACGTATATATATATATATATATATATATATATATATATATATATATATATAAATATATATATATATATATATATATATATATATATATATATATATATATATATATATATATATATATATATATATATATATATATATATATATATATATGGTGTTGGGAGATCGTGCGAAATTCTTAATGAATACTTGGAGAATACTGAATTGGAGAGGGCACGTGGAAAAAGTTGCTGCAGGCTTGTCTCGGTATTGCTACGTACTGAGAATCATAGCTCAGAATATTAGTTTTTAGGCTGCAATGTCAGCATACCATGCCTATGTTCAGTCGAGCATAAGATACGGTTTGATTTTTTGGGAAAATTCTCCAGATATAGAGATAATAATTGTGCTCCAAAAAAGATGCATAAAAAGTGATTTTCAAATGAAGCATTACGAAAACTGCAGAAATGTTTTTATGGGCAAATGAATTCAGACCCTGGTCAGCATGTTTATTTTGGATTCGTACACTTTTGTATTTAATAATAGAGATCTCTTTGGGGAGGCTATCGCAAAGCATGCTTATATAACTAGGTATATGTCGAATCTTGTGAATGAAAGATGTAATTTTAGTTATATACAGAAGAATGGACAGTATACTATTATGAAGATATATAATACTTTTCCGGAGTGTGTTGCGGATCTGCCACATGATCAGTTTGTGAAAGCGATTAAAAGATTTTTGTTGAGCAAGGCTTATTATTCGTTAAATGATTTTCTTGGGGAAACAAAGAACGATTTAAATTCAATTAAATAATTAGAATAGCCTGTTTTGGTGGATTTGACTGTTTATGTTTGTATTAATTATGTCTTCGGCTAAATCATGTAAATTATGTTAACAATACTATGTTGACTGTGTATTTCTCTCTCTTTTTTTCAATTGTCTTTTCTTTCCTTCCTCTCTTTCCATCTTTTTTTGTTTTGTGCCTTGTGTTAAATATTATATTTGAAATGTAATTAATTTTTTTTTTCTGTTTTTTATATAGAATTAAGTGTTTAATATGTACTTTCTTAACGATGTTCAATGCCTTATGGTTTATATATATATATATATATATATATATATATATATATATATATATATATATATATATATATATATATATATATCATCACACATATTACACTTATTTTATTTCATATACTCTAACTTTGTCACAAAATGTTGCTCCTTCTTTGTGATTTTTCAATGATATAAGAACATAAATATTGAATTTTACATAATCAATGAAAGACTCATTTCAATTATTTTTTGAATACAAATTATATCAAATTAATCCATAATTGCAATAAGAGCAGGCTGTTAAAGTATTTGAAAATTTCCGAAAATTAAAAGGTCATATACGACGATAAAAATCTTTCAAACACCCAGCTAGACTTCGGAGATGCCCCATTTATTGAAAGTGTCATAAATCTAATGAGACAAAAAAACGACTTCCATTAACAGCACACTCAAACTTTAGTCTAGTTTATATATAACTCTCTTTGAGAATGGTCGTGAGGTGAATACATGTCAGAAAATATTTTGAATATATAATGAAACCAATACCAAGTGTTTTAATTGTTATCATTGTTACTATGTTTCGCCAAGGGACAACCGCGCAATCAATCGAAACTATAAACTATTTTGCTCAGTATTTAAATAAAAAAAAGTTGTTCCTAAGAATGTCCTTATTTTAGTATAAATTCGTTAGTTGGCATACAAAGACCTAAACAATTTCTTTTTACAACGGTGAATGATCTAACCTAAGGTAATGTTCTCAGTTTAAAGTGAATTGTCAAAACGTAAAAGAATATTAAATATATTTCTGCATCAACGAAAACAGAGCGTATTAGAAAAAGCTTTTCTCATTATAAATTAGTAGTTGATAAGAAATATAAAACTTTGAATTATTTTTTTTTTTCATTTAATATGTACACATAATTTTTCAGTTCTGTGCTTAGACTCCAATAACTAGTAGTTACGTATATTTTCTTTTGTGATTTTTAGTTGTGAAATGAGAAGAAAACTAAAACTTTTTTTTTACAATGATAACTTTATAGGAGTTAGATAAACTTTTTTCTCGCTCTTTATTTAAATATTTTATGATTTTTCTAAATATATCGAAACGTGTTTGGATTATTTTTGGTTAAGTGTTTGTATTGATGAAAAATATCGGTCGGGGTGGTTTTTCTAACTCCCTTCCATGTCAGAAATCACTGGACCCATTTAAAACACATATTTTTACGAGATATTACAGCGGTACAATAACATGTATGTTTTTTGACGGTAAAACATTCAAGTGATTTGGTTAATTTTTGTTTTTATATAAATCTACCCTAAAAAAATGTGGAAGATGGCCGGGCCGATCTTCTGGGGTATTTTCTTTAATTTGCTTCAATTGTCCTAAATTAGCGTAGACCTGAAAAATAAAATAAATATTAATTGACGTCATGAATAATCAGAGATATTATAATCAGAGATAATTGAAGATACCTCATAAAAAGATACAATATACAATATAGTTTTAAGTAAAATATTTGAGATATCAGATACAAGATAGTTTTGAAAATGGCATTTGAAATACAAGACACAAAATAGAGGTATCCTGTATGTGATATCTCGAATACATTACTTCAGACATCTCTGTGAACAATTGCAATAAGTTCGTAGAACAAGAAAACGTGGTATAGGAAACAAATTCGGATGATTTTCCCTACACTATAGGATATCGTTCCTCAACCTTTTTAATGTCGCGATCCACTAAATAGCCAAAAAGTTAAGTAAAAAATGTTGTGACTCCCTCACTACAATATGTTATTTTGACGTTTATCAGAGTTTTACCATCAGCCCGTTAATACGGCGAGGATTCTTCCTTTTTTCAGTATTGTGATTTATGAAGTTTTTACGAAAATAAGTACCACGATTTCTTCTCTCACCCAGTGTTAAATAAATTAATAACGGGGTGGTAACAAAATAAATTATTAATTATTATTATTCACGTATGGGGCCTGGTGGACCACGCGAAGTACAGTTAGAGGCGTTTGTTGTTGTTAGCCTTCCTTTGCGCCCATACTGATTTCATTGTTTCGCTAAGAGCTTTTTTTCTTTTATCCAACCAAGTTGTTCCAGTCTTCCTAGAAAACAGCCTCTATCCTGAATTTCACTTTGTGTAATATTTGCTGATCTTAGGTCCTCTTTAATTACATAGATTCATAATATATATAAGTAGAATGATAATTTCTACTTTAGCTCTACTCCTATTTTCATAAAATTCGGCTATTTGTCTAGTTAGCCTAGTCGGATTCATCCGTTTTATATGTCCGTAAAACTTAAGTCTTCTTTTTCTCATATCGCTATGTATATCTGTGTATTGTTTGATTTCTTTGTTTTCTCGAAGTGGTTATGTTGTGCTATTTTTTTGTTTGGGGCCTAAGAATTTTCTTTCCTTCTTTTCAATCTCCTCGATGTCTCTCTTTCTATTTAAAATGAGCGTTTCCGCCCCATATAGACATTCTTGCTTAATAACTGTGTTGTAATGTCTCAGTTTTGTGTTTTTAAATTGCATTTTTTGTTGTAATTATTTTGTGTAAGTCTCAATGCGGTTTCCATTTTTTCACGTCTACCGTTATTGGCCGCTTTTTCCAAACCGTTTTCCATGATTATTTCACTCAAATATTTTAATTGAGAGGCTCGTCTGATGTTAGCATATTTTGTTTTTAGAAATGGTGTTCTTAGTTTGTTGCAGGTCACGTATTGTGTCCTTTCAAAGGAAATTTGGAGTCATACCTTTTCTGCTGTTTCTTTTAGGATTTCAACCTGTTTCTGTGCCGTTAATATATCTTGAGCCAAAATTGCTAGATCTTCAGCAAACGCCAGACAATCAATTTTAATGTTGGTTCTCGCCAGTTTAATGGGCAGGTCAATATTCAGGACCGACTTTTTTTCATGCCACTCCTATATTACTTTTTCTAGAACACAGTTAAATAAGAGTGGCGAGAGTCCATCCCCTTGTCTCACACCATTTTTAATTTCGAAGGGTTCTGAGATGTCACCCATGAATTTAACCTTTGACCTTGTGTTAGTTAGTGTAGCTTTAATAATTTTCAGATCTAGTCCTTGTTCTTTCAAGATTTGGAATAAAAATTCGCGGTCAATAGAATCATATGCTTTTTCGAAATCCACAAATGTACAGACGAGATTTTTATTGTACAGTTTTTGATATCTTAGGATCAATTTTAGATTCAGGATCTGCCCAGTCGAAAACCTACTTGATATTCACCAATTTTAGGTTATAACTGTCCCCGTGCTCTGTCTAGTAGACATTGAGGTAGAATCATGTAACAAACTGGGAGAAGAGATATCCCTCTGTAGTTGTTTATATCCGTTTTATCTTCTTCCTTATGTAGTGAATGGATTAGAGCATCTGTCCAATCTTGTAGAGTTTTGGTTATTTCCTTGATTGTACCTGGGCCACCGGATTTCAAAAGTTCAGCAGTGATTCCATCTTCACCAGAAGCTTTGTTATTTTTAAGCCGCTTGATTTGCCTAATTATTTCATCTTCATTCGGTGGAATCTGGATTTGTTTGTTTAGGGTTTAGTGTTGGTAATTTGTTTTTCTTTTGGAAGCAGACTTTGGGATTGATGGCTTATTAATTTAGTTTTAAATGTTTTGTAAAAATTTCGGGTTTTATTTTTTTGGAAATCTTTTTCTATTTCATTAAGTTGATTGTTTTCATATTTTCTTTTAGTTTGTCTAATTACCTCGATGTTTCTTTTCGTACTTCCAAAAATATGTTATAATTTATTACTGTTTTGTGATTGTTCCACTGTTTAAATGCTTTACTTCGGCTTAATACTGCTTGCTTGCAAACTTCATCCCACCACGGATGTTTTCTACGTTTTTGTTAAGAGGCCAACTTTAAGGCTGTTTTAATAATTTTTTGTTTCAATTCTTGCCAGTTCTGTGCTGGTTGTTTATCAAGCTCTTCTGTTAGGGCTGGTTTTATTTTCGTTGGGTCAAACTTTGGTATTAGCAGTGGTATTGATATTTGGTATTATATTTATTTTCTTCGTTAACTGGGAGGTGTGCATTGATTAATGTACAGTTTTTGTTAGCACACTTGAGGGATAGTGGCTGGACAGTAGTTATAGAACCAAGAATGGTTTTTGAGATAGCGAAAGCAACAACGAGATGTGGTGTATTTTTGAGTACGTTTATCAGAGTCTGACCATCAGCTCGTTAACACGGCGAGGATTCTTCCTTTTTTCAGTATCGTGATTTATGAAGTTTTTACGAAAATAAGTAAAACGATTTGTTCTCTTACGCAGTGTTAAATAAATTAATAACGGTGTGGTAATAAAATGAATTATTAATATTAAATAAAATAGACAAATTTGTGATAAATCGAAATGTACCGTCTATATCTGGTGAAAAAGTAAAGAAAAATACCAGATTGTACAATGAAACATATTTATAATATGGATTGAGTGCCTTTGATAACAATCCGCAATGTATTGTTTGATACCAAGTTTTGTCGCTGGAAAGAATGGAGGCTTCAAACTTAGTCCGGCATCTGGAAACTAAAAACCAGGTTTTTACAAAATAAATCATTGGAATTGTTCGAACGTAAATCACTCGTTTTAAAAAATCAACAAATCAAGCTATAATGAGAGCGCAGCACTTCATGCATCCAATTTAGAGCATTAAGGGTGGCCAGGGAGTGTAAACCAGACACGATTGCGGAAAAGCTCATTTTCCCTGCAGTCTTTTACCTTTATTGATATGACCAATGTGATGATAAGTTCTTAATGTTTTACCATGATAAAAAGTTGAAAACTATACTACTTTCAAATGGTATAATATCGAGACGTATTTATGGAATGTCAATTTATGGCATGGCAATACGAATTCAATGGGTGAATTAATGAAAATTGCAAATCAATCTCTGGTCGTGCAACTGGCGAAGGACTATTTAAACTTTTTATTGACGCACTCCTTTCTTCACAGAAATCCAAAAGTATACCAAATAATATATACAAAATGTTTTGACACAAGCCGTAAAAATTGTTAATTTTATTAAAAGCGTACCAATGCAGACTAGATTTATTACATTATGCAGAGAAATAGGTGCCAATTACGAGTCACTGCTTTTCCATACTGAAGTCAGATGGTTGTCCTGAGAAAAAGCTCAACAAGGCATTTTGAATTGCAAGATGAATTGAAAATCTTTTTTACAGATAAAAATAGCCCATTTTCAGAGTTTTTACAAGGTGGAGTAACTTTATTACTGCTGGCTTACTTGAGAGGTAGGTCATATGTATTAGAAGGTTTACAAGGCCCTAACAACATTTTATTAATGACGGACAAAGTGAATGCCTTCATCAAGAAGCTTGGTATTTGGATTATACTTCTTGAAAAATGCAATTTTGATGTATTCACGTTAACTTCAGATAATATTACCAAAAATGTGGGTTTACAACATTCTGTTATTGATCGCGTATTGGAGAGCATGTAAAACGCATATTGAAAATTCAATTACTGCAACATTTTCCAGATGGCAATGGTTTGATAAAAATGTTGTTGCAGCTGGTGAATTAACTATTGAGATTCACAACATTATTAAAATATCGGCGGACAAAACTCTACAACTAGAATTTTTAACTCAAGATTTAGATAAGTTTTGGCTTGCACGACGATGTGAATACGTCAGCCTAGTAACGAAACCTTTGTAAACATTGGTCCCCTTCGGTACTTCTTACTCATGCGAAAAAAGCTTCCTCGTCTCTAGTAGCTTTAAAAACTAAATATAGAAATCGTTTATTATCATTGGAAAATAATTTGCTTATGTGTGCTTGCACAAACAAAATCAACCGTCGCATTAAGCATTACATTCTTATTTTGAAACAGCTTTGGCTATTACTTTTATTATGATGAATATTAGCTGGTAATAATTAATTTTCTAACATTTGTTTTTAACATGTGTCCCCGACCCTTATATTCCTGAACGTGACCCCGAGGTAGAGAATAGTTCTGAATGAATGGCTCTATTAATTTTTAATTGGAAATGAAATAAATAACAATTATACCCATTCTGACAGAACAAACGAATCCCTCAGAAAAATGTTGTGAGTTTTTCGTCATGTTCTTTTTCCTATTCTCCTTTACAGAGCAGTCCTGACCTATGGAAACTCATTTGGTTTCGAACTACTTCGCGCGAACGTTTCTGGCTACCTAGGTCTCATATTGAAGAGATTAACCAGTTAGGTCATTAATTTGGTCGATTCATATTTTTGGAGGTCTTCCACGTGATCTAAAACTCCACATCCGTCCTTGCAGCACCAGACTTTTTAAGTTACTACTATACTTGCGTTCAAGGTGGCTGAATAATCTTAGTATTCGTTCATGATAGTTTGGGATAGCCTTGCCAGTTAGGTCATTAATTTGGTCTATTTATATATTTGGAGGTTTGCCACGTGATCTAGAACTCTACATCCGTCCTTGCAGCACCAGACTTTTTAGGTTACTATTATACTTGCGTTCAAGGTGGCTGAATAATCTTAGTATTCGTTCATGATAGTTTGGGATAGCCTTGCCAGTTAGGTCATTAATTTGGTCTATTTATATTTTTGGAGGTTTGCCACGTGATCTAGAACTCTACATCCGTCCTTGCAGCACCAGATTTTTTAGGTTACTACTATACTTGCGTTCAAGGTGGCCGAATAATCTTAGTATTCGTTCATGATATTTTGGGATAGCCTTGCCAGTTAGGTCATTAATTTGGTCCATTCATATTTTTGGAGGTTTGCCACGTGATCTAGAACTCCACATCCGTCCTTGCAGCACCAGACTTTTTAGGTTACTACTATACTTGCGTTCAAGGTGGCCGAATAATCTTAGTATTCGTTCATAATATTTTGGGATAGCCTTGCCAGTTAAGTCATTAATTTGGTCGATTCATATTTTTGGAGGTCTTCCACATGATCTAGAACTCCACATCCGTCCTTGCAGCACCAGACTTTTTAGGTTACTACTATACTTGCGTTCAAGGTGGCTGAATAATCTTAGTATTCGTTCATGATATTTTGGGATAGCCTTGCCAGTTAGGTCATTAATTTGGTCTATTCATATTTTTGGAGGTCTTCCACGTGATCTAGAACTCCACATCCGTCCTTGCAGCACCAGACTTTTTAGGTTACTACTATACTTGCGTTCAAGGTGGCCGAATAATCTTGGTATTCGTTCATGATATTTTGGGATAGCCTTGCCAGTTAAGTCATTAATTTGGTCTATTCATATTTTTGGAGGTTTGCCACGTGATCTAGAACTCTATATCCGTCTTTGCAGTACCGGACTTTTTAGGTTAGTACTATACTTGCGTTGAAGATGACCGAATAATCTTAGTATTCGTTCATGATACTTTGGGATAGCCTTGCGGTTTCATTAATTTCTTGACTAACGGATGACTGTTCGTCTGGCAGTGCATGGAATGTAAAGTACTCGTCTCTTGCACCACAGGTCAAGATAATCAATGCGCTTGAAGTCTTGTTTTTTAATGGTCCATGTTTTAGCGGAATATACAAGCAATACTGAAAAAAAAAAGGTTTTTACTTTTTGTTCCAGATCTAGATCTTCTATAAACAGTTCAAAAAATATTAGACAGTATTTTGATTTGAGATATTAAAGCTATGCCGAGCAGTGTAATCGCAAATATTGGGTTCCAAATACTAAATGAATATTGATAATAATATGGACGCCCCTGAATTGGTTAGTGATACGTGATTATAATCCTGAAAAATTTTAGGCTCATGTTTATTAACAACCTGATGAAAAATTTACCTTTTAGGGTGTTTCATCGATTCAGACGTCTAGTGGTAATATATGCTTTTCACGTAGTATACAGGATAACATTTATTTCAATATTTGAGAATACTGTTGGAATAAGATTGATAATAATGTTGGATAATAATTTTAAAGCAAATATTTGACATTTTTTGTTAAATTGATTTTTTTTTGTTTTGATTGTATTTGAAATTACTCTACAAGTATACCTAAATAAAAAACATTTTTAATTTATCATGCAAAGCAGTCTATGTCTATGTATAAATATAGTCTATGTATAAAATGTATAAATATAGTCTATGTATAAAAAAAGTAATCAACAGAATAAAAAATCTAATAATAACACATGCTATCCTTCGAATAGCTTTTCATATTTTCTAATCATAAGAATTAGAAAGAAAGAATTAGAATTAGAATTAGAAGAATTAGAAATATTTTCTAATCGAAACAAGATAATAAGTGTTAAAGTCTCAGATTAACTCAACCAACCACTATTAGGAATAACAAAATTATATCAATGGATGAAATTATATTATGTGTTTCTATGGTTACTCGTATGTGTTGTGGACTAAAAAGTAAACAATTTTCTTTGTAGTTAGCTTCCAATTAATATCTTGCATATACGCTCCCCGAGCAAACGCCATATTTAATTTAAATTAGCTGGTTGGAAGGAAAATAAGCTGCTGAGACGCTTTCTGCTCATTTTATCGTTCACCTCGACGAAACAACAGCCGTATGATGGGAACAAAGGCGTCGACAAAGTTACTTACTAAATGGTAACGACGACAGCGGCGGTTAATTAGCTACATAATAATGTACCGTGTTTATTTTAACCTACAGGAATGCTATGACATCGGATACGAACGTTATAATGCGCGCCATCGAATCCCACAACTGCTTTCGCCACCTGTTTTCTACCCGTTCCGTAGTAACGAAATTATTGTGTACCAAGAAAGCATTGACGATTTCAAATTTATTAATTAAGAGTTTCCGAACAATGATAATTATATTGAGTTTAATAAATGATGCATTGTTTTATCAACTGAATGTTTCTCGTGAGTATATATATTTATTATTATTCACGTATGGGCCCTGGTGGACCACGCGAAGTACAATTAGAGGCGTTTGTTGTCGTTTGCCTTCATTTGCGCCAATACTAATTTCATTTTTTCGCTATGAGCTTTTTTCCTTTCGTCAGACCAAGTTGTTCCAGTCTTGCTACATTTTTCTCTGTGGCCAACCTTCCAAACGTCAACCTTGTGTCTGAAACAGCCTCTATCCTGAATTTCACTTTGTGTAATATTTGCTGATCTTAGGTCCTCTTTAATTGCAGCAATCCATTTAATTATTTCTACTTTAGCTCTACTCCTATTTTCATAAAATTCGACTATTTGTCTAGTTAACC
This sequence comes from Cosmopolites sordidus, assembly GCA_031761425.1. Classification (NCBI taxonomy): domain Eukaryota; kingdom Metazoa; phylum Arthropoda; class Insecta; order Coleoptera; family Curculionidae; genus Cosmopolites; species Cosmopolites sordidus. Next base: position 1,311,619 of record JARFXV010000270.1, on the reverse strand, counting down.
TACTCGGATTCATCCGTTTTATGTGTCCGTAAAACTTAAGTCTTCTTTTTCTCATATCGCTATGTATATCTGTGTATTGTTTGATATCTTGGTTTTCTCGAAGTCGGTATGTTGTGCTGTTTATTTGTTTGGGGCCTAAGATTTTTCTTATGATATTCTTATGATATTCTGGCTTAATAATTGTGTTGTAATGTCTCAGTTTTGTGTTTTTAGATATACGTTTTTTGTTGTAAATATCTTGTGTAAGTCTCAATGCCGTTGCCATTTTTTGACATCCACCCTCATTGGCCGCTTTTTCCAACCCATTTTCCATGATTATTTCAGCCAAATATTTGAATTGACAGACTCGTCTGATGTTACCATATTTTGTTTTTAGATATGGTGTTCTTAGTCTGTTGCAGGTCATGTATTGTCTGTTGCAGGTCATGTATTGTGTCTTTTCAAAGGAAATTTGTAGTCCTAATTTTTCTGCTGTTTTTTTTTACGATTTAAATCTGTTTCTGTGCGGTTAACACATCAAAATTGCTAGAACATCAGCAAACCCCAGACAATCAATTTTGATGTTGGTTCTCCTCAGTTTAATGGGCTGGTCAATATTCAGAGCCGACTTTTTTCACGCCACTCCTGTATTACTTTTTCTAGAACACAGTTAAATAAAAGTGGCGAGAGTCCATCCCCTTGTCTCACTCCAGTTTTAATTTCGAAGGGCTCTGAGATGTCATCCAGGAATTTAACTTTTGACCTTGTGTTAGTTAATGTTGTTTTAATAATTGCCAGCGTTTTCAGATCTAGTCCTTGTTCTTTCAAGATTCGGAATAAAGATTCGCGATCAATAGAATCATATGCATTTTTGAAATCCACAAATGTACAGACGAGATTTTTATTGTACAGTTTTTGATGTCTTAGGATCAACATTTGATTCAGAATCTGTTCAGGGCAGGATCTCCCGGTCGAAAACCTGCTTGATATTCACCAATTTTAGGCTCTAACTGTCCCTGTGCTCTGTCTAGTAGACATTGAGATAGAATCTTGTAACAAATTGGGAGAAGAGATATCCCTCTATAGTTGTTTACATCTGATCTATCTCCTCTCTTGTGTAGTGGATGGATTAGAGCATCTTTCCAATCTTCTGGAATCCGTTTGGTTCGTCAAACTTCTTGTAGAATTTTGGTTATTTCCTTGATTGTACCTGGACCAGCGGATTTCAAAAGTTCAGCAGTGATTCCATCTTCACTAGAAGCTTTGATATGTTTAAGCCGCTTGATTTGCCTAATTATTTCATCTTCATTCGGTGGTAATGAATCTGGGTTTGTTTGTGTAGAGTTTAGTGTTGGTAATTTGTTTAAGGGCTCAGGACAGTTTAGTAGTTGTTCAAAATATTTCGCAAGTTCTTTGTAATTGTCTTGGTTATTTAGAGCTAATTGTCCGTTTTCCTTTTGGAAGCACGTATAGATATATATATATATATATATATATATATATATATATATATATATATATATATATATATATATATATATATATATATATATATGTATATATATATATATATATATATATATATATATATATATATATATATATATATATATTTATATATATGTATATATATATATATATATATATATATATATATATATATATATATATATATATATATATATATATATATATATATATATATATATATAAGCCAGAGGAAATAATTTTAATGCCCGAATCGGAGAAGCAAGAGCTGGTGAAAACGCAACTGTCCCATATGGAAACGGTGAGCGGGACAATAGAGGTGACAGGCTGGTTGACTTTGCTGTGGGATAAGAACTCTATATTATAAAAATATCAACAGAAAATGAACATGGAAAAGTCCATCTGGACTCACAAGTAAAATCATGTTAAACAATAAATCAATATATTGCGTTTGTATTGTCGGACTTTACATAAAACACTGGCAAGATTATACACAACATGCCTCAAACAACAAGAAGTACCCAGCTTATGGAAAAATGCAGAAGTGATTCTTTTACATAAGAAAGAAGCACGGGAAGATTTAAAGAACTACCATCCAGTAAGCCTCCTATCAGTGGTGTACAAAGTTTTCACCAAGATATCATCCAAAAGAATACCAAGTAAACTTAATGACGCATAACCAAGGAAACATGCAGAATTCAGATGTGGATTGAGTACAATGGATCACATCCAGGTCCTACAGCAGGCCATAGAAAGACACAACGAATACACTATGCCACTGTGCTTAGCTTTTATCGATTATGAAAAAGCATTTGATTCAATCTCAAAGCAGGTCATAATGGATGCATTGCTTAATCAAGGTATATATAAAGCCTATGTAAATTTACTAGGATCAATATATAATGAAGCTACAGCGACAGTGGCTTGTTGTCCAGCCATATTTATAAAAAGTGCCCGAAACTTGCATACTAACGTCTCGTTAACATGTTGGACGCGCTTGCCCACAACTAGTCATGAAAGGGTTTATAGTCATGGCTGAGGTCATACTCGTATCGAGCTGACAGCCCTCATCATAGCTTTAGGTAAACACGTAACGTTGAGCTTTTGAGAATTGAGAAATATGAAGTTTGAATAAGAAGTATTTTCATTTATTTATTGTCACACTCAAGTGAACTTCTAAAATCCCATCCCTTGATAGTTTCAATTATTAAATATAGAAGAAACTGTATATTTCTATAACAAAGAATGTAACTGAAACTACCGCCAGCCGACCTAGTAACCCGTAACTATTTAATGATGCCTCAAAAGACTCATTTATAGTAACATGTAGATAAACGTAAGTTTTACAGAGGAGAAATGGTATTGTACTCCAAGGTAAACTAAAAGTAGACAACCTAATTGTATATGTATATGCATTTCGGTTTAATACAGAACCGGATACGTGTTTAATTTTCATATTTTATATGTCTTGCTACATAGGATGATCAAATTATTTCTAACATCGCACACAAATAGTGCTACAAACATAAAAAACTTATATTGCTAAACCAAACGTAGTGGTCAGGGAGATTAGACACTCGTCATGGTTTCGAATCCTGGTTTAGGTATGGATTTTTATATGCAAGTTGCAAACTTGACTTTAAAGGTTTCAAACGGAGCTTTAAAATAAAAACACAAATATTTATTTTTTCGACATAAATAATTATTTTTATTAAAAATGGTCTCTTTGTGCGTCACTACAGCATTAGGTTGACAAATGACTTTTTTAGCTCGGCCAAGAATTTGTCCTTCAAGATGGTGGTCGATGCTTTATGAATAGCTTCAATGTCAGCATAATACTGTCATTTCATCGGTAAATGAAGTTTTTCGAAGGGCTAGGGGTCCCAGGGAGCCAAATCAGGTAAGTATGGAGAATGATTGATGGTTAAAATGCCATTTTTCGAAAGATGGGACGGCGCATTATTGTGCAACTAGCGCCAGCTACCTTGTTGACGGTATTGTGGCCGCACACGATCAATAGGCACAGCAAATGCTTTATAACACCAACATAAAACCCAGCATTGATTGTTTGACCAGATAGAAGAAACTCCTTGTACACAATTCTCTCCGTATCATAGAAACAAATCAACATTGTTTTAATTTTTAACTTCTCGAGATGGCTTTTCTTCGGATTTGGCTAGCTCGGTTGTTTCCATTCGGCACTTTGACGCTTATTTTGTGGATCATCACGTCTCATCACCAGTAACAAAACTGCATTTGAAGTTTTCGTCCTTTTTTGACTCTTCCTTGGTGATCTTGAGGTTGGGATAAATGTAGAGCAGGGTGACGCAACATCGCCTCTTCTTTTCTCAGCCTGCCTGGAAGAAGTGTTCCGTAATCTGGATTGGGAACAGGATGGAATAAGGATTAATGGTGCATACTTAAATCATCTTATATTCGCAGATGATATCGTTCTGCTTTCACAAGACCCAGAGGAGCTGCAAATACACGTACAAGAGCTGCAAAGGGCTGGGGAACCATTTGGCTTAAAAATAAACCAAGAGTCAGGTCATGTTCAATAAATTTGCCGAGGACAAAAGAATTTCTATTTTAGGAACTGATTTGGAAGTTGTGGATCACTATATATATATATATATATATATATATATATATATATATATATATATATATATATATAACTTGGGCAGAGGGTATCAATGGACGGGGATACCGTCCAGGAGATGGAACGACGCATTAAATGTGGCTGGGAGGCAGGCTCAACATAGTGTTTAAAAGCAAACTATCACTTTGCCTGAAAAGAAAAATCTTTGATCAGTGTGTCCTGCTCGTTATGACATACGGAAGTGAGACCTGGACAGTCACATCACAGTCAGTTCAAAAACTTCGAGTAGCAGAGAGGGAAATGGAAATATGTATACTTGATATTACTAGACGGGATAGAAAGACCTACACATGGATCAGAGAATAAACGAAAGTGAGTGACATCTTGGGAGAATTCAGCAATTTGAAATGGAAGTGGGCAGGCCATGTAGCGAGACGATGGGACGAAAGACGGACCAGGGCAGTCCTCGACTGGATACCAGTTGATCGCAAACGTCCACGAAGAAGACCAAAAACATGATGGACTGATGATATTATTAAATATACTAGATCCAAATGGCAGATAAAAGCTCAGGACCGCGAGAGTTGGAAGGATGCTAAAGAGATCATTATCCTGCAGTGGATTAATAGGGGTTGATGATGATATATACATATATACATATATATATATATATATATATATATATATATATATATATATATATATATATATATATATATATATATATATATATATTCACTGATATGGGAATGTCCGATTCATGCTCTTCTTGGAGTCATGCCTACCGACTAAAACCCTTCGACCTCAAGGATATATTTTTGTTTCTGCTCGTGATCTGGGAACCGCCGTTAGGCATTACTTCAGAACACACAACCAATTGTCAGTCCAAATTTGCCTTACGTCTTCTCTCGTCCTCTATTTTTGTCCTTATTATTTCCTCCACCATGCCCATTATTCTTGCCCACTGTTTTTTTCCTTCTAGAAGCAGAATGCCGATGTTGTGTTCCGTCACTTCTACATTGCATTCGGCAGCAGTAGCCTTCCGAAGGGGTTACCATCTCGGGCAGTGGAAGATTGTGTGGTCCCTTGCATCCACCATCCCACAATAGCGACAATCCTTGTCTTCTGACTTTCCCATTCTGTATAAATAGTATCTGAAGGATCCATGGCCCGTTATTGCTTGTGTTGTGCAGAAATTTTTCTCCCCTAATTTTCTGTTGTGCCACTCGCTCACGTCTAGGATAAATGTTTTTGCCTTTCCCTCATAGTCGTTCCATTCTTTGTGCCAGGCTTCCAGTAATTTCTGTCTTGTTTGGGTTTTTGATTCCTTTCCCCTTTCGAATATTGATATGCTTTCCATGATTCGGAATCTTATTGGTGGTAGACCAGCAACGGCTAGGATGGCTATTGTGGGGACGGTTCTATAAGCACTGGTAATGCGAATTGCCATTTTTCTATTTACTCTTTCGAGTATTGCCTCGTAGTGCTTATACCTTAAGACCTTTTCCCAAATAGGCGTCTCCCATACGCCTCTTCCAGGCCTTTGGTCCTCCTGTTTTTGGGATGTTTTTAGTTATTATCATCAATGTTTTATTTACTTTTTCGCATGTCAGTTTGACATGAGTGGACATTTTAGCATCTTTGTCTATGAAAATCCCCATATATTTAACTAAATAACTGCTCTTGTACTGCAACTGCTCTTGTACTGTTTATTGGGGCACCCGGAATATTGATTTGGAGGTTTGTGAGTTTTCTTCTCCCCGCCAATATTATCATTTCAGTTTTTTTTGCTGATATTTTAATGCCCATTTGATCCATCTCCAGGGCTATTTTGTTAACAATATGCTATGCCATTTCTTCCATGTATTCTTCCATCATTCTTCTTATATATATATATATATATATATATATATATATATATATATATATATATATATATCTCAACCTAGCTTGTTATTAGGTATTAAAATGTTTAAATTGTTTAAACTTAATTAAATTTCTTGTGCTGATTCGTTGATAACGTTGGAGAGGGCCTTGAGGACTTGTCTCGCACCATTCCACCTTTAATTATTTATCCTAATAAAAATATCAACAAACTAAAACAAACGGCAACGGAAAAAGCTTACAAGAGATAAAAAAAAATATTGTTAAAAATCTATTTGAACGAATTCGGACTTTTGATTCATGAAAGGCATCATGTTGGACAAAGGACGCGAATTTATGAATTTGGCATTCAAACTAACCAACAAACTTCGGAATGACGCTTCGTCGAAACCGAAAAAAAATACGTAGATTGTTTTCTTCGACTATCGTGATGTGTGGAGAACATCACAAAAAGTGTTATCTCGGTGTTTGTCAAATACTTTTTGGTGGAAAAGGTTAGATGGAATATCAATTTTTGCATTATATATAATTGGAATATCAATTTTTAACCAAAAACTTAATAAATGCCATTGACCGTATTCATCAGATAAGGCTTCATGTGATTTTTTCTTAAATTGAAAGTTTCACTTGAGAGATGTTTTGAGGTTATTAAAGCCAAAAATTAAATTGTATCGAAAGAGCTAAAGGCCAAATTGGAAAAAAAATGGATGAGTGAATCAATATTTTTTGTTTTATCGAATAATTTCCTGTATGTATTTGAAAAAAAATGTTTTATTTCAGAATTAAATTGTAGGATATAAAGTGCCACTATTGTTGGCAAGTCCATATTTCCGCTCACCTATAAATTGATAGTTTTTTGTTATGAAAGACAAGCCGCATGGTCCTTTTTCAGTAGTAAATCTTGGGGAACACATTTTTATAGCGACACGATCCGCAGATATATCGAACGTGGCTTGAAAGTCGATTCACGCAGCCACATTGAGGACCGAATTTGTTCCACTAAACTAGGTCTAAATTATGGAAAGCTTTAAATATTTTAAGGGCGACTCGACTAGCAACTTTATGGTTTCTAAATCGTTACTTCGGATTCGATAACCAACTTCGTCATCAATTATTTACAAGGTTCCTCTACGAATATACGCTTTACCTTATTCTTGAATGGTCAAAGGTTGGAACAGATATTATCTACGGAAAAATATTAATAGATATTTTTCACGGAAACGAAATATTGATTTGCGAAATAAATTTGATCTCTTTCTGGACGGTACAATTTTTTTTAAATTCTATATCTTAAATCAAATCAAAATAAATTCAATTTATTATACAGGACAAAGATGACCAAGAAATAAGTTTAAAACATTTAACCTAGGATTTTTATTATTATTTTGGACAAAAAAGTTCCTTAAAACATGTATCCAAAATGCAACCACCTCATCAGTAAACAGGCTTGAATTTTTCGTTTCATTGTCCTCTTCGTTCAGGCATCGTTTCTCAGCCTAGTATCGCGATCCATTAAATAGCCAAAAAGTTAAGTGAAAAACGTTGCGACCACCCCATTACAATATGCTAATTTGACGTTTATCAGATTTTTATATCGGTCGGTTAAGACGGCGACGATTCGTAATTTTTTCAGTATCGTGATTTATAAAGAATCGTTTTTATTTTCAAATAGCTTACGCTTACGAATCGTGAAATGTGTGAAACGGCATGTATGTGTGAAGGGCATACCGAAATACCGTACACATCCACAAATACCGAACTACAAGACTTCTGTAACCCTTTGTTTTTGTATTACTTTTACCAGTTTTAATCTGTGCCATGCACTTGCACGTACTTGTAGATCATGAATTTAACTTTTGACCTTGTGTTAGTTAATGTTGCTTTAATAATTGCCAGCGTTTTCAGATCTAGTCCTTGTTCTTTCAAGATTCGGAATAAAGATTCGCGGTCAATAGAATCATATGCTTTTTTGAAATCCACAAATGTACAGACGAGATTTTTATTGTACAGTTTTTGATGTCTTAGGATCAACTTTAAGTTCAGGATCTGCCCAGCCGAAAACATGCTTGATGTTCACCAATTTTAGGTTCTAACTGTCCCTGTTTTCTGCCTAGTAGATATTGAGATAGAATCTTGTAACAAACTGGGAGAAGAGATATCCCTCTGTAGTTGTTTATATCCATTCAATCTCCTTTCTTGTGTCGTGGATGGATTAGAGTATCTTTCCAATCTTCCGGAATCCGTTCGGTCTGCCAAACCTCGTGTAGAATTTTGGTTATTTCCTTAATTGTAACTGGGCCAGCGGATTTCAAAAGTTCAGCAGTGATTCCATCTTCAACAGAAGCTTTGTTATTTTTAAGCCGCTTGATTTGCCTAATTATTTCATCTTCATTCGGTGGTAATGAATTTGGGTTTGTTTGTTTAGGGTTTAGTGTTGGTAATTTGTTTAAGGGCTCAGGACAGTTTAGTATTTGTTCAAAATATTTCGCAACTTCTTTGCAATTGTCTTGGTTATTTAGAGCTAATTGTCCGTTTTCCTTTTGGAAGCAAAGACTTTGGGGTTGATTGCCTGTTAATTTAGTTTAATTTAATTTAATTTTAAATATTTTGTAAAAGTTTCGGGTGTTATTTTTTGGAAATATTTTTGTATTTCATTAAGTTGATTGTTTTCGTATTTTGTTTTAGTTTGTTTAATTAGCTTCGATGTTTCTTTTCTTACTTCCAAAAATGTTATAGTTTATTGCTGTTTTTTGACTGTTCCACTCTTTGAATGCTTTACTTCGGCTTAATACTGCTTTCTCGCAAACTTCATCCCACCACGGATGTTCTCTACGTTTTTGTAAAAGGACCAATTTTAAGGCTGTTTCAATAATTTTTTGTTTCAATTCTTGCCAGTTCTCTGCTGGTTGTTTATCAAGCTCTTCTGTTAGGGTTGGTTTTATTTTCGTAGGGTCGAACTTTGGTATTAGCAGTCTCTGTTGAATAAGTTTTTGAGGTTTTAAGCTAAGTTGGATTCTAGTTAAGTAGTGATCCGTGTCTATGTTAGCTGCTTTCCCGACTTGAACATTCTAAATCTCTTTATAATTGGGGTAGGAAATGGCAACATGGTCAATTTGAAATTCACCCATGTACGTGTTTGGGCACCTCCAGGTCTTTTGTTTTGTTATTTTCTTCTTAAAATGGGTTGACATTATTTTTAGGTTAAACTGCGAACATAGTTCAACCAATATTCTACCATTTTGGTTAGTCCATTTATGAGCAGGAAAACTGCCGACTGTTTTCCTATACTTTCTTTCTTTCCCTAGTTGGGCGTTGAAATAATCCAATAAGATTTTTACATGGTTAGAGGGAATTTTAAAGATAGTGTTTTCTAGAATTTCCCAGGACTTATTTACTTTTTCAGGATTAGATTTATTTTCTTCGTTAGCTGAGAGGTGGATTGATTAATGTATAGTTTTTGTTAGCACACTTGAGGGATAGTGTCATAAGTCGATTATTTACTGGCTGGACATTAGTTACTGGCTGGGCATTACTAGAATCAAGAATGTTTTTTGAGATAGCGAAAGCAACACCGAGATGTGGTGTATTTTTGAGTATTCTTTTGTCCGTTTTACTTTTAAAAGGTCTGTAGTTGCCGAATTCCAAGGTCGTATCATCTGTCAATTTGGTTTCCTGCAAAGCTAAAATTTGGATTTTCTGCTGATTCAATGTTCGTTCCAATTCGTGCAGTTTGAGAAGAGAAGAGAGTTGAACAAGATAATTGATATTTACGCTTCCAAAGAAAGTTTTTGTTTTCGGTTTCAGACGTTGGCCACAGGTTTAAGCTCGGACGCCCCAGAATCCGAAAGCCTGGTTGTACCAGCACCGCTGGCAGAGTTAATAACAATAATGTTGATTAATAAACTTTGTTCTTTAGTTATTTTCGCTTCAAGTATATAAACTACTATTCATAAAAAATATATTTTTTCTTTTTTTCGAATAAATGAAATGTCATAAGTCAAAGTCATGGGGTTTCATACCTCACGAGTCGATCTCTTACAGATGGTACAATTATTTCTTACAAAATAAAGCCATTGCAGCTGGAAAAAGAGCGCATTTTTAAAAACATCTTCATTTTACTTACCGAAATAATGTAGACTGCTGACTACTGACACTGATATGATTAACCAACGATTGATTGAAGCTGTGCTGGCCATTCCTGTAAATAAAATAAAAATACACCAACAAAACTTTATTTTACAATATTCTGGGGCATCGCGGTTTCTTTATAAGATCTTCGTGAAATACCGTGCAACAGAAAATATTTAAATTTTTGGAGATTCATTTTTATTAACATAAATAATGACGTTAACAAGTAGTACAAATAGAAGTAAAATTTATATGGCGATATCCTTCCTAATAATATTAATAAAATATAATTCCTTTTTGGTTTTATGTTATTCCAAATGGAAAAATTAAAAATAAGGTACAATATAAACTCAACTTTCTAAAATTGCCTATGATACAGTTAGTATAATTGAAATTTTATTGCCTCTATAGATTTTTTATCACAGACAACTTTCAAAAAGCACTGTTTATAGATTGGTTAATTCCGTTGGTTTAATTCTTCATTGGCCTCTGTGAGTTGTAAACATCTCTGACTGAAATTCCCCATACCTTTTCAATAGGATCAAAATCTGGTCTTAGTGGAGGCCAGTTTAAAAATTTTGATCTCAACTTCTTTAAAAAAAGTTTTGTTGTCCTCGCAGTATGAACCGGATCGTTGTCCTGTTTAAACATTACACCATCGTCTTTTAAACACGTTATAAAGTACAAAAGCGTAATTTTGGTAAAAAATAGCAATCTACCATTGTTTTTGAGCGAGCTGTATGAAAAATGACCCAGATCGATGAAACAATTATCTGAAATGGTCAAATAAAACACGAAAATCTAGCTTTGATTAATAGCTATTGGGTGCCCATTAAATGTATAACATAATCTTCTTCGGATACCAATTGGCTTTGGCTACATCATAATCTCTTATGTTTAACATTATTATACAAAATGTATCTTTTACCATCTAAAACCATGAATATATGTCATTGAACTTCAATAGAAAATCGCAAGGTCTGTCAAACTTTTCTTCATTAACTGCACTCATTTATCGAACTTGTTAACCACTCTAAGTTGATTCCAAAAATTTCACCAATCTCTTGAGTTGTTCTGTGCGGATCAATTTCAGTTAGTGTCAATATTTCGTTGCCATCAGCTTCGGCTGGTCGCCCAGAACGTGATTTTGATTTTACGAATCTTTCTGAATCACTTAATATACGTAGAATCTTGATTGACTCCTTAACTGCCTTAACCGTAAGCCAGAACACTCAATTATATGTCTTTCTCAAGAACTTGGGTTTTTTTTGGCACTACATGGAATATCCTTCAAAAATTTGTATTTCAAGGCGTATAAAATTCAGTTAACCCTAGAACTGTAACCAAATGACCATTTTTTGAGCAGAAATCTTGCAGATTGGGCTTTAGTGCAACTTGAAAGACATCTATTATTTGATGAAAAAGTCATTTTCAGTGATAAAGCTCATTTTTGATTAAATGGCTTCGTTAATGGGAAGAAAACCCACATGTTGTTCTTTATATCCACAACAAATAACAATTTGGTGTAGTTTATGGTCTGGAGGTGTATGTTAATTGAATCGTAATTATTTGAAAACGAAAATGGAAATGTAGTTACTGTCAAAGGAGAACGCTACAAACACATGATTACTGATTTTTTTCTGGCATGAATTAAATGATTTTGATCTGGATGACATGAAGGTTTAACAAGATGGTGCAATATGAAATATACCTCGTGCTAAATCAATTTATTGAAAGAAAAGTTTAATGACCATGTAATCTCAAGGAATGTCAATGTTACCTGACCACCAAGATTATGTGATATAACCTTACTGTACTTTTTTCTCTGGAGTTATGTGAAATTATTGTTTTACACCAATGAACCACAAAGAATGATCTTAAAACACAACATTATCCACGTCATTGGTCAAAAGTGATCAAAAATATGGTGGGTCGTTATTTAACAGTCTGATATTTTATAACTGTTATTTCATATTAACGTTTAACAACTGTTAGCGATGTGAAGAAATAACAAGGTACACTTACACTAAGTAACGTACACTGTTAATATTGTATAAGTTTCGTAGCCGCTATTACCGAGTCCACGATTCTAAACGAAATAACAAATAATAGGTAGACATACAGATAACAGGTAGCGCACCGATATAAAATAACAGACGTGGTCGTAGTTTTGTCGTTGTTCGCTGTTGCCGTGTTTAGCACTCTTAGAGAATAATAGAAGTACGGTGTAAGCAGCGTTATTAATAAAGTTGAGTGAGTCGCTGTTTCGAGAAGAACTTTAGGAATAAGTGTAGTTTTATTTTGTTAATAAGCACTTTACTTTAATATAACATTTACATATTTTCTTTATACATATTACCTAAGTTATTTACCATTTGATTACTGTCGTAAATAATTTTTACGACGATTTTTACGATTACTGTCGTAATTTGATTACTGATGTAAAAATTTTGACTCAAAAACCAGCAATTATTAAATAATCTTTCGACTCCGCCTGCAGAGTAATAAGGGGAACCCCCGCATAGTCCTTCGCCAACCTTTAAACTATAAAATGACTAGACAACATTAGATACGAGCAACTCCGCAAATGCGTGCACATATTATATTTATACATTAACGTTCACTGCCGGTAAGAACTTATTAAATTTCGGCGGATGCTGAGCACTGTTTTTGTTTAAATTTTAAAGCTGGCTATTGAAAATTATTTAAAATGCGTCTATAAATGCAGTTTGCAGACTTATTTGAGTTTTAGTTTCGATGGCTAATACCGTCAGTGACACTCCAGACTTAATATACGACTGGTGTCCCAGTGATGGTATTGAGATCATGACAGATAAATTTTAAATTTAGCGGCTGTGTTCGTTTGGCAGTGTATGCGACGTTGTCTGGTTGAAAATTTGTCTTGATATCTATTGACATGTTTGGAGGTTATCCCATTTGTATTAAAAGTCTAGTTGAATGTCTAGTGTCCCTGTTAGTACTATTTCACAAAAAGTGAAAAACAATGACGTTTTAAACTTGCCTAGAAAACGTAATTTTACTAAAAGCCTTACCAATACTAAAGCTTTGGATTCTAGTTCTTTTCGTGATACCATTTATATCATGTATGAATACAGTAAGTATTCGTAACCTAAGAATTGCAGAGAAGACTGTACTTAAACCCATCGTAAGCATTCACAGTTTGATTATAATTTTTAGGACAGCATGTGACTTTGAATTCCTTACATGAGCAATTAAAAGATCAACTGTTTGACGGATTCTGTATGTCATTGTGCAACATATTGAAAGAAGTAGGTTTTAAATGGAAAAAAGATCATCCAAGATGAGGCCTTATTAAGAATTGTAGTAAAGTATGTATCACAACCAAACGTATTATTTTGATACATTTCCTAAGTGAATGCTTTTTAGAAATAAACCAGCATGGAAATATTTAGTAGACAACTTAGCAGAACAATATAGGCAGAAAGTTTTAAGCATTCCACCATACCAGTGGCGGCTCGTCAGGGGACGCGGGTGAAGCACCGCTTCACCCACAATTTCCGAAACAAAAACTTACATTTTATTTTTTATATAAAACATAATTGGTATAATAATTTATTTGATTACGTATACATTAATACATCAGCATTATAATAATTAATGCCAAATTAATACAATACTAACAATTATATGAATTATACAATATACAAACGTAGCGTATTCTTAAAGAATAGAGCGACGACTGCGGCGAGCGGCGAGCGCCGTTGTTCAGTTAACTAAACAGTCAGAAAACTCTACCTCGTATGAGATGCCTGGGAAGCGCAACCAGCACGATCGATAATACCGCTGCCAAATTCCAGATTTGTTTACGGAGGTTGCCATGGTAACGCACGAAGCCGTCTTCTAAATACGTGAGCTAAAAATAGAAAACGGCGCGGCGCGTGGATGCTGCTGCAGCAGGCTTTATTGCACGCGTTTCGTTTCCTTAAGAATAAAATTCAGTGAATTTACATCGTATCGCGCCGTTCGGGTGGCTGTTGAAGTTTTTGAAAATGTTTCCATTGTACGATCCGGTGTGCATTTTGTTGGAAACAACATTTTCCAGATGGAAAAACGATGACAAAAAAGACTTTCTGCATACAGAGGGACCTAACACCAAACCTTTTGTTGAAATAGAAAAACAAGGAAAATCAAAAGACAGAGTTTTCGTTCGAAAGTTTCGCAATCAGTGGTATGCTGATTATAAGTGGTTGTGTGGAAGTGTTTATTTGAAGAAACTGTTTTGTATGCCCTGTTTGACAGTAGGTGTAAAATTAAGTGTGTGGAATAAAGAGGGTTTTAACAATTTTGGAAACGTAACAAGGGGTTGTAGTAGACATAAAGCTTATTCAGATCACATTCACTGTGCATTATCGTTTGCCAAATGAAAGAAAAACCTCAGCACAATTGAAGACGCGTTGAAGGAAAATTCCAGGTTGTATTTAAAAATGTTCAATGACAATGTGCCTTTAAATAGAAGATTCATGCAGTTACCTATTCGCGCCACTGTTTATTTAGGAAAACAAGAGTTAGCATTTCGAGGGCACAACGAATCTGATTCCTTGGATAATCGGGGGAATTTCAAACAACTTTTGGACTCTTATATATCAGTGAGCAGTGTGGACATTCAAGTACGCTATAAGAAGATATCCCCCATTTTTTCTGCAAATTCAAAAACAATCCAGAACGAATTGACAGACTGTATTTCGGATTACATCGATGAACATGTGGATCGTGAAATAAAAGACAGTGATTTTTTCTCTATTCAAGTCGACGACTCAACGGACATTCTTCAGAAATCTCACTGCAGCATTATACTTCGATACGTTAATAGTGCGGAAAAGTTAGTTGAGCGGTTTTTGGGCTTCTTTGATGTTAGTATCGACCGAACAGCGGATGCTCTTTTTGATTTGGTGACTAAACATATTGAAAAATACGATTTCCGTTCAAAATTAGTAGGACAATGCTACGACGGCGCTAGTGTTTTGTCAGAACATATAAATGGTCTCCAATCAAAAATAAAAACCGAAGCTCGACAAGCCATTTTTGTACATTGTGCAGCTCACCGTTTCAATTTAGTGCTTCAGCAGAGTTGCAGTACTATACCACAGTGCCGTATTTTTTTTCGCAAACGTGAATAGTTTCCCGACTTTTTTTCATCATTCTACAAAGAGAACTCAAGTAGCTGACACAATAATGAAAAAAAGGGTACCCACATCTGTTTCAACCCGTTGGACATCGAATTCTAAGATAGTGAATGTGATTGATAATGAATGGGACGGTTTAAAAACAGTTTTTACTGAAATTAGAGACGACAAAACTTCGGATCAAAGTTCAATAACTCAAAGTGTGGGCTTCTTAAATCATCTCAATAATTTTGAATTTGCTCTACTCAGTGCTATTTTTAGTGACATTTTCAAAATGACTGATATTCTGTTTGATGTGTTACAGAAACGTTCACTTAACATTAATCTTTGATAACACAAGTTAGGAATACTCAACGTCTTTTAAATGGAAAACGAAATGAGGAAAATTTCCAAAAACTTTTTGATTCAGTCAGTGTAAAAGTGTCAGTACCAACTAATTATCGTGAGGGACGAAAAACTTTAACGACTGAAGAAATCTTTGAAAAATACAAGTGTTGTATTACGAAATTTTAGATACTATCTCTGGACAAATTGACACACGATTTCAAGACATGGATAAACTTATTTTCGTTACACTCATGGACACAGCACGGTTTGCAGAGTATGCAAAAACCTTTCCTTTAGAGTCAGTGAATAATTTAAAAGCATTTTTTCACGCCCTATTTCCCGATATATCAAGGCTGAAAAATGAATTAACCTTCATTTATAATGATGAAAATTACCACAAAATTCAATTGGATCGAATGTTGGAATTTTTACACAAGAATAGAAATATCTTCAAGGAAGCTTCCAGATTATTATGCCTGATTGTGACGATTCCCTCGACTAGTGTCTCAGTTGAACGTAGTTTTTCCTGTTTGAAAAGAATCAAGACATTTTTGCGAAATTCAATGACAGAAAACAGACTAAGTAATTTGGCGAAAATTTCTATTGAAAAAGGACTTTTGAACAAACTTTTAAGTGTGGAACCATTTTATGAGGACATTATTGAAAGATTTGCAGCTTTAAAAGACCGAAGAATTGACCTTACATTTAAAAAATAGAAACATTATGTGCGGTTGCAGATTTTGCAGTGCCCCTACGTTAGTCGCTGTTGAAGTGCGGGTGAGTAGCTATTTTTTTTTATGTTATTGTTATGTTTTTATACATTTTTGGATTTGCTGCTTATGATATACCTATTATTTTTCGTGCTGCGCTTCACCTCCTATTTAGACCACGAGCCGCCACTGCACCATACCACTGCATTTTCAATCCAATTGAATTTATTTATATGACAGAGAGCATATACTAGATCGAAAAGAAGTTCTTCCCTTAATTATAAATACTGCAGATGATAGCAGTGATTCCAGCTAGTACTTTTCAGACTCCGATTAAAATGAAATAAAGTGATGAAAATAAGTGCGTGCAGATATTTCATTGCTTTTTTTGTTCAGTACGTATATATTATGAATTAATAAATGTCATTGATAATTATATATTCTTCATATTTTAATAACCATTCAAATATTAAAAAATGTTGTCGATGATTTTTGAACCAAGCCTTTTAAATGTCCTGAATCTACCTAGAGGTATTAAATCAACGATACTTGCAAGACTTTCAACATTTATCATAATTTTGTTACTTACATTATAATTTGCATTTAAATTGGAGATAATTTTTTTAATTGTTACTAAAGTAAAATTGTAAAAATGATCCGCTAAAGTAAGGTTATGATGTTTAATCGCAATCTGGCAACAGCGCAGTCGAAATTTTGATCACGTGCTTAATGACGTGAAACGGTTTTAATTTTGTACAACCTATATGTAATATATTTAATTGTAATAATAATATAATAGTATGTAATATATTTTGCAAATAAGATATATTACTATAAAAGATAATATATAAATAAAAAATATATTAAGATATGGTATAATAAATATAAATGTATACATAACAAAAACTAAATAAATACTAATACATGTATTTAGAAATATTTATAAAACTATAATAATAATAATAATGACAGCAACAATAAATGTTTATAAAATATAAAACATCAACATTTTCTCCTGATCAGTATAATAATGAATTCTTGCTCATTTTTTAGGTTGAGATGATCCGGGTTCATTAATATTTTGCTCCTCATTGAAACGGAATATTTGTTCTAAGTACACAACTGTTCTATGGTGCACAATAAACTAACATACCTTTACAAAGTGCCGATCATATATATATTACTACTATATTGCTAGCAAGGTTTGGAGATCGGCGAAATCATTTCGGTGCAGACATATATGCGTCTGTTTCTCTCAGCCGGTCGCATTGGTGCGGACGGTAAGAGCCTGCCGCTGTTGTACCGAAACCGCACTGGAGCGGTAGTTGCTTCGATTCCAGCACTCGGATGGTTGTTTTTCTTTCTTTTTTCTGCCTGTTTACTTCCTTAATGTCCTTGATTGTTTCTAGGCAACAGTGTAAAATTCGACTACGAATTACCCCTCAGTCACGCCAGATAAAGGCTGGGTAAGGCCGGATGCCTTCTGAGACGTGTTCTACGTTGGTCACTCGCCAGTCGGTAAGTGTCCTGATAGACTTATGGATAGGCACATAACCAAGGGTTTATAGCCCGAGGGGGGTGCTGGCCTGGGCTTGTCGAAAGCTGATGACCGTGGTTCGGAACCCATGCTAAGCTGTAGGTCCAGTCGCTAAATAGCCTAGTTGCTGATGCGCCTCTAACCTTAACACTTTACCTTTTGTTTCTCTCATTACTACTTTAAGTCTTATGCGCATGTCCGATAATTGAGTATGCTTATAGACGTGCGTCAGTTTGAATATTTTTTTGCACAAAACGGATCGAGTAGTAGAAAAAGAAATAGAAGTAGACGTTTGCGGTCTGATTTACTCTGTGACATCTCCAATTACATATATTAGCAATATAGGAGTATTATATATATGGTACCGATAGCAATAACGGCAGTACAGTCGATGTAACTGACGTCAGAGCAATGATGTTGGTGACGGGTTTTGCTGTCGGCGACAGTGAACGTGTTTAATAACATTTTAATGGTCGACTTCAAAATTATTTGTACTAGAACAATCTTCACAATAATATTTATATTATTATGATCCTACTAGTTAGTGTCAGTAATATAGACTAGATTGTTTAGATTTATTCAAAGTACGTTAAACTAAAAGTAAATATACAGGAAATAGAAATATTAAAAAATCGCAATAAAATTATATTTTTGTGTTCTGTAATCTGTGAACATGTGTTGACAGATTATCACAATCTTGCTTTTAAAACACAATTATTATTAACATTCAATCTCTGTATTATGGCTGTATATCTACTCCTTTTTTATACAATAAATCTGTTCTGTGAGCCTATTGTACGATTGTATTTTGTATTATGTATTTGATTTAAAAATTTATAGAAACATCCGAAAGCTGCTGTTTTAGTAATTATTATGATATGGTATATGGTGCGTAAATACCGTTGTAAAGTGTGCGTTAGAAGAGCAAATATAAGCGAAATGTGACAATATTTTTAAAATAACAAAAATAACAGTTACTGTTATTAAAAAATAACAGTTGTTGTTCATCTTTAGTCGTTATCAGTTTTGGTCGATTGGACCAATCTTCAGACATCAACTGTCAACATTTCATGACAATCTGTCCACTATATTTTTTTATATTTAGTTATATAAATAATTTCGTGTGATTAAGCACTTCTTTTTGAAAGGAAAAAAGAAAAGATTTACGGTTGGAAGCGCATCAGCATCTAAGGCTATTTAGGGACTTGACCTACAGCTTAATGTGGGTTTCGAACCACGGTCATCAGCTACCGACAAACCCAGACCAGCACCCCCGTCAGGCTATGAACCCTTGGTTATGTGCCTACCCATAAGTTTATCAGGAAGCCTACTGACTGGCGAGTGGCCAACGTAGAACACTTCTCAGAAGGCATCCGGCCTTACCCAGCCTTTAATTGGGGTGACTGAGGGGTGACTCGTTGTCGGATTTTACACTCTTGCCTAGAGACAATCACAGACATTTAGGTGTCTATATGTGTGGGCGTGTGTGCGTATATGTGAGTGTATATAAGTGTGTGTGTAGGGTAAAAAATAACACGGACAGAAGAATTGAAGAAAAACACCCATCCGAGCGCTGGAATCGAACCAGCTACCTTTGGATTGCCAGGCAGGCGACTAACCCACCAGACCACCGCGGCCGGCACTGCTTTTTGATAAAGAAAAACACCGTTGAAGTAGAACAATGGTTTAATAAACATTACCCGGACTCTGCCTCAACAAAATCAACCACAATTGATTGGTATGCTGAATTCAAACGTGGCCGTACCAGCACCGATGATGCTAAATGCTCTGAACTTTCAAATGAGGTGGATATACCTAACAAATCAGAAAAAAAATGAACCAAATCCTTTCGCAAAACCGCAAAGTAAAGCTGCAGGAGATAGTTGATATCTTACGATGAGTTGGCTCGCAGCAGACAAAAAACAACAACATATTGATGAGTCTGAACAATGTTTGAAGCAAAAAAATGGATTTTTCATGCGGTTTGTGACATGGATGAATTCATCACTATAGTTCGGAGTCAAATCGGTAGTCAGCAGAGTGCTTTGAAGTAGAACAATGGTTTAATAAACATTATCCGGACTCTGCCTCAACAAAATCAACCACAATTGATTGGTATGCTGAATTCAAACGTGGCCGTACCAGCACCGATGATGCTAAATGCTCTGAACTTTCAAATGAGGTGGATATACCTAACAAATCAAAAAAAAATGAACCAAATCCTTTCGCAAAACCGCAAAGTAAAGCTGCAGGAGATAGTTGATATCTTATGATGAGTTGGCTCGCAGCAGACAAAAAACAACAACATATTGATGAGTCTGAACAATGTTTGAAGCAAAAAAATGGATTTTTCATGCGGTTTGTGACATGGATGAATTCATCACTATAGTTCGGAGTCAAATCGGTAGTCAGCTGAGTGGTCAGCAGCAGGTGAAAGCGGTCTAAAGAGACCAAAAACACAGCCATCGGCAGGCAAGGTCATCGCCTCTGAATTTTGGGATGTGCATGGGATATTGTTCATCGATTATCTCGAGAAAAGTAAAACAATCAATAACAAATATTACATAGCGTAATTGTTATATTTAAAGGTCAAGATGGCAAAAAAGGCTCCGAATAAACAAAAATAGAGATGTTTGAATGGAGATAATGCATCGTGAAAATAAATTCCATGAATTGTACGTTGAATTGCTTTCTCATTCATCATATTCTCCAGATCTTGCCCGTAGCGACTATTACCTGTTCCCAGACCTAAAAAAAAAATGGAAAAATAATTCGCTTCAATGAAGAGGTAATTACCGAAACTAAAAGATATTTCGAAAGTAAGGATAAACTGTTCCCGGCATATGAAAAAACAGCGCAGAAATGTTAGAAAGATTGTATTGCACTTCAACAAGAATATATTGATAAATAAAGTCGACATTTGCAAAAAAAGACCGGTGCGTTACTTACTCCAATTGTCTTGGAAATAATCAAATTACTTCAATTTTGTTTATTGTATTATTGTCAAAGCCAGTACCGGTGCTAATTAATTTAAGTAGAAATGACATAAGGGAACAGTCGATAAATTTGACTTCAACTTAAGGCAAATTCCTCCGTTAAAATATTTACTTAATGAACGCGAAAGGGAAGTAGTGAAGTCGATAGATTTTTATTAGTTTAAACATTAGCTTCGTGGATGACACTTAAACTCCGTTCGAGATGGCGTTGTATTATTCAAAACGACGTAGTCGACGACTGTTTAATGGAACGACTGAAGCAGCGGCAGTTTTGCTCACTCACCAGATACGGCCACGGCCAACGACGCTTTTCAATTTCCTAAAGCGAGTGGCGTAATTGAATTTGTATCAATCCGTTCTGTAAATATCCGCAGCCGGGAATACGTATGGATTAGAATAAATACCAATAAGTTTCTTATTGTGCTCGTAAATCGAATTGATTATGTCTGTTTGTTGTTCTGACACGCGAACAGAAACAATTCCGCAACGACTCGTATTATGTTTTAGTTGTTTTCGTAATCATATATTAACTGTACCCATAAGTACTGTTTCTTTTTTTTAAATGTTAAGAACATTGCAAGCTACTGATAATAATTTGACTCAATATAACATACTATGATTATAAATGATACACTGTTAGGGCTTTCTCTCTTGAGAAAGCTCTAATAGGACCTACTCTTGTAGCTTGAACTAATACAGGTTACTCTTGTAGCTTGAACTAATACAAATGGTCAAACACAGCGTTTCCAAGTATACAGATAAAGTTAATTCTTGTTTTTTTAACGTCTAGTCTAATTATCCTAAATATAGGCTGGTAAAAACTACAATATTCAAAAAAACTTCGGCTATTCAATTGGCCTTTTGAACAATTTTTTTTTGTCATAAATGTCACTTTTATGTTTATTTTTTTCCTTATAATTATAAAGTTATATCAAATTGAAAATAAATTTTTAAACCGATTTTTAAACCGATGACATGCCGACAATTCCCGAAAACAATCGGAGCAATATGTAACCTCACAGAATGTATCGCCAATCGCATCGGCTCGGGCCACTTCGGTTACTTAAAGCCGAAATTTTCTTTCGTCCTGTTTCTGAACAGACGTTCTGAAAGAATTGGAGTTTTGGACAAAAAAAAAACAATTTATCGATCGTTAGTCATTGTTCTATAGGTTTAACCTATATCTTTGACTGCTTTTGTTGGTTTGCGATCGATTTGAAAATATACTTGCTTTTAATTGTTATCTAGGCTTTCAGTGCTGTTTTCGACGTTATTCTCATATATATGGAGGCTCAAAGGTAAGTTCAGAATGAAATCAGATTAGGGTTCCTTTTGTTTTTTGCATTCGTTTTTATAACTTTTATTTATATTATTTAATTCATGTAGGGATAACAAATTAACGTGCCAAATTTATAAGAAGGAATATTCCTGTGTGTCCGCAAATAATCTACATGTAAAAACACAAACGAGGGTAGTATCAATAAAATAGCCTAACAGGATCGTCAATTTTTAGGATAGGAATAATAATATTCAGGAATTGGACAAGAACAGGCAAGAACAAAATTCGACTACTGATTTGGAAGGTAATCAATCATATATGAAAAGTATTATATTTATGAAAGTTTTACAAATTTTGTGTGATTAGTTGGATGAACACTAACTAGTTAAATTAAGGGCTGGCAAAGCAGTTTTCCATGGAATCAAAAGAAACATCTGAAGGAGTATGCAAAAAAAGAAAATAGAAAAGCAAACCTACTATCCAAACAAAAAGTAAAGTATATGTATATTCTAAATAAAAACAAAACAGTTAAACTGTTTTGTGTTTTTCAGGGTTTTGGTACAGTTCATCTATTGATTGAACATATTCATTTCATAGGGTATGTTTAAATATAGATTAGAAAATTATTCAGTGGTTCCAGGATATGTTGTGGTACATAGTGGTTTTCTAGTGGGTAGAACTTAACAGGAGAGTTCCACACTTCGACTATAAGTTTTCCACTCATTCCACTCAAAAACAAAAAGGTTTAGGTGCCTTCTCTTATTTAGGAAATCTCTAGCTGCTTATGCATTAGAGTTAGTTAGCAGCCACATTTATTTATATTTGCAATTATTAAAACAATAGTCTAGTGTGGTGGTTTGTAAAACATTTAAGGCGAAAAATCGATATCGTTTTAAAAATACTGAAAACTTTATTTAAAACTATAATGTAGAATGGGTGAATTTTTTTTGAAAATATTGTTACTAGAGTTTAGTGTGGTGGTTTGAAGAATCGGTGTGGTTTTAAAAGGATTGCTAATAGAGTTTATATTGTTAATAGAGTTTAGTGTGGTGGTTTGAAGAATCGGTGTGGTTGCAAACTTCAATGAAAACAATCAAATAAATATGTATATCATTTTGGATAGTGATTGTTTTTATTCTGAATTGATTATTAATGTACTTTACATATTATAATCTACTGTAAGATATTATAATACTGTAATAGTTGGGGGAAGTTTTGTTATGTATATTTAACAGTGTATTCTTTATTGAAATAAAATTAGATATTTAAACAGTATATATGTGTTTTGTTTTTCTAATTATGCTTTATATTGTTTTTTCGCTCAAAAAATAATTACAAAACTAGAAAATATCTTTTGGTTATTCAATATTTAACATTTTTCATTATTTTTGAAAACCAATATTACAAATATATAATATAAATTTTTTTGTTTGAGTATTTATTATCTGCTGAAGCTGCACAATCGTGACATTGAGTGTCTTGAACTTTTCTTAATTTTTCATTAATAGTCAAGGTAACTATATAAGCTTTACTTTGAACTTTATGTGCTGGACATACACGTACTTTTACAATGCAAGTACCATTTTTGCGGTGCAGTGCAAGTTGAACAAAACCTATAGCCTTGTCACCGTAACTCTCTCGTGACATCTTACAAATAGTGTAATTATATTTAATAGAAATATTTTGTTTCTTATATACATTTACATTATTATTTTTTAAAAAACTTACATCGATGCTTTAGCACATCAAACTTCAGCTGAACTGAACCAAATGTCATTTTTCGGAAAATCTGTGACCATAAAAATATACACTGCAGGTATATCATTAGAACTGGCCTTTATGAACCCTTTGTCACTTAACCAACAATAATTTTGACAGTATATATACGAATAAAAGGCGTTGACAACGTCACAAACATAGCAGCCAATCGTGGCGCGTTCGTAGCCACGTGATTTTTATTTAAATTTTATACATTTTAATTCAATTATAACTAATTGTAACACGTTTTTAAAAAGTTTTTCGTATCGATTATCATTATTTATTTATGATAAAATTTTAAAATAAAGTAAAAAAAATCCATATTTATTTTTTATTCAAAAGCCTAATTGCAATATGATCTTATATATTACCGGGGTGTTTTGGAAATTTAGTTGGCCATTCGTGGTTCTATATGACTATTTCTGAAGTATTTTTTTATTTCCAATATTTCTAGTAGGTCTATTTTTTTACTTTTCTTTTCCGAGTGTAATAATTATACATTGTTTATATCAAATTATGGATTGATTTGTCCGTTACTTTGTGATACTATAAATTTATGTGACTATAGTTTCGTAAAACGACTACATTTTCAAACACTACTTTAAAACTAAGGTTTTACAGCTGTTTATCTATTCTATGTACCTAATTTTATACTTTTATTGGGATTAATTTTTTAAAATATTTTAAATAGTGGAGAATTTTTGAGATCCGTCTGATCGTTTAATAGCTGTCTAGACGGATGTTTATTATAAATATAAATTCCAATAGCTTCTAAAATGTTTAATTTTTTGCTTTTGGGCGCTGTATGTAAAATTTTCAAATTTGTAATCTCGGGAAATATATGTCCGGTATCTATGAAATGGTTCGCAAAATTGTGTTGTGTTGTTTCTTTAATATGTATGCAGATTTATGTTTTTTGTATCTGGTCTGAAAATTTCTGCTGGTTTGTCCAACATAGCAGCTACTGCACTCGCTGCAACTTAACATATAAACTCCAGATTTTGTATTTGCTGATGTTTTTATATTTTTTTATTATTGTTTATACCTATAAAATGATTGTTTTCAATACAATCCGTAGACATTCCGGTACTTTTTATATTATTTAATATATCTTTTTTGTGTTCTTTATTCTGCAATCTATACTTCTATCACTTTGACCGATATATACAGCTTCACACTCCTTACATTTAATTTTATATACAACCGATTTATCAAAAGTATACATTTTATTCTTATTATTAACTCACATTCGACCTACATTAACATTATTTACACCAATAGTTTTACAACCTAGATTATTTAATCTTTTGCACATTGTATTACTCAGTTTAGAGGTGTAATTAATAAATTTAAACCATTTGTCTTTTAGCTTTTTAATGTTATAGAATTCTTGTAAATTCAACTTTTCCCTCAATCCTTGAATACATTCAACAATCCTTTTTTGTAGCCGTTGTTTTTTGTTATCTCTTTTATGACATATAGCTCTCTTAAAATTATTTTTGTTTAGTAGAAATTATTAGTAGTATTATAATACTGTTCATAGTATCAGACTATGAAAAGGAGATAGCTTGACTTGCCAAGATTGTTTAAAACTAAATGTATAACTGTGTCTGTTGTAGTTGGTTTTTTGTAAATATCGAATTGTAATTTATTAGATGTTTTCTTTATTTTTATGTTTAAGAAGTTAGTTTCATCATTAAGGGCTCATTAAGGGCTAATCTCCAGAGTGAATGGAATATGGAATTCAAATGGCCTAAAAACATGTGTAAATTATAAGAGTAATAATAATTATTTAGTAATATATAGTACTGAATAGTAAAGCTACACTAACTAACACAAGGTCAAAAGTTAAATTCATGGATGACATCTTAGAGCCCTTTGAAATATAAACCGTAGTAAGACAAGGGGATGGATTCTCGCCACTCTTATTTAACTGTGTTCTAAAAAGTAATACAAGAGTGACGTCGGCCCTGAATATTGACCAGCCCATTAAACTGGGAGAACCAGCATCAAAATTGATTGTCTGGCGTTTGCTGATGATCTAGCAATTTTGTCTCAAGATGTATTAACGGCACAGAAACGTAAAAGAAATAGCAGAAAAGGTAGGACTCCAAAGTTCATTTGAAAAGACACAATACATGACCTGCAACAGACTAAGAACACCATTTCTAAAAACAAACTCAAGTCTCTCAATTTAAATACTTGGGTGAAATAATCATGGAAGATGGGTTGGAAAAAGCGGCTCATAAGGGTAGATGTCAAAAAATGGAAACGGCATTGAGACTTACACAAAATATTTATAACAAAAAGTGCATATCTAAAAACACAAAACTGAGACATTACAACACAGTTATTAAGCCAGAATGTGTATATGGGGCAGAAACGCTCATTTTGATTAGAAAAAGAAACATCGAGGAGATTGAAAAGAAGGAAATAATAATCATAAGAAAAATCTTAGGCCTCAAACAAATAAATAGCACAACATACCGACTTTGAGAAAACAAAGAAATGAAACAATACACAGATATACATAGCGATATGAGAAAAAGAAGACTTTAAGTTTTACGGACACCTAAAACGGATGAATCCGGGTGGGTTAACTACACAAATAGCCGAATTTTATGAAATAGGAGTAGAGCTAAAGTAGAAATAATTAAATGGATTGCTGCAATTAGAGCGGACCTAAAATCAGCAAATATTACACAAAGTGAAATTCAGGATAGTGGCTGTTTCAGACACAAGGTTAACGTTTGGGAGGTTGGCCAGAGAGAAAAATGCAGGAAGACTGGAACAACTTGGTCTGACAAAATAAAAAAAGCTCATAGCGAAAGAATAAAATTAGTATGGGCACAGAGGAAGGCTAACAACAATAAACGCCTCTAACCATACTTCGCGTGGTCCACCAGGGCACATACGTGAATAATAACAACTGTATAGTATATTGTAAACGGTAAAATAAATATAGTAGTAATAATAGAGTGGACTTAATGACGAAATTAACTTGTCAGGCATAAAGATTAAGAAAATATCTAATAAATTACAATTTGATATTTACAGAAAACCCACTACAATAGAAACGGTTTTACACTTTAGTTCTAAACAATCTTAGAAAGTCAAACTATCTCCTTTTCATAGTCTTGTTGTATTCAGTAGCTTATGAGTAGAGTTTTTACGGATTCTGACAAAGTTCCTGAAGACGACATTATTATTCAGTCGCCTTTGTTTTTTTAATTTTAAGTTTTCGCGTGCCACTGTTAAAACTCTGTCATGCCACACTGTGACAGGTGTGCTGCAAGTTGGTCCCCATGGTCTATACCAACAAATGTATTAGTCACGCCATCTCTTAGCAAAATCGGCATTATTAACCGAAACACCTATTATTTACATATCTTTTCCCAAAGCTATTTCCAGCATGGTGACCGCTCGCACCTCCTCCCACCTCCCACCAAGTAGGACGACTGCGTGTAGAATGAATTTGGTAAATGAATTTGGAAATATTAACCAACCCTGTATTTCAAAAATTATAGAACGACTCTATATTTATATTCTGAAATGTTTCAAAACCAGGTCTTACACTAGGGTATCGAACTTTTTTAATTACCAAAATTATTCTTTAATTAATTTTTAACAAAGTAGCGAATCGATATTTATAATTCTATAAAGGGAATTTTAAAGACGGCTAAAAGTTAATTTTTCCGAAATATTGAAAGTTTGAAACAATTTTTGAGATAGTTTATTGGAGAACGGCTGCCTTATATAGTCGAGCAATTAGTGCTGAAACTAATATAACTTTCCCGTTAAGAAACTTTCGAAATAATATTCTTGTATCGCAGATGGTTCGAAAAGTTTTTTTCTTCTCTAACCTTCAGTGGAGTTTCAAATATATCAAATATCAATCGATATTTTTAATTAATTAATTAAGTCAAATGCTTTGTTCATTTTTAATCAATTTAGTTTACTGATTCCATGTTAATAATAAAAAAAGGTTGTACATTTAACTGAGGTAGTTGATACTTGATGGAATTTAATGTTAAATAAAGGGCACATACGAAACTACAAGGTTTCTAATATTGTTGTTCATGTTTGTAGATATAATTAATATAAGTCGATATAAAGAATAATAATTATATTATTTTAACATTATAGTAGAGCGTTGAGAAATTTATTTAGCAAAAATAATACTGCCTTCTTTGCTTCCGTACGGATGGGGACGGATTTTCTTTAGCCGACTATGTTGTTGAAACTCTGCTTTACCTTGGACAACCAGTAGACTGTAAGTCTAGAGGTGAGACTGTAGTTTCAAACTTTTTTATCCATTTCTTTCTATCCATTTGCCATTCAGTGCCTCGTTTATGACGTGTAAATTATACTCGGCCCTATAAAGACGACGAGTCGTAATAAGCGAATTGTTGTTTTGATAATACGCGCGAATACAGAAGGCACGTTGTTGTCAGGCTAGGGACACTTAGTACTTCCCTCCACTCGTTACTCAAAAGGTTTGGACCCAGAGCGATATCACAACAATAGGGCCAAAGTAGAGTCAAAATTTTTTTCGTGTGGCATTATTGTTGTAATGTTTTGTACCAGTTTTGTAAATAAAATTATTTATTTTATTATTTATCTTATTCTTATTTAATTATTTATATTCGATCCGAACACGAGCCAATAAATTAATACATGCACACCGTAGCTTTATTGTCACATTAAAGTTTCAAAAAATATATATTATAAGCCATTTATACATTGCTAAGCAAAAGTTTGTTGAAGCTGATATACATCAGCAGAGGTAGCAGCAATCAGTTGGCTACAATCGGCTTCATCTCATCAAAAAGAAAACGACGCATGCAATGGTAAAACTAATCTTATTTCAAACAACAAAAAATTTCGATTTCTGAGAAATTCTACTTTACCGCTTAATTTCTTAGATCTCGATACAATTATTTAATATTTTTTATATTTTCTTTCCAAAGACCTAATAAGTTTTATCCTAATCAACCGTTTTAAGTAACTGATACTGATATCCAGCAATTTATTGGAGCAATTTTGTCATATGTCATTGATTCACTTACCGGTAGTAATCATTCATTGGAATTGATCCATTGGTACTTCTATGATCAAAGAAACAATGGCGAAACAAAATTTTGAGGAAATTAGGCAATATATATATATATATATATATATATATATATATATATATATATATATATATATATATATATATATATATATATATATATATATATATGGAATATGTTGAAACAAAAGTTATTGATACTCTCGATTTTAAACCTTATTTTTATAAAAGATTTGTAGATGATTGTATATTATGCATACCTAAAAAATAAAATTCAATATATTTCATAAGAAATTAATTTACTCATGAAGAAGAAAAAAATAAAACAATACATTTTTTGGATATTAACATCACGTATGATAAGGATGGCAATATCAAAACAAACTGGTATACAAAACCAGTATGGTCTGGAAGATATCTCAATTTTAAATCCTATACACCAAATAAATATAAAAAAAGTGTTATTAATTCTTTAATTGATAGAGCTGTTATTTTAACTAATCCAAACCATAGGCCAAAATAAATAAATAAAATCAAAAAAACACTAGACGATAATAATTATCCAAAAAAATTTTACGAACCGGTAATTCAAAATAGAATACATAGAATATATAACAATAATAACATAACAAATAAAAATAAAAATGAAAATTACATACCTTTACCATACATACCAGTAATAAATAATAAAATAAAAAAGTTCTTAAACCATATAATATAAATATGTTATAGCAGAAATACCCAATAATAACACTAAACAAATATTTACAAAATTAAAACCACAAACACCCAAAATGGAACAAACAAATTTAATTTACAAAATTGATTGCTTAAACTGCCCAAGCTCATATATTGGCCAAACGAAACAATATTTAAAAAACAGAATTAATGAACACAAAAAAAGCATTAGAAAGTTAGAACCAAACATCACTGCACTTTCAAAGCATGCTATCGACAATGAACATAACTTTAATTTTAACAACATAAAAATCTTAGATTTTAAAAAACAATATAAAAAAAGAAATATAAAAGAAATGATTTATATAAAAAAAACAAATAATACCATTAATTTCAGAAATGATACAGATAATTTAAGTTGTATATCATTCTACATAAAAAAATCAAAACAATTAGGTTATAATAAAAAACAAAAAATGTGGAAGAATTGTTAAATATGTCAAAAGTTAAATATTTAATTTAAAAATTTTATAAAAAATTGACACATATTACTTAAAAAGTTCAAAAAAGAAATTGTTTAATTGATATTGGTAGGTTTTTAAATGTAAAATTTGTATTTTTTTTTTATATAAAAGTAATTTTTATTTTAGAAGTATTCTGATGATGGTTCGTTGTAGAATCGAAACGTAAATAAAACAATAAAAAATTAAAACTTATTTACACTGACCTAAAATCCCAATAAATAAAAAAATAATAATAATATTAAACGGTCACGTAAATATAATGTAATAATATATATATATATATATATATATATATATATATATATATATATATATATATATATATATATATATATATATATATATATATATATATATATATATATATATATATATATATATATATATATATATATATATATATATATATATATATATATATATATATATATATATATATATATATATATATATATATATATATATATATATATATATATATATATATATATATACACTGAAGAACAAGTGCCGGATATCCTGGTGGAGGAAGTGACAAAGGCTATAAACTCGATAAAAAATGGCAAGGCTCCAGGAAAGGATAGTATAACGGTGGAGATGTTAAGCTGGTGGTCGGACTTTACATAAAACTCTAGCAAAATTATACTCAAAATGTCTCAAACAACAAGAAGTACCCACCTTATGGAAAAATGTAGAAGAGATTCTTTTACATAAGAAGGGAGCACGGGAAGATTTAAAGAACTGCAGTCCAATAAGCCTCCTATCAGTGGTGTACATAGTGTACATAGTTTCCACCAAGATAATATCCAAAAGAATACTAAGAAAACTTAATGATGCACAACCAAGGGAGCAAGCAGGATTCAGAACTGGATTCAGTACAATGGATCACATCCAGGTTCTACAGCAGATCAGAAAGACACAATGAATAAACTATGCCACTGTACTTGGCTTTTATCGATTATGAAAAAGCATTTGATTCTATCTCAAAGCGAGCTATAATGGATGCATTGCTTATTCAAGGTGTAGAGAAAGCCTATGTAAACCTTCTAGGATCGATATATGATAAAGCTACAGCAACACTCCAACTTGACGATCTTGAGGTTGGAATAAATATGGAGCGGGGCGTATGGCAGAGTGACGCTATATTGCCTCTTCTTTTCTCACTCTGTCTGGAAGAAGTGTTCCGTAATCTGAACAGGGAACAGGATGGAATAAGGATTAACGGTGCGTACTTAAATCATCTTAGGTTCTCAGATTATGTCGTTCTTCTTTCACAGGACCCAGAGGAACTGCAAAGACACGAACAAGAGCTGCAAAGCGCTGGGGAACCATTTGGCTTGAAAATAAACTAGAAGAAGAGTCAGGCCATGTTCAATACATTTGCTGAGGACAAAAGGATTTCTATGTTAGGAACGGATTTGGAAGTTGATCCACAGTTGTGGATTATCTTGGGCAGAGGGTTTCAATGGAAGGGGATACTGTGCCGGAGGTGGAACGGTGCGTTAAATGTGGCTGGCAGGCATTTGACAGACTCAACATACAAATCTCACAAATGGGGTTATGAGATTTGATATTCGTTCTCTGTGGGGTTTTTGGAGTTACATATAAAATTGAATCCGAAACGGGAGCTTAAAATTTTGAACTTTTATCTGTTTTTAAATGTTGTGAGAATGGCGCGAGGACACTTTTGATAATTATTTCACTTGATTGCCGATATTGCAGTACTTAGATGAAGAGGAGAATTGGAAGGAAGTGTAGAAGGCGGATTCTCTGTTGAATATGTGGCTGACATGGATGTTATCGATGTATCAATTGTCATATGGAAGGACAGCAAAGTTGTTACTGTCGTATTCCTGGTGAAGGCTCAGGCGTTACGATAAGGCCTATAAGAGGTGTTCATTTGGGCGGAGACGCAGGTTGCTGTGTGTTCCACATGATGATATGTATATATATATATATATATATATATATATATATATATATATGTATATATATATATATATATATATATATATATATATATATATATATATATATATATATATATATATATATATATATATATATATATATATATATATATATATATATATATATATATATATATATATATATATATATATATATATATATATATATATATATATATATATATATATCAAAAACATATATCATAACATATATAACATATATATATATATATATATATATATATATATATATATATATATATATAAAAACATATATCAAAAACTTCGGGTGGCACAGAGGGGAATGGAAAGATGTATGCTTGGCATTACAAGACGAGACAGAAAGTCCTGCGCATGGATCAGGGAACAAACAAAAGTCTGTGACATCATTGGAAGAGTAAAACAGTTGAAATGGAGATGGGCAGGCCATATAGCGAGGCGATGGGACGACAGATGGACAAGGCAATCCTGGAGTGGATACCGCTTGATCGCAAACGTCCGCGAAGAAGACCGAAAGCACGATGGATTGATGACATCGTTAAGTATATTGGACCCGAGTGGCAGAGGAAAGCCCAGGACCGTGAAGGTTGGAAGCATGCTGAAGAGGCCTTCATCTGCAGTGGATCGATGCGGGCTGATGATGATGATGATGATGATGATATATATATATATATATATATATATATATATATATATATATATATATATATATATATATATATATATATATGTATATATATATATATATATATATATATATATATATATATATATATATATATATATATATATATATGTATATATATATATATATATATATATATATATATATATATATATATATATATATATATATATATATATATATATATATATATATATATATATATATATATATATATATTAGTTACTGCCTAAAAGTGTATTAATCTAACAACATAATAGGTGATAATGGTTAAACATTCCATGTTCAATGTCAAGATATGCAATAAATATTCAGTATGAATAAACCATTTAGCAGAATACAATTTTTTTTTTAGTACACGGATTTTTTAGATTTATTTACATTACATTATGTACAATTTCAAAATTTTCGTTGGAAGCATGACTTTCTGAAATTAACAAGTTAGCATAATGGGAATTATTACATTTCTTAATATAACTTCTTTTATAAAACGAAAAAAAATATTTTTTACTTTGTGTGACTAGTTCCGTAAAACAATATTACATCCTTAAACACTACTATAAAAGTTTCAAAAGTCAAAAGTAGTGTTTGAGAATGTAACGTTATTTTAACAAAATAAAAGAATTGTTTTATTCGGTTTAGTATCACAAAGTAACGGACAAATCAATTAATAACTTCTATTATGTTCGTTGAGCCTTCTAGAAATCGATCTTTCTGTTTAATCAACATAAACTTTTAGATAAAAACCGCACTCAATTAAAGAAATTCCAAATTTGTATAGTTACTTCGTTCATATAAAGTTAATTTGTTCACTTTTACTAGAAGCGGAGTTTAATAATTTTTATTTTTTTAAAGAAAAGCGTTAGAAACAAAGGTCGATTTACTGAGTCCAATCTCTTATGTAATTTTATTGCTACGACAGTAATTTCAAAACATCATTGAGTTTAAACAATTTTGAGTTATCGTCATATTTTTTGGTGCAGCAAACAGAGTTTCGAGTTTCAAGCCAAATAAAGAGCATTTGCGACACATTTTGCTTTTCTTGTTCAATTAAAAGATGCCACTGAAAGCCGTCGTGTACTTGTGGAAACATATGCTGACAATGTCGCAATGAAAGACTCTTGTGGGCATTGCTTTAAAGGATTCAAAAGTGGTGATTTTAATTTGAAAGACAAATAATGCCCAGGTCAACCAAAACCAATTTGAAGATGCCGAATTGTAAGCATTTTTGAAAGAAGACAATATGCAAAGTTAACGAAAAATGACAGAGAGCTTAAATGTTGGTCGCCGAACCATTTGTAATCATTGCATGACATGAGAAAGATCTTGAAAGCAGGAAAATGGATATCAGCTGAACGAAGTGCGAAGTTTTGCGTTTGTGGCATGAAATGAATACTTTTTTTGCATCGGAGCGTGAACAAATTTCGAGAACAAACCTAACAATTCTCTTTCTCTCCTCCGTCCACTTTGTTCCCAATCTCCTCAAAACTTCGCTCTCTGATGTATGTTTGTACATCTGAACGTACGTCTGTACGTTCTTCTATCCTCAATCTCTGTCGGACCCATTTGTGCCTTTCCCAGATCAGCTCTGACTTGTGTGATCCATGGTAGTGTTGACTTGACTCCTTGTATGTATGTAAGAATTCTGTTGGTGAGTCTTGTCGGTGGGAGTCTACCGATATGTCCATAGAATTTCAACCTTCTTTTGCTTATGTCCGACGGCTACGTTGGACATTCTCTCTGTGGTCTTTCGAGAATGTAGTCTATATCCTTCCTCTGTCAGTTTTGGGCCAATAATTTTCCTCATAATTTTGCGTTCTTCTTTCAGCGTGTTTTCTATGCCACTTTTTGTATGAAGTGTTAGTGTCTCGCTTGCGTATAGTACCTCTGGTTTGATTACTGTGTTGTAGTGTCTTATTTTTGCGTGTGTAGATAGGCATTTCTTATTGTAGACATTGTGTGTCTTTCCGTATGCCCTCTTCATATTCTGTAATCGAATCTTCTATGCTATCTTCTCTCCTCCTGTGGGTTCGAGGATCTTTCCCAGGTATTTGAAGTGACTGACCCTATTTATTTTGCCGTATTTGGTGTTCAAATTTTGAACATCTAATTTTGAGCAGAAGAATTTGGTATTTTGACAGGAGATTTGTAGGCCGACTTTCTCTGCACATTCCTTAAGAACTTGGATCTGTTTCGTTACCCTTTTTTCATTGTCTGCGACTATGGCTAAGTCGTCTGCGAAGGCCAGGCATGATATTTCTATGTTGTTTTTGGATCGTCCGAATCGTATTGCTTTCCAGTGGCGTTGATTTTTCAGTTCTTTTCCCCATTCCTTTATGACTTTGTCCAGGAGCAGGTTGAAGAGGAGTATGTATAACCCATCTCCTTGGCCGTACTCCAGTTTTAATCAGGAAGGGTTCGGAAATTTTTTCCCATAAATTTCACTTTAGAGGTTGTGTCAGTCAGCGTCTGCTTGATCAGTCGTAGTGTTTTGGGGTCGAGTCCTTGTTCTTTTAGGATGTTGAAGAGAGATTTTCGGTCGATGCAGTCGTATGTTTTCTTGAAATCCACGAATCTGCAGATGATTGGAACGTTCCTGATAGCTTTGTATTTCAGTGTTATTTTTAAGTTAAATAATTGTTCAGTGCATGAGCGACCAGGGTGAAAGCCTGCCTGGTACTCGCCAATTTTGTGTTCTAATTGTTCTCTGGAGAAGACATGCTGAGAGGATTGTGTAAGTGACTTGCTTCTAAGGAGATTATCCTGTAGTTGTTCACATCTGTTCTGTCCCCGTTCTTGTGCAGCGGGTGGATAAGAGCACTTCTCCATTCATCTGGTAATTTTTCTGTTTGCCAATATATATATATATATATATATATATATATATATATATATATATATATATATTTATATATATATATATATATATATATATATATATATATATATATATATATATATATATATATATATATATATATATATATATATATATATTTATATATATATATATATATATATATATATATATATATATATATATATATATATATATATATATATATATATATATAATCATTAGTTTCAGAAATGATACTAATAATTTAAGTTGTGTATTTAGTGACATCATTAAATAATAAATTTTCATTAATAAAAATTTTTTTGCATCTAACACCATTACAAGTGAAAAATCTAAAATTGTTAGGTTATAATAAAAAAACAATATAAAGGTAACAAATCTCTAAAAGAATTAGACAAAGGATGTCATGTTGTCATGTAAATGTAGGAAAATCAAAAAAATGTAGGAAATTAATTATTCAACAAGATATAGTTGGTAGGTTTTTAAATATGAATTTGAATTTCTGTTCTGATGATAGTTTTAGAAATAAACCGAAGCCTCAATAAAACAGTTAAAAAAAATCAATTAACAATTGACTGAAAATCCCAAAACCAATATACACTCCTGAACAAAATTAACACAACAACATAATAAATCATACAAATCGCTATATTTAATTAATTTTAATAATTTTTATGGATATCGATATGTATATTAAAAGTTAAAAAAACCTTTTCGAGTACTTTAAAAGTGAATTAGCTACAATAAGTCTGTATAAGATATAAGTTAAAATTATTCTTAAGACCTAATAACAAAATCGTTGAAATTGGTGAAAGAAAGACATTAACGGTTTAACTGGGACACTAGTAGCGAGTGTTGCCTTCTCGACTTCGGGCAACAGCATTTATGCGTCTAGGCATGCTTCTAATTAAATCTTGGATAAAATCTTGAGGAATTTGTTCCCATCCTGCGATAACTGCATTTTCAAGTTCCCTCGGGTTTCTAGGTGCAGGAATATGACGAAAAATGGTCGAAAGGCATCACATGTTCCACTACAATATTTTCAAGATAGTAATCAGCATTCATGAATCTCGTACGCACAAGAATTAATTATGTACGAGCATTAAAGCAGATGATACCCCAGAATATAACAGAGCCACCGCCAAATAGAATCCTTGCAGAAATATTGCATGTAGCAAACCTCTCTCCTGTCTTCGTTATACTCGCTCATGACCATCTGGATGTTTTAGGCTAACCCTAGTGTCATCTGTAAAGAAAACTTGTTTCCAATCATCCACAGACCAATTTTGATGATTTCGAGCAAAATGTAACCTGGCAACTCTGTATTCTCTTCCCTCACTGCCTAATTCAGCTTTATTTAACCGTCTTCTAACTGTTCTTAAAGAAATTGCCATATTGCGGGTAGGTTCGAGTTCGTTCTCATCATAGAACTAGTGGCAGTCCTGTTTCTTAAAACATATTGTCTAAGAAAACGTTCATCTCGGTGGTTAGTGCATCGTTTTCGCCCTCGTCCTGGCCTTCTAGAGTAACTATTTCAGTCAAACGTCGTATTGTGGAACGATGTTTGCCTAAGAAATGATGTTCGCACTACCTCGTATTCAGTTAAATTCCTTGTTCGATTCATTTTTCCAGATTCAGAGTCACAAATAAAACAGTCTACTATAAAAACGTAATACTTTCAACAAAATAACAAATTATAAGCTTAATTCTAGTTGGACTCTTCAGTCGAAGCGGACAACACTTGAAAATGCCAAATGAAATTTTGGCGAAACGTCGTGACTCTTCACAGAATGAACGGATCGACATCCGGAATGATTTAGAAACATTACCTACCATCTGTTAATATATATCATCATCATCATCATCATTAACCCGTATCAATCCACTGCAGGATGAAGGCCTCTTCAGCATGCTTCCATCTCTCGCGGTCCTGGGTTCTCCTCTGCCATTCGGTTACAATATACTTAATAATGTCATCAATCCATCGTGTTTTTGGTCTTTTCCGTGGACGTTTGCGATCAAGCGGTATCCAGTCCAGGATTACCCTGGTCCATCTTTTGTCCCATTGCCTGTCCACTTCCATTTCAATTGCTTTATTCTTCCAATGATGTCACTCACTTTCGTTTGTTCTCTGATCAATATGCAGGTCTTTCTATCCCGTCTAATAATGTCAAGCATACCTCTTTTCATTCCCCTCTGTGCTACTCGAAGTTTTT
The DNA here is from genome assembly GCA_031761425.1 of Cosmopolites sordidus. Taxonomy (NCBI): domain Eukaryota; kingdom Metazoa; phylum Arthropoda; class Insecta; order Coleoptera; family Curculionidae; genus Cosmopolites; species Cosmopolites sordidus. The sequence goes on along the minus strand of JARFXV010000270.1, from coordinate 1,273,759 downwards.
GAACTGACTGTGATGTGAGTGTCCAGGTTTCATTTCCGTACGTCATAATGGGCAGGACACACTGATCAAAAACTTTTCTTTTCAGGCAAAGTGGTAGTTTGCTCTTAAACACTATGTTGAGCCTGCCAGCTACATTTAACGCGTCGTTCCACCTCCCGTACGGTATCCTCCTCCGTTGAAACCCTCTGCCCAGATTACAGAACACTTCTTCCAGACATGCTGAAAAAGGAAAAGGAAAAAAAAATTGCTAGTGTTTGATGTAAAGTCCGACCACCAGCTTTTAACATCTCTACAATTATACTATCCTTTCCTGGAGCCTTGCCATTTTCCATCGAGTCTATAGCCTTTGTGACTTCCTCCACCAGGATATCCGGTACTTGTTCTTCAGTGTCTAGTCTTCATAACTTTGAATAAAATCTTCGGATAATCTCCATCATATCCGTCCGTTCCCTGCATATTGTACCATCCTCACGCATTAAGGAAAACATTTGTCATTTTCTTACTTAGTTTCTGCTTAGTTTTGTTAATTCCCCTGTTTTTCCAGTTTTTTTTGCACAAGCTGCATGTTGAATCGGCGCGTTTCCTCTCGAATACGTTTTCTTATAGTTTTGCAAAGCTCAATGTTCTCAACTCTGCCAAAAGAACTGTCTGCATTCTTCATTGTCCGATGTTTTTTCATTAAATTAATGGTTTCATTGGAAAATTTTGACTCTTTGAAACATTTATCTTCAGGTGCTATTGAAGACGCCGTCTTAAGCACATTGTTGGCGATTTCTTCATATTGGTCTGTAATTTCCATTTCCTCCGGGTGTTGTAACACAGCAATGCGATTCGATAAAGCAATTACAAAATCTCTGCCCCTCTCCAGCAGCTTCCCAGAATTCACTTTGCCCCTTTTTGATCTTACCATCCTTTCGCCCTTTTTTGGGCAGTTTATCCTAGTCTTTGCTCGTACCATTCGGTGGTTCTTTCCCGCATTAAAATGGTTAAGGACAGTACAATTCCAAAATATTGCTTTATCGTTTGACATGATCTAATCAATGTCACTTGTGAATCCAGATGGACTTTTCCATGTCAATTTTCTGTTGATCTTTTTCTTGTAAAACGAATTCTTCTTGAGAATTCTCTTAGAGTTCCTGTCCTTCAGCAAACTGAACTAGCCTGTCATCTCTATTGTCCCATTCACCGTGTCCATATTGGACAGTTGCATTTTCACCAGTTCTTGCTTCTCCGATTCTGGCATTAAAGTCGCCCATGAGGATTTTATACCCACACTTCTCTTTGTCTAAAAGTTGGGCTACATCATCATAAAATTCCTCAATTTTCTCATCTCTATGGCTTATAGTTGGTGCATAAGTTTGGACGATGTGAAGCTCTATATATATATATATATATATATATATATATATATATATATATATATATATATATATATATATATATATATATATATATATATATATATATATATCTTCTTTTTAATAAATGTCATACCTTGTTAAAAGGCCTTGTTAAAAGACACTTAATTAACCTTATATTAATATGTGCTTTCAAATTTTGACAGTTTTGACAACAATACTTCTTGTAGCTCTTACTCGAGATGATACTACGATATCAGAAGTTTTTATCTACGATGTTCGAGAGTTTGTGCGAAAATTAGATCTAGAAGTGTGTGTGTTTGTGGGAATAGGACTGAAATATTACGCTGTGTTTGTCGAGTTCGAAACAAGTAAACATTATTTTCTTGGACTGTGTCATTCTCATAGTTTACAAGAGTGGAATCTGTGCCCAGAGGAGATTTTCCAGAAAAACAAGGAAAAATGTCGCATCAACTTGGAAAACAGCCGGCGTTACCACAAAAGGGTCCACAGAAGATTGTGCGATTTTAATTTGCTAGTTCACTATGATGACTGTCAATGTATACCTAGTTTGCTTGGAGAGGAAATTCGACAAGTTGTGGGGTTTCCCACGTGCTACATTCCTCCATTGCCCGTATCGTTGTGCAGGTACAATATTTGCGGTTTGAATCCTTGCGAAATAACTAAAGGTGACGATAGTATGTACAGTGTTAATTGCCATTGTGAACAGCCTTTTTGCGAAGGTCCAATTTGTTTTGGAACAAATTCGGTACCGAAAATACAGTTTCTTAAATAAGAAATAAAAAAATGTTTTCTTTTTATTTCATTTTAAACATTTGGAAAATTTGCGAACAAATTCCAAAATGCTTCACAAACTATTGTTTTTATCATTTAAATAAAAAACTAAAAATTGTAGAGTTGTGAGTTATTTAGGATATTACGCGATAAGTTTCAACTGTGTATTTAACTTCGATACTAAAAATTATTGATTGATTAGGTAATTACTTTATGATAGTTCATTTTTTCAGTTCTTCCTTTACACTCGTACACTTCGTACACTTTCTTTGTGACTCTGCTTTCCGGCATGCGACACACGATCCTTTGCTCTCGAATGTTGGATATGATCATACTCTTTGTCGTGTGTTTCAAAATTATCATGTTTATTTTTATCAGCTCCTCGTTCAAAATTTCTAAGTTGTGTTGAAGGTTTTTTCTGTATCCGCTATTATGGCCATATCATCTGCAAACATTATTTCGGTCAATTCAATCTGTTGCAATTTCCAGTGTCCGAATTTTAATGTTTTCATCCTTTTCTTTGCTTCCTTTATCGCTTCGTCTACTACAATAGAGAATAACAGTGGACTAGACATCAGGTGGAATGCACGAGTCTTAGATTGGAGACTACGGTAGGAATAAGATCACGTGGAAGAGCACAGATGCGATGGGGAGATGATGAGAAGGCTCACGCCGGTCTAGCATGGAAGAGAATTGATCAGAATAGGACATGATGGAATAAAGGGTAGATAATCTTAAAAAAAATGGTCGTCAACCATTGTTAACACCGGAGACGACATAGAAAAACGAATATATTTTGATCTTACAAATCAACTCCATACTTATTAAAAAAAACCACTTCTTTTTGTACTACCCTATATTATATGCTATTCCATGTTAATTTAGTAAGGATTATTTCATGCCACGGAGTATTTAAACGGGAAACTCCAACAAAAACTGCGAAAACTCACTAACTCCTCGATCCATATCCATATCTCCGAATGATATATATTTGTTTAACTAGTTGATAAATTGGGAAACTCGATTACCTAAAGCCCGGCATGAGAGGAAAATAATTGTTTACATTGATGAAAGTTCGCGCCATTTAATATACAGAACTTTAATTAAATTTTATGCCCCACTCGGCGCCTCTCGTTTCCATTTTACCCCTTTCGAAATTATTTCCTAGTAAGAAAGATAATTGAAAATGCTCAAAAAGGAATATAAATAAGAGTGAAGAGAGCCAGAAAGTGGTAAGAAGATGAGGCAGATTGAGAATTCCGTAGAAATATTGAAATGGGTCAATGAACTTTAAAAATATTTTCAGGTGAATATCCTTATAAGATTATTATTATTATTATTATTATTATTTGTTTCACGTATAGGCCCTGGTGGACCACGAGAAGTACAATTAGAAGCGTTTGTTGTTGTTAGCCTTTCTTTGCGCCCATATTAATTCCATTCTTTCGCTATGAGCTTTTTTTCTTTCGTCAGACTATGTTGCTCCAGTCTTCGTACATTTTTCTCTCTGGCCAACCATCCAAACGTTAACCTTGTGTCTGAAACAGCCTCTATCCTGAATTTCACTTTGTGTAATATTTACTGATCTTAGGTCCTCTTTAATTGCCGCAATCCATTTAATTATTTCTACTTTAGCTCTACTCCTATTTTCATAAAATTCGACTATTTGTCTAGTTAGCCTACTCGGATGCATCCGTTTGATGTGTCCGTAAAACTTAAGTCTTCTTTTTCTCATATCGCTATGTACATCTGTGTATTGTTTGATTTCTTGGTTTTCTCGAAGTCGGTATATTCTGCTATTTATTTGTTTGGGGCCTAAGATTTTTTACGATTTTTCTTTCCTTTTTTTCACTGTCCTCGATGTCTCTCTTTCTATTTAAAATGAGCGTTTCTGTCCCATAATGACATTCTGGCTTAATAACTGTGTTGTAATGTCTTAGTTTTGTGTTCTTAGATAGGCATTTCTTGTTGTAAATATTTTGTGTAAGTCTCAATGCCGTTTCCATTTTTTGATATCTACACTTATTGGCCGCTTTTTCCAACCCATTTTCCATGATTATTTCACCCAAATATTTGAACTGAGAGACTCGTCTGATGTTAACGTATTTTGTTTTTAGAAATGGTGTTCTTAGTCTGTTGCAGGTCATACATTGTGTATTTCAAAGGAAATTTGGAGTCTTACCTTTTCTGCTGTTTCTTTTAGAATTTCAATCTGTTTTAGTGCTGTTAATATATCTTGAGTCAAAATTGCTGGATCATCAGCAAACGCGTGATAATCTATTTTGATGTTGGTTCTCCCCAGTTTAGTATTTGTTCAAAATATTTCGCAAGTTCTTTGGAATTGTCTTGGCTATTTAGAGCTAATTATCCGATTTCGTTTTGGAAGCAGAAACTTTGGGGTTGATAGCCTGTTAATTTATTTTTAAATGTTTTGTAAAACTTTTGGGGTGTTATTTTTTTTGAAAATCTTTTTCTATTTCATTAAGTTGATTGTTTTCATATTTTCTTTTAGTTTGTCTAAATACCTTACTTCCAAAAATATGTTGTAGTTTATTGCTGTTTTTTGACTGTTCCACGCTTTAAATGCTTTACTTCGGCTTAATACGGCTTGCTCGTAAACTTCATCCCACCACGGATGTTTTCTTCGTTTTTGTTTGGGACCAACTTTAAAGCTGTTTTTATAATGTTTTGTTTCAATTCTTGCTAGTTCTGTGCTTGTTGTTTATCAAGCTCTTCTGTTAGGGTTAGTTTTATTTTCGTAGGGTCGAACTTTTGTGTTAGCAGTTTCTTTCGAATAAGTTTTCGAGGTTTTATGCCAAATTTGATTCTAGTCAAGTAGTGATCCGTGTCTATGTTAGCTCCTTTCCTGACTTGAACGTTCAAAATTTCTTTATAATTGGGGTACGAAATGGCAACATGGTCAATTTGAAATTCACCCATGTACATGTTTGGGCACCTCCAGGTCTTTTGTTTTGTTATTTTCTTCTTAAAATGGGTTGACATTATTTTTAAATTAAACTGCGAACATAGTTCAACCAATCTTCTACCATTATGGTTAGTCCATTTATGAGCGGGAAAACTGCCGATTGTTTTCCTCTACTTTTTTTCTTTCCCTAGTTGTGCATTGAAATCACCCAATAGGATTTTTACATGGTTAGAGGGAATTGTAGAGATAGTCTTTTCCAGAATTTCCCAGAACTTATTTACTTTTTCAGAATTAGATTTATTTTCTTCGTTAACTGGGAGGTGTGCATTGATTAATGTGTAGTTTTTGTTAGCATACTTGAGGGATATTATCATAAGTCGATTATTTACTGGCTAGACATTAGTTATAGAATCAAGAATGTTTCTTGAGATAGCGAAAGCAACACCGAGATGTGGTGTATTTTTTGAGTATTCTTTTGTCCGTTTTACTTTTAAAAAGTCTGTAGTTGCCGAATTTCAAGGTGTTATCATCTGTCAATCTGGTTTCTTGCAAAGCTAAAATTTGGATTTATTGCTGATTCAATGTTCAACCCAATTCGTGTAGTTTTCCTGGGCGCAGGAGAGAATTGATATTTACCGTTCCAACGAAAGTGTTTGTTTTCGATTTCAGACGTTGGTTAGAGGTCTCCGTCTCCCTCTAAAAGATTTTGCGTTTAAGCCCGGACGCCCCAGAATCTAAAAGTCCAGTTGTGCCAGCAAAGCTGGCATAGGATTGTCTATCTCCTGGGGTAATTTTGTAATTACTAGAACGCTTCTTGTTGTAGTTTGAATTACAGGTTTGAACCATGACGGTTCAGAAGTTAAGACTGGAGGGGTTAGTTCCAGAATTTAAATGTCAGCCGCACCACTGGTGAACAGACGCTGACCACTCAACCCCTTGATAAAAGTTAGACACTAAGTGGATTTAGTTTTTTTTTTGCCTTGGTTGAAAGGTTAGATTATTATTATTATTAATTGTCATGTCCAGGTGCAAATTAGTTTTTTTTTCTGAATTTAAAGGTCAACCAATTCTTGTAATATTTATTCTTCTCAAATTTGCTCTTATCCACCTTCTTATACTCAAATATTTCCATGTAGAAGAGTGAGACATTGACTTATTTCTTTTAGGTACAACTTTTCAATATTTTGGTGCATATAGCTTTTAGGCATCTCATATAGATTTTAAAAGATTCAATCCCAAGAATTCTCTTATTTTCCTATTTCGATATGGGCTTTGATTTAGAAAGCTTCTGGTCGAACTTCACAGTTGCACTAGTCATGTTTTTCTAGAGACAAACACGGTCTTGCTGCTTTCTTTCACATCTCTGTAGCCTTTGGTATGATTTGGGCATACGGTCTAAATTGAAATATCGTACCTTACATCTTCAGAGTCCTTTCAAATGAGTTATTATGGATAAAGGAAATTCAAATTCTGTTATCCTCTTACCTCTACCGCAATGAAATTCTTCAAGGTTTCATTTTAAGCCCTACTTTGTTCAATATTGCTATTAGTTACCCTTTTTTTACTTCTCGCTTTAATAGTTTTACATCTGGCAGTTTGCTGATGAAATCCTCATTTGTGTTTATTTGCGACAATTCGGTCCAGAGTTTCCTGAACTTTCTATATCGTTAGTTTCATCTTTCTGGTCTAAAGGTATCTGGAATGTTGTTCTTAAGGTACTTTAGGTACTTAAGGTACCAATAAAGGTACTTAAGGTACCCAAATAAAGGAAAAAAATATATGAACACGCCACAATCATTCAGACATTACATAAAAGGTGTTTGCACCATAAGCTGCAAACAGCTTCAAACCATATAAACCAATCAAACAACCGTATTTGTTTGGCTTACTAGGAATGTATTGCTGTAAGCTGCAAGAGTTGCCTCTGAATCCTTCCAACTTTTTTTAAATTGTTACAAATTCTGAATATTGTCTTATAGGAGCCCACTTGTCAAGTTCCTTTCTGTAATTTGCAAATAGAGTTTGTATTTTCTTATTTGTACACTCAACAATAACTTCCAACATCGCATCTGTAAAAAAGAACTTCCAGATATCCATAGGCAACTTTAGCTTTTTCGTAATTCCTGAAAAGGTTTTGACGATATTTTGTTTGCATGTTTTAACCTTTCGAGACTTACAATGTTCTCGCCTGTACTTAGAAATAATAAAGGTTGCTGGGCAATTTTTGTTAGAAGATAATATTGAAAGCGCCGTTACTGCGAGTCTTAAATGATATCAATGTTCAGTGACTTTTTGTGAGCTAAAATTGATATGTGTTAAAAGTAAATGCATGTCACTCTACTCGAAAATATATAAAGTGCCGATATCAGTGGGCATGTTAGCTGTTAATAAATGTTGATTTCACTAAAAGAAAAACAAAAATTCGGAATAGATTATATTGTATTACACATTATCAAACCCAGTATAATAAAATTGTCAAAGTTTAACCTTTTTTTTGTGCTTTTCTCCTTAAATATTCCCCAAATTCAACAAAAATTTCACCCTCTTTTTTATATATAGTCATTATTTCCAATTTCTTTACCTAATTACCGAAGAAAATAAAGGGAATTTTTCGTACGCCGTCCCTTGGATTATCTTGTTCCCTTTTAAACATATTCGAAAATTTTTAATAAAGGAAAACGTTCTCCACCAGATTATCGAAGTAAGCCCCTTATATGAATTTTCCGATGTAATTTTCATGGAAAATATGTTATACCAATATGAGAAGGTTTAGCTTTGAGTTCAATAGATTCTTTGAAAAATTAAAAGCACGCATGAATAAAATCGAATAGTAATCGGATTTTTTAATTTGGTTTCACAATATATAATGGAAGACAAGATTACTAAAGATATTGCCATTATGATCTAATAAAAATTCTCGATTTTGACTCTCGTTTCGACCATTATCTGCTAGACTAATTTTTATTGGATCAAAATGACAAAAGCTTTAGTAATCTTCCATTCGATCACATATTTTGAAACAAAGTTAAACATTCTGTTACTACTCGATTTAATTAATATGCGCTTTTAACTATGTTAGCTTCAACTAGTATCTCCTCATAATCCAATTCCTGCACCAATTCAGATAATTTTATATCTACAATTATTTCACCTACGTATTTTTCCAACTTTATTGTAATAGAGGCTAATACTTTACAGTCTACCTTTATCAGCGCAATATCCCTAATTTGTGAAGTCTGAAAGGTTTCCTCCTTTCTAAATTGATAAGATATTTGTTTTGTTCCATGCTGCTAACAAATTTTCTATGATTCCTGTATAAATTTTACTATTTCCTCTAACAGTAAAGTTGTTCCATACTCTGTTCCATTCTCTGCTGTGATTCCGTTGCTTCATGGGCTATTGTTGTTTTTTATTCTATAAATTATTTAAAATAAAGCTATGAAAAGAATGATTGGATAAAAGTTTTTGAAACTTTGGTTTAAAAAGAAAGCTATTATGTTTTCCCTTACTGTAATAGAGAGAGGTGTATATACATTGATGAAGAATAAAACAGAGAGATGTTGCGGAAGAATGACATGCCATGATATAGGAAAATGAAGGCCAAATTTCTCCTTCAAATTATAAAATATTCTTCCAGAAAGTATGCTTTGTAATCACGAAGATAAACAATCACACAGTAAACATTACCTATATATATTTTTTGGTAGTATGTCACTGTCATGAAAATCCATTGTTGTCAATGTAAGTATCATTGACATATACAAAAAAAATATATTTACTTTCATTCGTTACTTTATATATTACAAATTAATATAATTTATTTTTTAGTTTAGTTTTGAAAACGGGGGGAGAGTACCCTCCGAAACGATAACGTTAAAAGTTTGTAACATTTTTTATAACATTTTTATATCTTTAAAATTTTGTTCGTTAGGCAAATTTATTACAAAAAAGAATCACTGAGAAATTTGTCTCTGTTTGGAATAAATTTCGTTTTTAGTTTAGATTTTTTTTTGTTTATTTTTCACCATTGTTTAAAATGACGAAAAGAAAGGCTAGAAATTTTTGTGAGCTATTTTAATAATCACAGTTATTATTATTTTGCAATAAAAAAAACTGTAATACTGTGTGTAGTAATGTGGTTTAATGTAGTAAATGAATACAGTTTATTATTATTCACGTATGGGCCCTAGTGGACCACGCGAAGTACAATTAGAGGCGTTTGTTGTTGTTAGCCTTCCTTTGTGCCCATACTAATTTCATTCTTTCGCTATGAGCTTTTTTCCTTTCGTCAGACCAAGTTGTTCCAGTCTTCCTACATTTTTCTCTCTGGCCAACCTTCCAATCGTTAACCTTGTGTCTGAAACAGCCTCTATCCTGAATTTCACTTTGTGTAATATTTGCTGATCTTAGGTCCTCTTTAATTGCAGCAATCCATTTAATTATTTCTACTTTAGCTTTACTCCTATTTTCATAAAATTCGACTATTTGTCTAGTTAACCTACTCGGATTCATCCGTTTGATGTGTCCGTAAAAGTTAAGTCTTCTTTTTCTCATATCGCTATGTATATCTATGTATTGTTTGATTTCTTGATTTTCTCGAAGTCGGTATGTTGTGCTTTTTATTTGTTTGGGGCCTAGGATTTTTCTTACGATTTTTCTTTCCTTCTTTTCAATGTCCTCGATGTCCCTCTTTCTGTTCAAAATGAGCGTTTCTGCAGCATATATACATTCTGGCTTAATAACTGTGTTGTAATGTCTCAGTTTTGTGTTTTTAGATAGGCATTTTTTGCTGTAAATATTTTGTGTAAGTCTCAATGCCGTTTTCATTTTTTGACATCTACCCTTATTGGCCGCTTTTTCCAACCCATTTTCCATGATTATTTCACCCAAATATTTGAATTGAGAGACTCGTGTGATGTTACCATATTTTGTTTTTAGAAATGGCGTTCTTAGTCTGTTGCAGGTCATGTATTGTGTCTTTTCAAAGGAAATTTGGAGTTCTACATTTTCTGCTGTTTCTTTTAGGATTTCAATCTGTTTCTGTGCCGTTAACACGTCTTGAGCTAAAATTGCTAGATCATCAGCAAATGCCAGACAATCAATTTTGATGTTGGTTCTCCCCAGTTTAATGGGCTGGTCAATATTCAGGGCCGACTTTTTTTCACGCCACTCCTGTATTACTTTTTCTAGAACACAGTTAAATAAGAGTGGCGAGAGTCCATCCCCTTGTCTCACCCCTGTTTTAATTTCGAAGGGCTCTGAGATCTCACCCATGAATTTAACTTTTGACCTTGTGTTAGTTAACGTTGCTTTAATAATTGCCAGCGTTTTCAGATCTAGTCCTTGTTCTTTCAAGATTCGGAATAAAGATTCGCGGTCAATAGAATCATATGCTTTTTTGAAATCCACAAATGTACAGACGAGATTTTTATTGTACAGTTTTTGATGTCTTCGAATCAACTTCAGATTCAGGATCTGTTCAGGGCAGGATCTGCCCGGTTGAAAACCTGCTTGATATTCACCAATGTTAGGTTCTAACTGTCCCTGTGCTCTGTCTAGTAGACATTGAGATAGAATCTTGTAACAAACTGGGAGAAGAGATATCCCTCTATAGTTGTTTACATCCGTTCTATCTATCTTATGTAGTGGATGGATTAGAGCATCTTTCCAATCTTCCGGAATCCGTTCGGTTCGCCAAACTTCTTGTAGAATCTTGGTTATTTCCTTGATTGTACCTGGACCAGCGGATTTCAAAAGTTCAGCAGTGATTCCATCTTCACCAGAAGCCTTGTCATTTTTTAGCCGCTTGATTTGCCTAATTATTTCATCTTCATTCGGTGGTAATGAATCTGGGTTTGTTTGTTTAGGTTTTAGTTGTGCTAATTTGTTTAAGGGCTCAGGACAGTTTAGTATTTGTTCAAAATATTTCGCAAGTTCTTTGCAACTGTCTTGATTATTTTGAGCTAATTGTCCGTTTTCCTTTTGGAAGCAAAGACTTTGCGGTTGATAGCCTGTTAATTTAGTTTTAAATGTTTTGTAAAAGTTTCGGGTGTTATTTTTTGGAAATCTTTTTCTATTTCATTAAGTTGATTGTTTTCATATTTTCTTTTAGTTTGTCTAATTAGTTTCGATGTTTCTTTTCTTACTTCCAAAAAGATGTTATAGTTTATTGCTGTTTTTTGACTGTTCCAATCATTGAATGCTTTACTTCGGCTTAATACTGCTTGCTCGCAAACTTCATCCCACCACGGATGTTTTCTACGTTTTTGTAAAGGGACCAACTTTAAGGCCGTTTTAATAATTTTTTGTTTCAATTCTTGCCAGTTCTGTGCTGGTTGTTTATCAAGCTCTTCTGTTAGGGCTGGTTTTATTTTCGTTGGGTCAAACTTTGGTATTAGCAGCCTCTTTTGAATAAGTTTTCGAGGTTTTAAGCTAAGTTTGATTCTAGTCAAGTAGTGATCCGTGTCTATATTTGCTCCTTTGCTGACTTGAACATTCATAAATTATACCCCAATTATAAATATCTTTATAATTGGGGTACGAAATGGCAACATGGTCAATTTGAAATTCACCCATGTAAGTGTTTGGGCACCTCCAGGTCTTTTGTTTTGATATTTTCTTCTTAAAATGGGTTGACATTATTTATAGATTAAACTGCGAACATAGTTCAACCAATCTTCTACCATTATGGTTAGTCCATTTATGAGCGGGAAAACTGCCGACTGTTTTCCTGTACTTTTTTTCTTTCTCTAGCTGGGCGTTGAAATCACCCAATAGGATTTTTACATTGTTTAGAGGGAATTTTAGAGATAGTCTTTTCTAGAATTTCCCAGGACTTATTTACTTTTTCAGGATTAGATTTATTTTCTTCATTAACTGGGAGGTGTGCATTGATTAATGTATAGTTTTTGTTAGCACACTTGAGGGATAGTGTCATAAGTCGATTATTTACTGGCTGGACATTAGTTATAGAACCAAGAATGTTTCTTGAGACAGCGAAAGCAACACCGAGATGTGGTGTATTTTTGAGTATTCTTTTGTCCGTTTTACTTTTAAAAAGTCTGTAGTTGCCGAATTCCGAGGTGTTATCATCTGTCAATTTGGTTTCTTGCAAAGCTAAAATTTGGATTTTTTGCTGATTTAATGTTCGCCCCAATTCGTGTAGTTTTCCTGGACGCAGGAGAGATGTGATATTTACCATTCCAAAGAACAATATTTATATAAATACAATTTATTATATTTAAAAAAATATTTATAAGCGGCCTTTTTTACTTCGTATGGTCCCGTGGACCGATGTTGAAAAATAAGATGCTTGTCCTGGAGGCTTAATTGGTCAGCAGCCTGTTAGACAATAAAGCATCTAAGTCTTATCAAATACAAGCCTTCGAGCGACGTTGAAATAATTTCTAATCGTCATTAGAAATAAATATATTTCGACATATTTCCCCAAGTAGGACTCTAAATAGATTCATTCTTTTTAAGAAAAATGTTGTTTGTCAAAAACATTGTCATATCTGACGCGATGAAATTCCGTTTGTATTGTAAATCCTTGAAGATCTCTCCAACCGTAAAACATACTCATCTTTTCTGTGCCGAATCCTTCCAACATTTTGTTGACTTTTGTATTTTCTTATTTGTACACTCAACAATAACTTCCAACATCGCATCTGTAAAAAAGAAGTTCCAGATATCCATAGATAATTTTAGCTATTTCGCAATTCCTGGACAGGTTTTTACAATATTCTGTTTGCGTGTTTTAATCTTTCGAGACTTGCAATGTTTTCGCCATCTAGTGTTGCCATCTTTAACAATAAAAAGGGGCTTTCGATGAGCTAATTCAATTTCCATTGCATCTTCGTTTTTCTCAAATTCTTACTCTGTCTCACTATCATTACTTCTAGCTTCTACATTATCTACTTCTGGGTTATGCTCTTCATCATCGTACTCATCAGTACCTCTTCGTAGAGTTTTAACAAACGTTGGGTTTCCTTATCATAATCTATTAGAACTGCGACTAAAATTAAAAATATATACAACGATATTATCTACGTATAAGAAGAAAAACTATCTTTGATGGAAAACAAAGTCTTTAAAAATATATAACTTGGTCCACGTACCAGTCTCACGCATCCGATTTATTTTTAGAAAGTCAAAAACTTAACGCTCATTCAAACGGCGATGGCTAATTCAAGACTTTAAGGGCCGGTTCTACAATGCAAGTATAACAGTTCGAATTGATTCTAAAGGACATCAATTGTGTTAAAATTATTTTTTAGACCAGTTGACTCTCTCATATATATATATATATATATATATATATATATATATATATATATATATATATATATATATATATATATATGAGCATTTTTGTTAGTTGATGACGGAGACGAGCCCTACCCACCATCCCTTCAACTAGAGGGCATATGTTTCGTCTCTTGATGTTTGGACTCTTCAAGGTACCTATACACGAAACATATGCCCTCCAGTTGAAGGGATGGGTGGTGCTTGTTTCCAGTCATCAACCAACAAAAATGTTCATTAAGGCTGAGACGCAGGTTGTTGTGTGTTCGACATGAGATTGTGGAACCCAACGGTTGGGTGTATGACACTCAAGTACTGTTATCTTATTGGACGCAGTCCAAAGAAATCGGACAATATATATATATATATATATATATATATATATATATATATATATATATATATATATATATATATATATATATATATATATATATATATATATATATATATATATTACCTGTTCTATTAGATACTTCGACATTCTATTTTCTGATGTTGCAAATTTCAGATTTTAATTGGTATATACTCTATGTTCAGCTTAAACTTTTTTACATTATAAGGGCCAGGCTGTTGATATTCCCTTTCGGTATTATCAAAATCGTTCCCTTTGTCCAAACATAAAAAGCACGAGCTTAATTGAAATTTTACGACTTACACTGGTGGCGTTCGGTGTCGTGGAAATATTTTCCTAACGAAATTACTGTACTAAGATTAAAAGCTTCGATAGCGATTTTAGGGATTGTTCTTTTAATTTATATTTTTTATGGCCGAAAAACGTCAAGTATTGTCGGTGTGACTCTTTCGTTCACGAACTGTTATTCTAAAGTGTTTACTTAATAAGGTTTTTATGTTTTTAGTTATTATTTATGGAAATGGTGCGGTGTAGTGCTGACAAAAAGCATTTTCTGGGAAGTACGTTCCTCGTAAAACATGTTTTCTTCATTACATATAATTTACCTTTAAAAGTTAGCTTGGAAATGTTTTCATAGTTTTGACAGGTGACATTTTGAAGGACATCTATGATCTTTTTGCCTATATCTACATTTCAATAAATATAAAAAAATAAATAATAAAAAAAATAAAATAAATATTTTTCCAATAAGAGTGTCAGAACTTTGAAACATAATAGCGACTTTGAAAGGGGACACCCACTTCTGGCAAAAAATAATCTTTCCCGACGAAACGCATAAGTTCATAAACCCATTAAGACAGAAACTTAATGGGTTTATGAACAAACACAACTGCTGCATTTAGACAGATGAAAATCCTAAAGAGTGAGATGACCTTACTTTTTTGAAGATGATAATGAGAAATCCTGTTACTGTTAATTGTGAAAAACTGATAAATGTGGATATAACAAATGTTTTCATTTAACAAGACTTGTCACATTGTAATTTTGTATTGTAAGTTTGCTTTTATATTTAATATTCACAGAATGACTGGCTGAACGAGTTACAAACATATTTTTAAGGGCTTCAGTTATTGTCAGCATTGATAATCCCCAACGTGAAATTAGCCATATGAAGCTGCTATTTGTGATTCATAGTAAGTCCGAAGATAGGACGACAGTAAGTATTCTGTACCCGTTGTATTCTGTCCCTGACCACAGAATCGAGACGTGGAAAATAAATCAACTCACAGTAAGTCAACTGAGAAAGAACCAATGGCTCTAATAATAGCTTTCTTAAAGTCTGGTTTAAAATGTGCCTATTCGCATAAAGTAATTAAGGTGCATACATTATTTACGAATAAACTTGGATAAATGATCTTTAAACGTAACTCTGAATCCAAAATATCACCCAAGTTTTGCGCATACTCTAGAAAACTAAGCTTCTCTCTGTCAACAGATATTGAAAGATTAGTCTTTTAAAAAATATAGTTACATTTAATCCAAAAGAGCATAACTTCTTCTTCTTCTTATTTGTCTTGGTTTTTAGGTTAGTCTTCCGACTCTTACCTGTTCCTACTGAAGTCTTCGCATTGTGGTTGTTTGCTTGCTTACGCAAGCCCTTGATCTATGTTCTGGGGGCTTCTAGCTAGCCCGGCGGTGACGATTTAGTAGACCTTTCGGTAAACATGATCGCCTTTATTCAGATTGATGAAAGTTTTTTCTTTACTGCTTCGGAATCGGACCGCAAGGATTTAGTTCGATGATTTTCTTTGCGAATTCGCATCTTGATTCGGTTGAATCGCGATTAGAATTCTCTGGAGGTTGAGTACAATTTCCGATAGCGTCGAAAATTGTTGGCTTATTGGAACTGCCTGAAATTCAGTTCCGGTTTGGTTTGGTTTGAGCGATGTGCATCTCTTCTTACCTCGTGTTGGGGTTTCTTCATTTGATTCTGTTGATTGATTGATTTCTTGGTTCTCTGTTTTTCCACTTTGACGGGTTGGTGGCAGAGTTCTGTAATCTTCATGATTTTTCTCCCTTCGCTTGGCACAATAACTTATACTATAGCGATGGGTTTCTTTTCTTTAGTTAGCCATCTCGTTACTTTGGTTGGTTGAATCCCCATTTTTTGGAGTTCTTCTATGATTACTTCGGTTTTGATTGTTTCTAGTATGCCTTTCAGCAATACTCGTAGAAATTTCTTATTGGATTTTGGTGTGTCGTACGCATAGCTCTTTTCGTCGAGCAATTTGCAAACGGCTTCTCGGTCCTTTTCTGTCTTCGGGGGTATTAGAACCCCGTTCGGCCTGGTAATGGCTGGCCCGACCGCCACTTTGTTTTCTTTTAGAAGCTTCATTACTTCTAGATATTTAGCTTTATCCGTCAGGATAATGGCTATTGGTTTTTTGTTGTCAGGTTTTGATTCTGACGCTTTTACTGATGGTTGTTCCGTGGTGGACGTGCTAATTGCTTTTCGGTCGTTACCTTCTTGGTTTCGGCCTTTGAAGAGGAAGGAGCAGTCGGCGCTGTCTGAGGATGGCTTGCTTCAGGAGCCCGTGCTGCTGGTTGACCTTTCTTCTTCTTGGTTTTGGAAGAAACCTGTTGGAATCCTTCTTTGTCTACGGTGGCTTTTTTGGAGCCTCCTTCTAGTCCACTTTGGTCCGTCTGGGCCTTAGTGGTTTGGTGTGAGACTAAGTTTTGTGGACCTTTTTCTTTTTTCGAAACCGTAGGAAATGAGATCGTGCCATCCGCACTTACCCTTCCGCCGGCTTTTTTGATTTCAGTCTTCATATAGTCGACTGCAACTTGAAGTACTGTTTTCTCGGTGAGAAGCACTAAATTGGTTGCGGATACTTCCGCTAATTGATTATTAACACTAGTTAGAGCATCTCTATGATACTCCAAACACTCGGCGTGGCAGCGTACTAAATCATCATATGTATAGCACGCTTCTTTTACCTGCTTTAGGTAATTGTTTCTGTGGTTTTTGCTCATCGCGAAGGCACTTATTCACAATTTCACAAAAAACACACTAAACGTTTTCTAAACGTTTGTTTGCACTTAACCTCACTTTTCGGGAGCTAGAGAACACGTGTGTACTCTCCGACGTCTCGATGGGTAGTCAGAACATAACTTCAGATTAAGAAGAGTTTAATTTCAGGTTATGTGCCAGTGAGAGTTGCTTAACCTTGTTTAGCTGATTACTAATTATGTTATTGGCTCTACAGTATTCACGTGGAGGGAATCTGAAATATAATTGTGTGTCATCAGCATAAGTCTGCAGAATATATATTTCACTAGATGAAGAGATTATTACTCAAACCTAAACTATGACAATTTTGCGCATAAGAGGCTATGGTTTAATGTATCGAACGCAATTAGAAAGGGTCTACCAATAAGGTTGATGGAACGTCATGAAATTTATGATTTGAACAAGATTTCTGCCAAAAGGCTTGCAATAAGCCCATGTTTACTCGGGAAATATGCGATGGTGCACCATCTTGTTGAAAATAAAAATCCTCCGCATCGATTCCATCAAATTCCGAGAAAAAATCTTCCTTCATTGCCTTGTAGTGCTCAACATTAATGATAATGGTGGCTCCATCCTCATTTTTAAAGAAATAAGGACAGATAACTCCTCCATATCAAAATCCACATCAAACTGTGATCTTTTGCAAATGCAAAAGACTCTCATGTATCACGTGTGAATTAGATTCGCATCAATACTGACAATTTTGTTTGTTAACGAATCCATTGAGTTAGAAGTGAGGCGCATCGGAGAAGATGATTTTGCGATGAAATTTTTTGTCAGCTTCCGTCATTTCGAGGGCCCAAACGGCAAATTCACGACGAATACGATGGTCGGTTGGCTTCAATTCTTGTGTCAGTACATCTTATATGGATGCAAGGCTAAGTCAAACCTTAAAATTCCATTTAACTCAACTCTTGCGAGCGGCAAACAACTGAGGCGTTGTCGGCTGCACTTGCTTGAACGGTGGCAATATTCCTAACACTTCTAGCTTTCTTTATTGTACAGGCACCACACTATCGCGGAGAGTAACACGAATACCACGATGGGTATAAATTGATCGTTGAGTACCGCGAGGGGACGGTGAATTTGTGTAATAAAACTGGACAATTTACAAACGTTCTTCTACTATGGCCGCCATGAGCTGCAAAAGTTTCATCATCTCTAATAGTAGATCCTTTACAATGAATTAAAAAAAAATAGTAATATAAAAACACATATCAACATAATTTTGTTGATTATTAAAGCAGATATTCCTTAAACAGTAGATGTTAATAGTGATCAGCGACTGAAACTGTATTTAACCAAAATCGATATTTCATAAGCACCGAACCAAAACTAACAGGAACAAATTCGTTTTTGAGAAAAAAAAACAAAGACGAAACCCGAGCTTGGATGGAAAAATACCTTCAGTTCGTGCCAAAACTAAATGGATTATAAAGTTATCCGAAAAGCCTGCATCGATTCGCCATCGTTTTCGATAAACACGGCAAAAATGGAACGATCCAACTCGTAGACTACCTAAAATAGCGGAATTTAATTAAGAAATGCATTTAAATTCGCTTTCCTATAACGGACGATGTCGTGATTCAATTTTGCCAATCGTAACATTTTTCATCGGCTTATTCACAATAAGGACGATGTTCGTTTCGTTTTGCATTAGTCATTTTTCTGTGGAACATATCGAAGAGACTTACATATAGATTTGAATTTGAATCGAATATGATGAAACCATTGAAAAATAGTGGTAGATATGTTGTTTTTTTATTAACGTGAATTCTCAATAACCTTGTATCATAAGATTACTAAAAAAATATTCTTAAGTAAAAAAAGAAATTTATTTTTAGTTCTGTTTAAAACAATATTGAACAAACTCATCCGCGAAATAGTTAGTCACGTAAATGGAACAATAATAAATAAAGAAAAATAGATCGTGGGATAAGTGTATGATGATGACCTAAAGATAAAAAAAATATATTAAAATATACATATATAGGAGGAAGGAATACAGGTCGACATGATTTTTGTAATATTGATGAGAATGCTCTTTTTGCGTTTCATTTAGGTAGTTATTAAAATACCTTTTCTCAGAAATGGCCCAGCATGCCCCATTTTCAAGTACCTGCTTCTCTTTTATATCATGGGCTAATTGAAATTTTTTGTACCTGACTTTGGACTGGACAACGTAGGAATTACCACAAGACCGTAGAGGAAGTATTTCCACAGTATTCTACGAAACTTTAAGGGAACTTTTATTGTTTTCCGTAGTTTAGTTTGTTTCTGTCTCGTTTGCAGTATAGTTAAGTGTTTGAGTCGATTTTTTATAAAATGGCAAGATCTGGACATCGATTTTGCAAAAATCCAGCGGATAAGTTTTGTTATATATGCATTCCAAAATTGGAAATGCATTGAAAAATGCATTCCAAAAAAAATACCAAAAATTGTTCGTATTAATGGTAATTTAAACTAAGTGAAGTGTCTGATAGAATTTTGTCACGGCCCGACTCGATACTATCGTGTTTATATCAAAATACTAGGGGCCTGAACAGCAAGAAATTAGAATTTTATAAATCTGTTTGTGGTACAAGTCATGACGTTGTTGCGATCACTGAAAGCTGGGCTCAGGACAATATATCATCTAGTGAACTATTCGATAGTCGATACTCTGTTTTCAGATGTGACAGGGACTTGTGTAGAATGGGTGTGTCCAAGGGTGGAGGTGTAATATTGGCTGCCAAGAAAAAATTAAATGCAACTCAATTGGATCTCCAGGCAATCCGCTCGAAGATCGTCAAGGCCGATGTGATAGGGTGTAAATTGACTGTTAATTTATCGACATTATATGTTTTTGTTATATACGTTCCACCCAATATTAGTTTCGATGAATTTTCATCTTTCTTCGAGCTTTTGGAAACATTTCATTGTCTTCATAATAATAATGTATTGATGTTGGGCGACTTTAACGTGCCGAATCTTTGTGAGGATAGTATTCCCGATCAGAAAGCAGAAATATTATCTAATTTTATTAATTTACTTGGTTTTAAACAATGTAATAATTATCGCAATATACCATCATATAAAATAAAATATAAAATATCATAAAATCATATATCATAAAATATTGGATCTTATTATCTCCAATATCCATTGCGAGGTCTCTAGAGAACTGTCACCGTTGGTTAATGAAGATAGTCACCATCCTTCCCTCTCCATCTTCTTCACTTCTAACTCCAATGAGCGGCGTGTGTTCCCCGCCAACAGATCCCAATTCAAATATAACTTTAGAAAAGCAAATTTTTTGTTGCTTTATCAGAGGGTTTTAAATATAGACTGGTCAGATTTGTATGTTATAAGTGATGTGAATAGGGCATGCGAGTTTCTGTATGGGAAGATATTCGGTATTACTGATGAATGTGTGCCCCGATCTATCATCCGTAAGAGAACATATCCGATGTGGTTTACACCCGAGATAATAAAAGCCATAAAACGCAAGCATAGACTATTCAAAAAAAGGAAAAAGTCAGATTCGCAGACTTTACGGGAACAATTCAATGTGCAACGAACTTCTGTTAAGAAAATGATAAACACGGCCCTCAAAATCTATCTAAATAAAGCTGAGAATTCAATATCTGATGATCCTTCATCATTTTGGACTTACGTCAGGGCAAGGGTTTCGTCGGATTCCCTTCCTGAATTGCTCACAGACGGAGACTGTGAGTACTCAGACCCTAACGATATTGTCAACGCCTTTGCAAAGTTCTTCAGCGGCGTTTATAGACCTCCGACTGATCGGAACATGACCCCACATAGTGATAATTCCAGCTCACAGGTAACACTCGACTATTTATCTGATGATATGATAATGAGGGCACTGAAAAGATTGAAGAAACGTTTTGTTTGCGGACCTGATGAGGTACCGTGTTTTTTTGTCGGAGATTGTGCTCCTGCGTTATTGAGGCCGTTATCTTTTGTGTTTAATTTGGCAATTTCTACCAGCGTGTTCCCAAAAGTGTGGAAGGAGGCAAGAATCGTTCCGATCTTTAAGAAGGGCGATCGTTGCAGTATCTTAAACTACAGACCTGTGTCGATTTTGTCGCCTTTTGCTAAAGTATTTGAGATGTCCGTTTATGCGTGCATATTCAGTCAAGTTAAGAGTGTGATATCATCGAGGCAGCATGGCTTTTTTGCTGGTCGGAGTACGATTAGCAATTTGGCTTGCTTCGCTCAGTTTGTTGGTCGGGCTTTGGATGATGGTGGACAGGTCGATACGGTCTACACTGACTTCTCTAAGGCCTTTGATCGAATGGATCACTCCATCTTGCTGCAAAAATTGGCAAATTTTGGATTCAGTGACAAACTTATACTATTATTTGAGTCATATTTGAGCGATCGAGTGCATTACGTTGAGGTAAGAGGTTATAGATCACCTCAATTTACCTCATTAAATAAATCAATTTTATTAATTCGGAGTGAGGCAATGAGAATGTTAGGATTCATCTTTCGGAACTCGGCAGATTTCGTGAACATAAATACACTCAAAACTCTGTATCACAGTTATGTGAGATCAAAGTTGGAGTATGGTGCTGTAGTATGGAACCCTTTGTATAACAGATACAAATTGCAACTAGAAGGTGTCCAGAGAAAATTCGCTAAGTTTTTAGCATTCAGACATGATGGAAGATATCCGACGAGACATATAGATCAGAATAGTCTCCTGTTGAAATTTCAAATATCATCGTTAGTTAGTTGCCGAAAATATTTACTTCTTCAGTTCATCTATAAATTGTGTAGATCCCTCATTGACTGCCCTGAACTTCTATCTGTAGTGGGCTTCCACGTGCCTTCGAGGTGTATCAGATCCTGCCCCACCTTTCATTTACCCTATGCTAGAACCAACTTCATGGTCAGGACACCTCTGTTTCAGGCCATGAAGCTCTTCAATGATATGTGCTGCGATGTTGACATTAATAACGTATCTGCAGATCGGTTCACGAGGTTTGTCGCCTTGAGGCTGTTGCAATAATCGATAATAAATTGTAGGGATCGTTGTTGTAGCTTTATTTAAGTCTGTTATATACGCATTGATTTTGTTTTGATTTTCTTTTTTTTTTGTTGCTTTTTTTTTTATAAATTGTCTCAAATGGATTTATTCTGTCAAACAATAAGGTTATTATTATTATTATTATCTAAGTCTGTTATTATATAAGCATTGTTTTTGACTTGATTTTCTTTTTTATCTTTGTTATTTTTTTTTTGTGAATTGTCTCATAAATGGATTTATTCTGTCAGACAATAAAGATTATTATTATTATTATTATTATTATTAAATGATTTGGTACGTGACCTGAGACTGACAAAATAAAAATCGGAACTTCTTGGTTCCAGATTTCAACAGTGGAACCTGTTAGATAAGAATGCAAGTGTTTCACTTTACCGAAAACGGAATGCAACATTTTCAAGTTTTAATAAAATGGAAGGATCGCTATGTATCTGTTGTGATATTGATGGTTTAATGAATGAGCTTAATATGGAACATGTACCTTCCGAGTGGCGTATTTTTATAGATTCGTCGAAATACAACCTAAAAACAGTCTTGCTTTATAATGGAAACAAAAACCCATCTATTCCTTTAGCTCATTCAGTATCAACGAAAGAAACCTATAACAACTTAGCAACCATACTAAATCGCCAGCTGCGGATCGTGGGGGAAAAACAGGTGGGCACGTATAACCAAATTTTGGAATGGGTATAGGGAAATGCGTGGTAATCAAAAATTTTACATTTCTTAGTATCATACACACACTTTGCTGTGTAAAAATACGAGTGTAACTGTCAGACATTAAATATTCATTTAATTTTTTAATTTTTTAGATGGTGCACGTGCCCATGTGTCCTTATGGACCAACCGCCACTGTAAATAGCGTAAAATATGTAGATCAGTGAAAATCAATAGGCTTTTTCATAGTTAAACATTTTTTATGCGCATGTCCCAACTTCCGCCATATTTTTCGGGCACTTTATGCGTGTATAAGCTGTAAATATTATTTTCAATGTAATAACAAAAAATATATATTTACTTATTAATTCACTATCAATAGTACAGTTTTAATTCTTATATACATGAAGTAATATATTAATACAAGAATTTTAATAAAAATATATAATGTTATCAGCAAAAAAAACGAAGTTGTTATGAGATATGTTGCAGCTATACGTGTAGTAAATCATTTTTGGGGCATTTATATTACTTTATTAGTTTTCAAAACCCTTTTCTTGAATATCGTCGAAAACTTATAAGATCAACGAAACAAAAATATATAAAAAATGAGTCCAAAGTGTGCCAAATGCGATTTGTGAGTTAAGAAATGTGGATGAGGTGATAGTCGATTCCAACTGATTAACCTTTGACTATATTAACAAACATACGTATAATTGTTCAGTTCATTTCGAAGAAGAACAACAATCTAACAACAGAACCCAATTAGTTGTGTAAAAAATCATGTAATCAGGTAATTTTAATTTATTTAATTGCTAATGTAACAGCTCATGCTATAACCTCAAATGATGAATGTTTTTTGTAAGTAAAAGTGGCTGAAAAAAATAAACAAACTCATGGGGCAAGTTAATTATTTTAAAAAATTGCTTCCATAGAGTATTAAAGTACTAAATGAAAATGAAAATTTGCTTCAAACATAATATAAAAATAAATGTAATGTTATATACCGTGTGTCCCAGCCAAAGTTAATAAATAAATGGGGGCGTGTTCAAAAAAACACTCGAACACGTCGATTGGTATTTTTAGATGCGCATTTTTTTCAACAAAAATTTTTTATACAGGGTGTGTCATGTAACAGTGGCCAATACCAACTTTCTTATTTTAAATACAATACCCTGTATATTATTTAATTTTTGGATTCTGCAGGAAATTCTAGACATATTTTATGTAAAATATCCTAGACTTATCTTCAACTGTTTCGGAAATATTAAGTGTTTTCAGATTTATTGCAAAAATTAACTGATTTTTTGATTTTTTAAAAAAAATTATTTGATTACAGAAATTCGCTACAACACACAATAGAAAGATGGTATTGGCCTCTGTTACATGACACACCCTGTATAAAAGGTTTTCGTTGGAAAAAATGCGCAACTACACTTTTTTTAGCACTGTAAACAAAATTGTGGAAATTTCAAGACTATTTAGTTTTTATATAAACTTTTATTTAAAACATTTAATGTATCAAATGCTCGAATTGTGAACCCTGGACGTCCTGGCAACACCCCAACCTCAAGTAAAACTGATTCCTGACATTATTTAATGTTTGTGGCGTAATTGACCTAACGCTGTCGGTAATGCGTCCTCTTAAATTATTCAGATCTTGTGGCTTGGTTTTGTATACGACGCTTTTGAGATATCCCCATAAAAAAAATCCAACGGAGTGATGTCCGGGGACCTTGGTGGCCATTCTAGTGGCCCTCTCCTGTCAATCCATCGATTTGGAAACACATTATCGAGGTACTGCCCCACATTAACTTGAAAATTTGGGGGGGGGGGGGGGGGGGGGGTGTAGGTTGCTCCATCTTGTTAGAACCAAATTGTGTCGGCTAGCAATTGAGGATTTCTTCTATTAGGGTACTACAAATTTATAAGATTTGGAATGAGCTGATTTTGGAGCAAGTCTAAGTAATTTACCCCATTTAAATTTTGATCGAGAAATATTGGACCAATTATTTGATCTCCTATAATACCTGGCCAGACATTAATCTTTTCAGGTCTTTGTGTGTGAATTTCCTGCATCCAGTGAGGATTTTCTCTCGACCAATAATGACAGTTCTGGCGATTGACATGCCCATGAAAAGTAAAAGTAGATTCATCAGAAAATAAAACGTTTTCCACTCTCAGAAGGTTGTTGTCTCTTCTGTGCATCATTTGTTCGCAAAACTCCATTCTCCTGTCGAAGTCGTCTTCACTAAGCGCTTGAGTAGGCTGTAGCTTATACGGATGCATTTTATTCTCTTTCAATATTCTGGCAACCGAAGAGCGACCAACATTGTTTTCCAAGGCAACTTGTCGAGTTGAGGTATGCGGATTGTCTTGGAATGCAAGCATTACATCCAATTTTTTGTTATCGGTCAACGACACTGCTTCCTTCTTAATTTGTCTCGCGTGTCCCAGTTCTCTAAATTGTTTTTCAACTTTACTTACTGTACCTTGGGATATGGGTGGTAAGTCAGGATATTTTTCCCTAAAGAGACGAATAACTTCGGCTTGAGTTCGTGTCCTATCTCCATAACCTATCATCATTAAGCTAGTTATTTTATGACTCTCTGATAAATACACCATGTTTAAATCAAATGAATCACACACGTCAAAGAAAACTAATTAAAAAGGCACGTTGATTTTTTTGACGTTTCATACAACAAATACCTACCTTTGAAAATCTGATTTTTTATCCTTGCCTATTTGCTGATAATGTTCGAAGAATTAGTTAATATTTCCGAAACAGTTGAAGATAAGTCTAGGATATTTTACATGAAATATGTCTAGAATTTCCTCAAGAATCCAAAAATTAAATAATATACAGGGTGTTGTATTTAAAATAAGAAAGTTGGTATTGGCCACTGTTACATGACACACCCTGTATAAAAAAATTTTTTTGAAAAAATGCGCATCTAAAAATATCAATCGACGTGTTTGAGCGTTTTTCGAACACGCCCCCATATATATATATATATATATATATATATATATATATATATATATATATATATATATATATAATGTTGTAAATATACTAAATATAAGCGTAATATGAATAAGATATGATAAGGTATATTGTTAGGACTTCAAGGGGGTTTTAAAAGTATTAATGTTTCTTGTGTCACAAAAGAATATTGCATTACGAAAGATTAGCCTCATAGAACTTCGTTCGAACCTGGTACTTCAAACATAAAATATGCCCCTCTTGTTAACATAAAAAAAGGTGCTTCTTCCGCTTCTCCATATTAAACTTGGACTAATGAAACACTTGGTCAAAGCCATGGACAAAGAAAGGACAATACAGGTTGTAGAACTCGTAAAAATATGCAATATAAAACAAAAAATAATTTATATAAAAGTTGCAAAATAAAGAAGTTATTAACACTTACAAAATTCGCAAAACAGGCCTGACTTTTTGATATTCTCGATCACTGCGTTGTAGAACTCGCAAAGGGAAGTTAAGTTAGCAAAAATCATTTATATAAAAGTTGCAGAATAAGAAAAACACTATCAAAATTACAATTTTTGAATAATTCTTAATCACTATCAAAATTATATTTTTTTATTAAAGAACTATTTACAAAAGGTATTCAAAATGTCCACCATTAACATCCTGGCAGTAATGGGTAGGTCGGACGAAGCCTTGAATTGCGTTTTTCCATCAGATAAGAGGTATATATATAATTTAAGATCTTCGAGATTTTCTGAGCTACTAATGTAAACCCGACTTTTTAAATAGCCCTACAAAAAAAATCGGATGGCACCAAACATGAAGAGATTTACCACTAAACACCAAAACGCTTTTTTGAACTGCTCGACGCACGTTTCGCTAACCATGTTAGCATCATCAGGAGATGATTTAATCGCAGATTAAATCATCTCCTAATCTCTTCCAAGTTTAGTATTTCACACCAAAGGTTCCAACAGAAGAATTGATCGGATGGCGCCAAGTCTGGTGAGCTTGCCGGCCATTCGATAGCTCCTCATCAACCGATCCATCGGTTTGGGAAAGTAGTATTAAGAAAATTTCTAACGGTAATGCCATAGTGTGCTGGTGCACCATCTTGCTGTAACTATATTTCCTGGTTTTGGTTAATTACATTTGGAAACAGACTCAAAAGTTGAGGGATGATATTTTCTTCCAATAGACCTAAATACTTATCTAGTGTCAGATATTGCCACTAAATCTGATCCAAACATTTAACTTTTGACGATACTGTGTACGAACCTGCTCTACCTGCTAAAGTTGTGTCTGTTAACATGACCATTTAAACAGGATATATTTTTTCCATCATAAGTTCACAAAAATCAACTCTCTGATCAAAATCTTCACTTAATTCTTGTAGTAATTTTATTTTGTAAGGATAAAAATCATTTTTTTATTATTTTCTGGACTAAGCCTCCACACATGTTATGATTTAAAGCTAATTGTTACACGGAAACCTTACAATTATTTACTACATCAATTAAAACATTCAAAGAATATTCGCCATTAGTTTTTGTTTTTTGTTTTCCTAATTTTGGACAACTTTTAATGCTGTGTCATTGAAACTGTTAACTTAGAGATGTTAACTTAGATATGTTTTTATTCGGATGGATTAAGTACTCGACAAACTTCAGCATAAGTACGTTTTCTGTCACTGTCTCCAATAATTGTTAGTAGTCTACTAAATGAAAAACATATTTACCCTAAAACAGACCGAAAGAATGTTTGCAATTTTTTAAAATATATTTAAAAAAAACATACAATATTTACATAGTAGAATTGTGAAGAAAGCTCTTTCCAACAATGCCAAATTCAAATACTGTTGTCATTAAAAAAATTAAAAAATATACCCCTATATATGTGATATATATCATCATCATCAGCCTGTATCGATCCACTGCAGGATGAAGGCCTCTTCAGCATGCTTCCAACTTTCACGGTCCTGGGCTTTCCTCTGCCACTCGGGTCCAATATACTTAACGATGTCATCAATCCATCGTGCTTTCGGTTTTCTTCGCGGACGTTTGCGATCAAGCGGTATCCACTCCAGGATTGCCTTGGTCCATCTGTCGTCCTATCGCCTCGCTATATGGCCTGCCCATCTCCATTTCAATTGCTTTACTGTTCCAATGATGTCACAGACTTTTGTTTGTTCCCTGATCCATGCGCAGGACTTTCTGTCTCGTCTTGTAATGCCAAACATATATCTTTCCATTCCCCTATGTGCCACCCAAAGTTTTTGAATTGATTGCGATGTGAGTGTCCAGGTTTCACTTCCGTATGTCATAACGGGTAGAACGCACTGATCGAAGACTTTCCTTTTCAGACAAAGTGGGAGTCTGCTCTTAAACACTATGTTGAGCCTACCAAATGCCTAACAGTCACATTTAACACGCTGTTCCACCTCCTGGGCGGTATTCTCCTCCATTGAAATTCTCTGCCCAAGATATATAAAGCTGTCCACAATCTCCAAATCCCTTCCTAAAACTGAAATTCTTCTGTCCTGAGCGAAGTTATTGAACATAACCTGACTCTTTTTCAAGTTTATTTTGAAGCCAAATGGTTTGCCAGCCCTTTGCAGTTCCTGTATGCGTCTTTGCAGCTCCTCTGGCTCTTGTGAAATGAGAATAATATAATCTGGAAATCTAAGACGATTTAAGTTTACACCACTGATCTTTACACCATCCTGTTCCCAATCTAGTTTACGGAATACTTCTTCAAGGCCAGCCGAGAAAAGAATAGGCGATATTACGTCACCCTGCCGTATACCTCGTTCTACATTAATTCAGACTTTAAGATCATCAAGGTGAATTGTGGCTGTAGCTCCATCATATATCGATTCTAATTGGTTTACATAGGCTCTCTCTACGCCTTAGCTAAGCAGTGCATCCATTATTGCATGCTTTGAGATGGAATCAAATGCTTTTTCGTTGTCGATAAAAGCCAAGCACGGTGGCATGGTGTATTCGTTGTGCCTTTCTATGACCTGCTGTACAACCTAGATGTGATCTATTGTACTGAATCCACTTCTGAATCCTGCTTGTTCTCTTGGTGCGTTATTCAGTTTTTTTTTAATATTCTTTTAGAAATTATCTTAGTGAAAACTTTATACATTGCTGATGGGAGGCTTATTCGGTAGTTCTTTAAATCTTCCTGTGCTCCTTTTTTATTTAAAAGGATCACTTCTGCAATGATATATATATATATATATATATATATATATATATATATATATATATATATATATATATATATATATATATATGTATATATATATATATATATATATATATATATATATATATATATATATATATATATATGTATATATATATATATATATATATATATATATATATATATATATATATATATATATATATATATATATATATATATATATATATAATATTTATTATATTTTCTAAACTTTACTTCTGATAGCTTAACTATTCTCATCATTATCTCACTACATTACCCTGAAAAAACTTATGCGTAGGTTATGAACATCGGAAAAATAACAGAAAAGTTTTTATTGAATTTTTTCCACCCTTCTGATGGAAAAAGGTCCGAAACGAGGTAAAATCGTTAGGGGATGTTTTGTTTTTTCCACTTTCAAAAGAGTTTTCGTTACATTTAGATGACAAACTGGAAACCCTAATGGAATAAAGACATTTTCGACTCTGAAAGTGACTTTTTATTTTTTCTCGTTGTTTCTTTTTAATAAGGATTAACTATTCAGTGAAAGGAGTGTTTGATCAGGACGACATTTGATAAATATGTGATATTTTTGGTAAAAATGTATTAGGTCAGTTAACATATCGGTCAATAAGTCCCCGGTCTGACCAAAAGAAAACACTTTTTTGCAAGTTTTGACTTCCTTCGTCAATATATTTTCCTTGAAGAGCAATACAATTAATTCAATGCTTTTCTAACATCTTTTTTATATAAATTCTCTCTGGCTTCCTTTCCTTTTGCCTTCATTGGAGCGATATTTCTTTCCAGTGAGTATTTTTTTGAGTTTTAAGGACAGGATATAGTCGCTGGAGGCCATATCTGGAGAATGCGATGGATGAAGAGGGAATTCGAAATGCAATTTAGCCATCCTTGCCAATGGTTTTTGACATGCTGCATTATCTTAGTCAAACAGCATTTTTTTTGATCATTTGGAATCTTTTTGCGATCTCGTCCTTCAAACGCATCAATAATGTTATGTAATATTCGCTATTGATGGTTTTACCTTTCTCAAGATAATCGATGAAAAATGTCCCATGCGTATTCCAAAATACCTTGCCATAAGGACCATAACTTTGCTTGCGGATGGTTGTTTTTTTTTTATTGCTATGGACGTCTTGTAGTGTAGTGTCTCCGCAGTGTAGTGGTGAATTCATGTGGATTCATTCACAATTCGATGCAAAAAACCATTTCTTTTCTGTTTGGCAAGCAAAATTTCCCAAATGATTTTTCTCCTTTTAATGTTTCTTTCCTTCAATTCATATGGAACCCATTTTCCTTCCTTCTGGATCTTTCTCAATGCGTGTAGATATTTGAAAATGGTGGATTGAACAATATTCAATGCTCCTGCCAATTGTTTCAATATATTAGTTCAGTCTTCATCAAATAATGCTTGCAAATCTGCATCTTTAAACTTTTTCGGCTCTCCTGGATGCTTCTTGGCCATCTTTAAAGCGTTTAAACCCTCGTTCATAAGTTTTTTGGGTTAGAGTATGTTCACCATAAGCTTCAATCAACAATCGATAACATTCAGCTTTCCTCAAATGCAAAAATGTTATTGAACTAATCCCGCAAAACGTCTTTATCTGGTACATAATTGGATATATCCAATGTTATGAAATTCTATGTTTTTTGAACAATGACAATTGAGGTCACATCTCGCATACGGGTTCTCACATGTGTTTTAAATGCTTCTATATTCGAAAAAGGAACATATCTAGTATTCCTTCTGATTTTGAATCTAAGAGATGTGCCCTTCCCAAATTTATTGCTTAACATAAGACCGTTAGTCACTATATTAATTCTGTCTCTTTTGTTCACGTGATTAAATATAACAAACATATTGCATTACCCATCAGTGATTGCGTTGTCAGTTTTTAGTAAACACGTGCCGTTGCGCTTCCATAATGAGTTCTTCTGATTCTGACAATGAAATTCCGAAAAAAAAGAAGAGGACTTAGAAATACCGAGAAATATAAACACGTTGTTATAAAAACCGCCAAAATAAAAGGTTTACCTCATGTAAACCACAAAGGGAGACAAGTACTAGGACGACGAACGCGAGAGACTTGCCGGTAAAAGTTACATCGATTATTTTTTATCCAATATTAATTTATTAAATTAAACTATTTTATACCACGCCTGCATAATAAACACTAGGTTTAGAAAAAGTAGAAAGGTTACAATATATCGATCTTGAAGTGAGAAGTTCTTCAAAAACCAGCTTATTTTTCAGATTTGTAGCGATTTGATTATCTTTTTTTTTATTTACTAAAAATCGCTCTTTTTGAATCAAATATATCTAATTGCAAACGAGTTGAAAACATTGTATAAAGTATAAGAACTTTTTCTCTTTGTTTCCAACTTTGGTCAGAATGATAGAAGTTACGGAGAGCGATGGAAAATAATTGGACTAACATATCAAATCATTTTCTTGGGAAAATAAAGACAATTTTGAAGCAGGAAACAGCAGATATTACATTAAACACCTTGTAACTTTGGGTTTTCCCCCCGTTACATACAGCTGAACCGCCAAGAGATTACCCATGCGTCATCAAATGACGTCATACATTTCCTATATCATGGACATTGTCTCAGTATGTTCTATTTCTTTACCGAACGAGAGAGAAGGACATAAAGAATCAATACCTCTTCGGGTAAGAGCAGTACGTTCGATAGCGTACAGCGAGGTAGAAAGAGAAAGTAACAAATAATTAATTGTTCGCACCAGTCTTTATTGAATTCAGTGGTACTGTTTTGGTTGTTATTTGACTTGTTTTGTTATTGTGTTTTAGTGAAATTTTATGCTGTAAAGTCCAGTTTTATTGTAAAATAAGTTCTTATAATAACTACTGTTATTGATTAGTTTGTTATCGGTATGTATTTGTAAAGATTCATAAAGTTTTATTCACTTCAATAATTCTAAACCAACCAAAGACATTGTTTAATAAAAACCAGAATTTATATTGGCTTATTCTAAAAAAAAAAAATACTGAAAGATAACCAACCGTTTCAAAATAATAACGGAAATATAGAAGTGCGAACTTTTAAGGTATTTTTATTTGATTTAACATTTTGTGTGATTTCAGATAATTTCGGGAAAAACAATGAAATCTCAAGCCCAACAATTTGTGCTCAATGTTTATGAGTATTTTGAAATGGAAAAAAGGAATGGGGGAAAAGGTAAGGAATAATTAATTTGATTCTCCGGTTTTACTTATTTTGAATTAATATATTTTTTAGAGAGTTGCAGCAGCATTAAAAATATCAAGGAAAACAGTGTATTCTCTTAAGAAAAGAACTCCTGGAACGTTCTCCTGGAACAAGCAGATCTCATGCGAAGACCAAAACAACAGACTTACCTGAAGGAAGTAAAATGGAAGTTCGAAATACCTTGTACAATATGCATAAAGAAAGTAACTTATTTAAATATAATGAATACATATTAATTGTTTGCCAGTTGTATCACATATGCCTTTTATTTTTTCACATTAGCAAACATTTTGGCTCTACAATTTAATAGAAAACTGTGAAATCTTGAGCTGACACCTATCTTACTTAAATCTAGCACAAACATTTGACATATCATGCTATTCCTGGTAAATAATAAAATATTTAGGTATTACCAATCATTATTATAGCACCAGAAATTAATAATTTTTACCAAAACATTCCATTATCAAAAATAAATCAGCTTGAGATCTATTTGTATATACAGCTTAATTTTCAACAAACAGTTTCATAAACTAAAAATACAAGTATAGCACTTACTAATGTCTCATAACATATTTTTTTCATTTATAAAGAAGTATGTAACTATCAAAAGCCTTAATATGGAGTTAAGAAGAAAGGAAATTGTCATTATGGGTCGTACATTACTCAATACTCTCTTGAAGGAGCTAGGTTTTAAATATAAAAGGGGTGACAATAGGAGATCATTAATCGAAAAAAACAATATTTCTGCCTTAAGAGCTTGCTTTCTTCGCAAATATATGGAAAATCGTAACAGCAGATTCAGACGCTAAATTATATTCCTAGATGAAACCTGAATTTATTCAAAAGGCAACAAAATAAATTCTTGGCAAGACAATAGTGTTAAAAGTGTCCCTAAGCCAGAAGGATATGATGGGAAACGTTTTATAATCATTCATGAAAGGATTTGTTCAAGGTGCAAGTTTAGTGTTCGCCTTAAAATCTTTGACGTCCGATTACCATGGTGAAATGAACAACACCATATTTCAAAAATGGATGACGATACAGCTAATATAGAAGAGCCATCCTTAATAGTAATGGTTAAATGCCAATAATGGTGATGTTGGTGATGTTGTTAAATGCCAATAATGGTGATGTATTATATGTGATGAAATACTTTCAAAACCAGATCTACTAAGTGGCGAAAAGGAACAATATATATATATATATATATATATATATATATATATATATATATATATATATATATATATATATATATATAATTGATGAACTAGTAAGGGAACATGGCCATGAAATTTTAAGACTTCCACGCTATCATTGTGATTTTAATGCCATAGAATTAATTTGGGCTAATGCGAAGACATACTATAATAAACATATTGGTCGGGATGGATATGATGAAGAAAAAGTACAAAATATATGGAAAGAAGAATTTGAACAGTGTAATGAAGAAGTATGGGAAAAGTCTGTAGGACATCAGAGAAATTAATTGAAGACTGGTTTATCCGAGAACAACACATCGTCAATGTTGAAGTTGAGCCTATAATAATCAACGCAAATGAAAGTTCCTCGTCTGAATCTGATGAAGATATATAGCTATCTAGTTACTGTGATTGATTACTGAACTTATTAATATACCTAATTATTTAGATATAGGAAAAATTATTATTATTTATGTATTATTGTATTTATTTATGTATTAAGTACCCAGTATCTAACACTATGTTTAAACAGCTGTTTTTGTATGCTTTATATAATTATATGAAATATTTGAAGTGATATTTGTAATACATGTGTAATGCAATTGTTTAAGGACCTTTATATTCCCATACCTTGGTAACGTTTTCATCATATATAAATTGGTCTCGACAATAATGTTTATAGAGTAAATAAAATGATTTGGATCAATAACAAATTAATTCATTTACTACTTCCCTAAAATTTCGTGATACCTTGAGGTTCGTTCGATCGATCTATGGCATAAAACTTTACAATTTCATGACAAACACTCGAAATTTTACGTTAAAATATCGATTTATATCACAACGTCTTATAATTTCATGTTATAAATATATACAAATAAATGTATTGTGAATTTAAATCATAAACATAAATATCCGTCTTTGGAGGCAGTAGTCCATTATGATAATTTTTGATTTGATTCGTATGGATAAAAACTGATGACGCATGGGTAATCTTTGGACGGTTCAACTGTATGTACCTTCATCCTCCTTCGTATTTGCCCAACCCCGACCTCTGGCGGGCGCCACAGATTTTCTGCTTACTTCCGTATGGGCGGCGACCTCTCTTATCTGTCTCCGGAAACACGCCGTCCATGGTGCAGATTTCCCAATTTCCTATCCCTTCTAAAGTCCCTTGTATTACCGTCCCCCTTGGTACGACCAGCGATGCTTCCGTGAATTAACCCGGCATTTGCGAGTCTGTCTGCCGCCGATCTGCAGTGTGGCGTATTCTCCTTGCCCTTAGTATCGACAACGACGATGAGTTTTCTGAGTCTTAAGGCACTTTTATAATTCCTGTCGTTATATTTAGGGTCTACTACAACCTCCATCGCAAGCACGATACCAGAAGGCTGTAGTGCCGTAAAAAAGTACTTAGAGAATAAGCATTTCCTTATCGTAGTTGGCATAGGGCTCCACTGGCGCCCAAATTTTGATTTTCTCGTAGTTATTGCTAAGCATCTCTTTTCCTTTTTCTTATTTTTTTTTACATAAAATTATAGTTAGTTCATTAGTTAATATATACATATAATTTTATTTCAACGGTGTTTCTGTGCACGACCTAAAACTCTCACCTGCCTACACAGCCCCGACATAAAAAAGCTAGCCCAGTAAGGTAAGTACGTTACAATCTTATATGAAAGTTTTATTTGGTATTTTTTGCGTTAGTAAATAAATGGTATGTAACAATTGCAAAAAAGATAAAACAATTTTTTCTTACCTTTCGAAAATACAATTTTATTTGTTCTTTTATATTTAAGGGCGACGTGCGTGTATTGTAGAGCGACAATAAAACATATACACGTGATAAAACCACCAACTGTATAAAAATAGAACAATCCCCAAATTGTGCTCCCAATGTTTCTCTGTTGATAATTGGAGAGTAACATAAAAATAAAGGGATTTTTATGTGTACCTCTACTCTCTCGGATGGGGGGGAAATGGATTACTGAGGTTTTATAACGAAAAAAGTACCCTGAAAAAAGTTATTGCTGTAAGTATTTGACCCTCTAGAATATGGAATTAGACATGGAGATATATAGGCCGACGAATGAAAAATATGGCTAGTTAAAGCTACGTGTATTGGCAGCACTATATTTGAACGAATACACGTATATTCTGATGACATATCTAAATTTTTATTACTTTAATTTAATGTGTTAGTAGATTTAGTTTATAATAGCCTTACTTTTAGTCTCAGATTGCTTATTCACAATAACAATGAAATGTAGACTTCATAATATTTTACCAACATGTAGGCGCCAACAGAAACGTTGAAGATGCAGAAATATCTAGTTTTTATGATAAGGAAATGATGAGGACATAATATTTGATGAATTTTATATAAACCTGTATACAGATTAGACATATTTCGTTACATGGACATAAATGAGCATAATTTGTTTTAGCAAGTAATTCTGTTGCGGTCAGCACAAAATCTGTAAAGGGATCTGGAAAAAAGGATTAAGGAAGATCTCAGAAACTACCGTAGCAAATCAAATAGATCATGTACTAATATTCAATGGATGACCTATTGATGTAACTAATGTTTCAACTTTCGGAATGTCAACTGGCGTGAGGCCTGCTATAGCAATCTGACTAGCATAACCAGATCAATAGTGGTAAGTGGTAACGCAAAAATCTAAAAATATGTTCGCGGCCGTAACTAAAGAGCATTATAATCGAAGGGACAGGAACAATAGAAAGTCTGGCTTTGCTTTTTAATATTCCTCCCTTCGGGTCCACTATGCAACTTTTCGGGCATACCCAGTATCTACCCAGTACCTACCAGTACCACCCAAGAGGGGTCACGAACGGTTCGCAGTCTGACTGTAACGGAACCGCAGGAACTATATGGTCATGGTTTTTGTAATTCCTTTCTTGAATATACACTCCCGACCGTTGGGTGTTAATAACTCCTGACTACTGTTGTCTCATTGGACGCAGTTCAAAGAAGTCGAAAAACTCCCTGTATAGGCCATCCGACGAGAAGTCGGCGAAAATATGGGTTGTTTGATTGTGGAGAGGGACTCCCTATTCTTGGAAAGAGAGCATATGTCGGTACCCTGATGAGTCTAACCACCAATAGACGAAACATGTGCCCTCCAATGTAAGGACTGGGTGGAGCTTCCTCCCGGTCAAGCAACTAACCAATGCACACACACACACACATATATATATATATATATATATATATATATATATATATATATATATATATATATATATATATATATATATATATATATATATATATATATATATATATATATATATATATATATATATATATATATATATATATATAAAAATATATATATATATATATAACAACAAAAAATTATTTTAATAAAAATTTCATATGAACAATGACGAATAAATTTACTCGTACATATACGAAGTTTAAATTTTCGTCAAACCATTTTTCTTTTTGGGAAAGTATATTTGTTTATTACACTCGTGATAGTAAAAAAAAACTTTTCTTTGAATACGTCATATTACCTTTATTTAATTTTGACACAATGGATAAATATTTTAAATTTGTATTGAAAAAGTATCATATAACCGAACTTTAGAGAAAAAGCACATTATGTTTACCTTTTAAAAATATTATTTGAGTGGTTTTTTTATTTATAAAAGCACCAAAAAAAAAGAAACACGTGATAAAATCACCAAAAATAAAGCAATTTTGTACCTAAAGAAAACATATGTTATCTATGTTTTCATGCAGATAATATTCAAGTAAAAAAATAAAGGGATTTTTATATGTTCGTGTACTTTTCCGGATAGGAGAAAATATGTTATTGATATATATTAATATGTTATTGAGGGTTTACAAAAAGAAAAAAAGGTCCGCGGAAAAGTTTATTGCACTAAATATTTGTTTCCTTCAAATATTTCAATTATAAAATTAAATGTGAGAATGTGGGGATATCTGTGAGATTTTCTGGATAATTATAATCATATTACATATATATCTACACACACACGCAGTGCCCTTATTTAATAGTCACACCTCGTATATATATATATATATATATATATATATATATATATATATATATATATATATATATATATATATATATATAAAGGCTTCCGCGGTCGGTAATATTAAAATTACTAGGTTCTCGAGTAGAATTTATAAAACCTCGACGTTTTGGCTTCCACTTTGAAGTCATTTTCAAGAGAATCTAGTTGATTTAGTCCGAGGCCTCAATCTGCCTACT
This sequence comes from Cosmopolites sordidus, assembly GCA_031761425.1. Lineage (NCBI taxonomy): Eukaryota > Metazoa > Arthropoda > Insecta > Coleoptera > Curculionidae > Cosmopolites > Cosmopolites sordidus. The sequence goes on along the minus strand of JARFXV010000270.1, from coordinate 1,236,290 downwards.
CCCCAGAGTTCACAACTAGAAAAGAACGTGGACGGCGCGACCTCTATATTAATACGTGATAAAATTTGCCACTTATTCATATCCCGTAACATCGAAACGATATTTACAACAGAAAGAAATATATCCAATTTCCTCAGACCAGTAAAGGATAATTTTCCACAAGAATCACATCAAATGATGTGACTATCAAAAAAATGTCTATCAAATTCCTTGTTCTGGCTTCTCCATCATATCATATATCGGTCAAACTAATAGACGTATCCAAAATCGCATATACGAGCATTCCCTCGCCGTCTGAAACTCTGATCTATCCTCGACTTTAGCAAAACATCATATCCAAACGGGTCACAAAATGGATTTCGACAAGGCCAAAGTAATCGCACCTATATATTGCTACAAACCCCGCATAATTAGTGAAGCAATTGAGATCGAAAAATGTCCAGACTGCTTAAACAAGAGGGACGACGATCTTAGAGTTCCAAATACATAGAAACCGCTTATTTCCAAATTGCCACTGCGAAACCCTTCTAGTCAAAAGTCCACCATAAGTTACGCATGAGATTTGCGTATCTGCGATCAACATCTGTGTTGACCTTTAAATGGTCTGTTTCCTTCTTGGCCAGCAACGCGAGTATACCAAATATCCCTGTTTTTTGTGCATGTGGGACAGTAGAGCTCGTGAGAAGCATTGTGTGTAATCGAACTGGCCGCCAAGATCTGACCTAAGACCTGATGATCCAAACATTTTAAATCAGCCACTTGTCGACAGAAAAAACATTGTATTTCCGTTTTGCATATAAAACTAGGTCTCATGAAGCAATTTGTTAAGGCTTTGTCAATTGAAGGAGACTGCTTTAAGTATATCATTTCGGTATTCCCTAGCCTGTCATATGAAAAGATAAAGGCTGGTGTGTTTAATGGTCCACAGATTCGGCAACTCGTTAAAGATGAAAACTTCACTGAAACAATGATCGAACTTGAAAGGAATGCTTGGTTGGCTTTTAAAAATATTGTTAAAGACTTTCTTGGAAATACACGAGCCCCGAATTGCATCGAAATTGTTCAACAACTCTTGGAGAGCTTTGAAAAGCATGGTTGCAACATGAGCATCAAACTGCATTTCTTACATAGTCATCTTGCTAACTTCCCAGAAAATCTTGGTGCTGTTAGTGATGAACAGGGCGAGCGATTCCACCAAGGAACGATCCAAAGGTTATGGAAGCGCGGTATCAAGGTAGATGGGATGTCAGTATGATGGCTGACTACTGTTGGAGCATCAAGCGAGAATGTCCACAAACTGAACACTCCAGGAAAAGCTATAAGAAGAAATTTTTACCATAATATCTTTTATTTATTTTTTGTATAAACACAACTTAATTTTTAATAATATGTTAACCTCTGTATGAATAAAATATTCTAATCTATTTGGTTAGATCTCACCTTATTTCCTGTCGTATGTACATTTTTAAGATAAAATGAGGGGTATGCTGTAGCTTAAGAACTTGACGTGATAGAGAAAAACTGTGAATATTTTTGAATTCAGAGATGAAAAATTAGTCAAAAACAAGTCACAGATTCAAGTCAACAAAATTGCTGTTCCCCAGTGTAATCAATGCAAAAACTTCTGTTTACTACAGTGAAACTATAGACGAAGTCAAAAACAGCGTTACCGTGGTATAAAATAGAACTATAAAAAGTTTAGAAAATAAAATATGCCCGAAAATTTGCATTTTAATTCTTTGATGGTGTTATGATTTCATAGTAATTATTGAAAAAAAAAATTACTAAATATGAATAGTAGTTTCTAAAATTAAAAATAAATAATTAACGTAAGATTAATTAAAATTAAGGTAAGATCAATACATTCCGATTTAAAGAGATTTGATGTCAATTATTATTAATATTCACATTTTAAGCCCTATAACTCAAAAACTGTTGCTCGGGCAGAGTTTTTTTGGCGGACCAATCTTTTTAGGGAAAGTATATTTGTTTATTACACTCGTGTTAATAAAAAAAACTGTATATTGGTGGCGAAATTTGATAACTAATATTCTTTTAAATATGTCACATTATCTTTATTCAATTTTGATATAACGGGCAAATTTTAAATTTGTATTGAAAAAGTATCATATAACTGAACTTCAGAGAAAAAACATATTATTTTTACCTTTTAAAGATATTATTTGAGGGGTTTTTTTTATTTAAATAAAACGTGAGTGTTTTATAAAAGCACCAAAAAAAAAGAAACACGTGATAAAATTACCAAAAATAAAGCAATTTTGTACCTAAAGAAATTATATGTTGTCTATGTTTCCATGCAGATAATTTTAGAGTAACAAATAAATTAAGGGATTTTAATATGTTTGTGTACTTTTCCGGATAGAAGAAAATGTATTATTGAAGGTTTACAAAAAGAAAAAAAGGGCCGTGGAAGAGCTTATTGATGTAAACATTTGTCTCCCTCAAATATGAAATTCAATGTGGGAATATGGGGATTTCTGTGGTATTTTGTGGATAATTAAAAGCTTAATAAGGCAGTATAACTTTTTATGACAAAGTTGCTTATGACGTAGTGATAAACAAGTCAGAACTTTTGCTTATTATCATTTTACTATTGGTGTTTCTTCACAACGAACTATATCTTCAGTTAAACAAACAACAAAAAAGTTGTTACCGAAAGTTGCTAATACGTATCTATTTCACCTTTTGATAAGGTTTGACATCAATAATTTCTATGTAAACTAAAGACTGACCTTTCACACATATATTATACAAGGTGTAAGGGAAATAGTTTTCGTAAATTTAATCAAGATTCTTCACGTCAGCTGAAACAAAACAATCTTATAATAAAGGTCAAAAACTTTTTTGAAGGTTTCTGAGAAAAAAAAATATTATTAAGATACCAATCGAAAAGATCGATTTTCGATTGGTGATTTAATAAACGAATTAGTATTTTAAACAAATATGTGAAAAAGCTTATTTGGCAAATATGAATTGCTTATTATTTAACGAATAAACTAATGAACATTGTTGAATTGTTTTTTATTAAAATACAACCAAAATGGAAATTTTTGGACAGTTTGAACAAATAATATAATAAAATAATTAATCATGTGTTTTTGTTTTTGTTTTTTTGTTGTCACTAAACAAATTGTATTTATTCCTAAACCTATAGAATGAATGGCTATGAAAATATGACCTTTTATTTTCATAAAAAAACCTTAAGATTTTGTTTAGCGAAACAAAAAACTGAATTCCGTTTCAAACACAACGACTATGCGACGTTGTCAATGTTTAAAAAATTTCACAAAGTTCTTATTTTCTTAAAAATGGTTTCATTTTAGATACAGGATTTATATATATATATATATATATATATATATATATATATATATATATATATATATATATATATATATATATATATATATATATATATATATATATATATATATATATATATATATATATATATATATATATATATATATTATATATATATATATATATATATATATATATATATATATATATATATATATATATCTATATATATATATATATATATATATATATATATATATATATATATATATATCGGCTACGAAAAAGCATTTGATTCCATCTCAAAGCATGCGATAATGGATGCACTGCTTAGTCAAGGTGTAGAGAGAGACTTTGTAAACCTATTAGAATCGATATATGATGGAGCTACAGCCACAATTCACCTTGATGATCTTGAATGGGAACAGGATGGTGTAAAGATCAATGGTGCAAACTTAAACCATCTTAGATTTGCAGATGATATTATTCTCATTTCACAAGACCCAGAGGAGCTGCAAAGACGCATACAAGAACTGTAATGGGCTGGCGAACCATTTGGCTTGAAAATAAACCTGAAAAAAAGTCAGGTTATGTTCAATAACTTCGTTCAGGACAGAACAATTTCAGTTTTAGGAAGGGATTTGGAGATTGTGGGCAGCTTTATATATCTTGGGCAGAGGATTTCAATAGAGGTGAATACCGCCCGGGAGGTGGAACGGCGTGTTAAATGTGGCTGGCAGGCATTTGGTAGGCTCAACAAAGTGTTTAAGAGCAGACTCCCACTTTGCCTGAAAAGAAAAGTCTTCGATCAATGCGTTCTACCCGTTATGACATACGGAAGTGAAACCTGGACACTCACATCGCAATCAATTCAAAAATTTCGGGTGGCACAGAGGGGAATGGAAAGATGTATGCTTGGCAGTACAAGACGAGACAGAAAGTCCTGCGCATGGATCAGGGAACAAACAAAAGTCTGTGACATCATTGGAAGAGTAAAGCAATTGAAATGGAGATGGGCAGGCCATATAGCGAGGCGATGGGACGACAGATGGACCAAGGTAATCCTGGAGTGGATACCGCTTGATCGCAAACGTCCGCAGAGAAGACCGAAAGCACGATGGATTGATGACATCGTTAAGTATATTGGACCCGAGTGGCAGAGGAAAGCCCAGGACCGTGAAAGTTGGAAGCATGCTGAAGAGGCCTTCATCCTGCAGTGGATTGGTACAGGCTGATGATGATGATGACACAGACACACACACACACAGACACACAAACACACACACAGAGAGACACACACACACAGACACACACACATACACACAAACACACACACAGATCATCAAGGTACCGACATATGCTCTGTTGTTAAGAATAGGGAGTCCCTCTTCACAATCAAACAATCCTTTAAACATGCTTTAAAGAAGAATTACCTCACACTTGGCCAAAACTCCAAATGCTTTTAGATTCAGGGAGCTTCTAATAAGAGAATGAGCACGTTTACTCCAAGCAGATATAGATCATATTATTTTATCTGTGAACAATAGGTGTAGAGCTGTTATTAACCACCGTGGAGATCATACTCTATATTTAAATTTGTTTGATGTTTTGTTTTCTCAAGAATTTTATGCCTAACTAAAAATGCTAAATTTGTTTATCGAGATATGCTGTGTAAAAAATATTAAGTTATGATGTAAGATCAAAAGCCTTGAAATTGATCAAGAGTTACTTAACAGGCAGATATCATAGAACGAGGGTTGAGGAAAAAGTGTCGGCAAAAAGCGAAAGTGCTTGGGGAGCTTCTCAGGGTAGCGTTTTGGGCCCGTTGCTGTTTTGATATATGTCAACGATATTTCTACAATATTGTATAAATGCCTTATTAGTCTTTTTGCAGATGATACTCTCATATCTGTGTCTGGGTATAATTTGCCTGAAATGGTTGAAACACTGAATAATAAACTGGCAATACTATTTAGATGGCTATGTAAAAATAAATTTACGAACGAACTAAACGAACTGAAAACAAGGTGCATGGTCATAAGGTCTAAAGCAAACTGCAAAAGAATGAGTTAGGGTTAAAAATAAATATAAACAACTGTGATATTAAAATAATATATGAAATTAAATACTTAGGAGTACTGTGATCCTCAATTAACATTTTGTAATCATGTCAGTTATCTATATAGAAAGATTGGTAAAAAGATTGGGTTATTTAGTCGAAGAGGCTTGTATATTATATTATAATTTTACCACATTTTACTTATTGTATGTCTGAGCTGATATCATGTAATAAGGAGAGTATTGGTAGACTTCAAATACAGCAGAACAAGGCTATGTGTGTACTATTGAACTGTAATAGGTATACACCGATAGAGGTAATGTTGCGGTCATTGGAATGGTTTTCAGTTGCGCGGGCCCCACTAAAGGGGCTAACATTCGTTTGATAAATAAAATAAAACATAATTTATTGCGCAATTATTTGAATACTTTTTTGGTACAAAGAGCAAATATGCATTCTTACGATATCCGTTCTAAGAACAGTTATGATGTACCAATTGTGAGATCTACTGGTCTCCAGAAGACATTGTTTTAGGAAGGTGTTTAAGGACTCCTACTCCTAATGTACATGTATTTAATAGATTGTTCAATTATTATTTGAAGCAATAGAGTGTTTTATCATTTGAACAGTGTTAATTATTGCCTTTTGATTGTATTTTGTTTTGTTAAGATATCTTAGAATTTTTCTTACTTTTATTTTTTTCTTTTGTATATTGATTTTGTTTTGTTACTATTAGCTACATATGCTAAATAAAGTGTGTAATTATTTATTTATTTCGCTAACCATGATAGAATCATCAGGAGATGATTTTACCTAACCTGTAAATCTTTTCGAGTTTAACAATATTTCGTTTAAAATATTCTAATTTGGTAATATATGATTTATATTTCATTTCAACCTATTGTAATATCTTTCTTTCTGCGTTTTTATTAGCTAGATCAAAAAAAAATATCACATTACTGTACTTTAGAGGAAAGTATATTATTTAGTCCCCTTCCTTTCAAAAATATTATTTGTTTTGTCCTTTCCCATAAAATGACAGAGAGTGTGTGTCATAAAAGGACAATATAAAATACCCACACGATAAAATCGCCAATAGAATAAAAATAAAGGATTTTAAGCATATAGAAAAATGTGGGGTCTTTGTTTTCTTGTTGATAACTGTAGAGCAACGTAAAGACATATTCATTTTTATACCTTCATTTACTTTTTCGGATTGGGGCAAAATGTTTTAACGAGGATTTTTAAAAAGAAAATTGGTTCAAGGAAAACGTTATAAAAGTGACTGTAAATATTCCGACGACGGAACTAGATGTGGCAGTATGTATACAAACAGTTCTGTATCGTTCTGCCTTGGTAGCAGATATTACCAATTTCGTTTTGGAGTTTTAGTTTTAGAGCATTTTGAGTAGAGGTTGGTATAACATTGTGTTTTGTATGATAAAATTTAAAATTACTTTTCCTAAAGAGTCAATCTTTCTATATTAAACTCAGAGATTAGTAGTAAATTACTTATTATCACCAAATATCTTCTTTAAGTTCTCGACGCGCGTATGCCTTATCATGTTACGATTATCAGATGATATATGATCTAATTAATTTTTTTTTGTGATATATGTGATATAATTTATTTTTTAAATCAAGCCCTTAAACATTTTTTCAGTACTTAAATCTTATAAATATAGTGTCTAAATGTTCTTTTAAATACATCGATTGAAACACTCAGAATATACTATATACGGGTGATTATACAAAAGTATTAAATTAAGTATTTAATTAAAATTCTACAAATTCAGGTGTTTGACACAATTAATGTAATGAATATATTGTTCCAAATCGGGCCAGTCACTTTTTTAAGTAGATTATGAGATATTTCAAAATTTGAGAATTTCATTGCCAGGGGACTGACGAGAGTGACATAGAACTGATAAAATACACAACTTCATAAGATTTATTATGGAATTGAATAAAATTTTGTACAAATCTCTTAGTATTTAATAATGATACATGTCTTTTAAATATTAAAATCACTTAGTAAGAATTAAAAATAATTATTAATACGTAATACTGTAGAAAATACTATCTCAGTCTTCAAAACAGTCTTTTGACATTTAACGTAACGTTATTCTCACTTCACAACATTAGAACAAACATTAGAAACAAAAATCTAAAAATATTTACCTTAAAAGTATTAATTAACATGAAATTAATAACAATTACAATGTAATACTATGAAAATCAACTACCTCAGTCTTCATAACAGCCTTTTGACATTTTTATATATGGATCTTATAAATCAAGTAAATATAATGAACTTTGCCTTAAAGGCGTCAACAAGAAACAGTAATAATTAAAATAAAATGAGATCTTTTTCTCTACAAAAAACTAAAAATTATGCAGCAATAAAATATTAATTTTCGAAAACATCAATTTTTTCCTTAAATTGATAAAACACTCTATTCCCTTTTGTAATAAGGTTTGGTACGGGTAGTTTTTTTATTATTTGGTCCACCGGAACATCTGATACATCTCTTTCATCCAATTTAAACAGAGTGGTATTCTGGTTACAAATCTTGAGGAAAGTCACTCTCAATTCACCGTCTTCATCATCAACCGAAGAGCAGATCATCGCGTAATACTATTCTGTTTTCTTTGTGACATATTTGACTAAAACATAATCACCACTACTATAACAACTTTGAGGCTGCGAATAACCACTAACTCCTGGTGCCGATAGATCGTTGTTTAATTTAGAGCTATCATCATTGCCTCTAACGTATGTAGATAGTGGTATATCATCTTCAGAATCTGAGAATATGGTAGAAGTATTTAGACGTATACTATTTTTAGCACATAATTCTGTTTGATACTTAATAGATCCTAGCTTATAATCATCACATCCATCAGGATTGCAGAAACAACTTAGTGTCTTCATTGTAAGATTATTTGGAATATAAGCTGTGCTAGTCACCTGATGCACCGACAGTGTCCCCTTAAAAGCGACCATTTCAGATGACTTATCATTAATGATGGTGTTCATCTGCTCAATTTCACACTCTTCGATCACATCCACCTTTATACCTGGACATCTTTCACGAATGACAGTAGCAAACTCATTCAAGTTAGTTATATCTCCACCTGCAGTAATCACTTGATCTGCTGTTCGTTTACAAGTGGCTCCTACACCATCGGGTGCCCCCTTCCCATGTCCAGCTTCATGAAAGTTCCAGGTATATTTTATAATATTAGGGAGCATGTCTTGTAGTTTACAACCTAATACATAATTACAACCTAATACATAAAACATAGATTTGTTCCTTTATTGCGTTACAGGACCATCACTGAGAAAGTGAATGTTTTCAATATTTAATGGCAGTGATGCCAGTACAGGTTTCAGATGGGCCCAAATTGCTCCAGCGTTGTGAGACAAATTAGATGAGATAGTGCAGTGTGAAACAACGAAGTTTTTTAGATAAACGACAACAATATGTAATAAAATTTGGGCTCGCGAACCTCTAAAATGGAAGGGTTGGATTTCCTGGTTGTATTTAGTACAAACATTTTCAGAAAACTCCATATATACCATGGCATCGGTTTCAGATAAAGACTCTTTCAATTGCTTAATGGCATTATACTGGTGTACTATGTTAAAAGAATGCCGGAAAAATTTAGCCATATCGTTTTCAAGTTTTGTAATGGCATTTCTAGATAACATTTCCTGTGTTTCCTTTTTACACTTCATCACAAATCGTTCTTTCTTCGTTTTCAGATCAGTTATGAACTCTTTCTTATTCATCCACTGTTTTATTAAGATCGGTTTTGAGTTATCAAATTCTGTATAAGTTAAAGTTTTGGAGCAACAGTTATAACATGTTCTCTTTAGACATCTCTCAGAATATCGATCACAGCAAAGTAGTTCCAATATATTTTGATGATTACTCACTGTTGTAAGTTTATTTGCTTTCTTTAGAGTAGCAAGTTGAAGGTCCATGTTTTCGTGGATCATGCAACTACAAGTATCACGGTTTGACAATGTAGGGGGTACCACCCAAAATGGTCGAAGTCGAGTAAATAGGGAATAACTGATTACACATGGAATAGTTTTCAAAAATTTCTTATGAAGATTTTTCATGGTATCAAGTAAATATCTCTTCTGTTTTTTAACTTGTTTACGAGTCACAAATTCTTTCTTTCCTGCAGCTTGACGGCTGTTAGAATCATCTTCTAAAAATTGCTGCACTAATCTTCGCATTTTAATATTGCCTTTAATATTTTTTTTATTTGCCAGGTTATGTCCAGTTTTTTTTATAGGTGACGGCTTTGTTTTTTATTCTCCATAGTTTGTATTTGTCGACTACATTTCCAGATATAGCTTCATTAAATTGTTTTCTTTCTTCGTGAGTCTTTAGTGTAGTGTAGTTTTCTTCCAATTGAATTTTAATGACTTGACCAAAAAATGCCTTTTTCACTAATTCTTTCTTTTTAGTTATATCTTCACTCATGTCTTGACGCTGTTCACTCATGTCTTGACAACTTGTATTTAAAATAAAAAGCTGAAATTGGGTGGAAAAATAAAGGACTTTTAATTATTTTAAAATAAATTGTGATATCAATAAAATATAATAATACTTCGTATCTATTGGCTGATGACATTGACTTACCCAATTTTAGTATATTCATCCATATATTAGTTACATAATAAAATATTTCTACTATAAACTAATGAATAAATTCATGATAAAGTCATGATATATACAAAATTTAGATCATCACATGTTTTAATATTTGATCAGAAAGCAATTATTATAGAGTAGACAAAACTTATAAAATTATATTTATATTAATTTAATAAGTAATTAAATTAATATTAAATTAATAAGTAATTATATTAAATTAATATGAGAAAATTGAGTAATTTTGTTTTTGTTCTTGGTTTTTATATATATTTAAAAAAATATATGTATGTACTTAAAAATAAAATAAAATACATTCTCAAAAAAAAGATAAATTAATGTAAATATTGTTCAACTAATAGGTAGTATTACCTCCCCTACTATTAATGCGTAAACTATTCGATGCATGCCAATAATTAGTTTATTTATTTATTATTAAGCACAATTAGAGGCGTTTGTTGTTGTTAGCCTTCCTTTGCGCCCATACTAATTTCATTCTTTCGCTATGAGCTTTTTTCCTTTCGTCAGACCAAGCTGTTCCAATCTTCCGGCATTTTTCTCTCTGGCCAACCTTCCAAACGTTAACCTTGTGTCTGAAACAGCCTCTATCCTGAATTTCACTTTGTGTAATATTTGCTGATCTTAGGTCCTCTTTAATTGCCGCAATCCATTTAATTATTTCTACTTTAGCTCTACTCCTATTTTCATAAAATTCGACTATTTGTCTAGTTAGCCTACTCGGATTCATCTGTTTGATGTGTCCGTAAAACTTAAGTCTTCTTTTTCTCATATCGCTATGTATATCTGTGTATTGTTTGATTTCTTGGTTTTCTCGAAGTCGGTATGTTGTGTTATTTATTTGTCTGGGGCCTAGGATTTTTCTTATGATTTTTCTTTCCTTCTTTTCAATGTCATCGATGTCCCCCTTTCTATTCAAAATGAGCGTTTATGCAGCATATAGACATTGTGGCTTAATAACTGTGTTGTAATGTCTCAGTTTTGTGTTTTTAGATAGGCATTTTTTGTTGTAAATATTTTGTGTAAGTCTCAATGCCGTAAATCTTAATGCCGCTAATCTTTGCAAATCTGCATCTTCAAACTTTTTCGGATGTCCTGAATGCTTTTTGTATTTTATATCAAAATCACCAGCGTTTAAATGATCGTTCTCAAGATTTTTGGGTTAGAGCTTGTTCAACATAAGCTTCAACTAACAATCGATAACCTTCAACCTTCTTTTCTTCAAATGAAAGAAAGTCATTTCCTGCAAAACGTCTTTTCCTGGTGCATATTTCAACATATTCCAAGCTATGAAAAACTTTTTGCACAATAACGATTAATAATAAACTGGCTTTTCATGGTATGTTTACATTCCAAAACACCATAGACATCATTAGTCTGTACCAATAAATGTACTAGTAACGCTATCTCTTAGCAAAATCGACATTATTAACCGAAACACCTATTAACAAAAATAAAATTATATGTTAATTATTGGTAACAATATTAAAAATGTTCCCTTATTAAATAAGTGTGTGTTTTTTTAATATCACATGAAAGTCTACGTAGAAACTGCCCATATTCCCACAAGTAATTCCATATTTGACGGAGACAAATATTTACACCAAAAACTTTTTTCCTGGACCCTTCTTTCCTTTTTTAAAGCCACAGTGATACATTATTCTCACAACCGCGGGAGTAAACGAAGACATAAAAACCCCTTTATTTTTATGTTGCTCTCCAGTTATCAGCACGAAAACATAAAGAGCATATTTTTTTCTCTTTGCCCGAAAATTGTTTTATTTTTTATACAGTTGGCAGGTTTATCGTGTGCATATTTTTTAATGCGTCTCAACGATCCACGCACTCTACCGTTTTATATAAAAAAAACACAAATTATATTTTTAAAAGGTAAGGAAAATAATATCATTTTCGTTTAGCTACAGTTATGTTATATTACGGTAAATTTTTTGTAACAACCAAACAAAAAATATAAGAAAAAAACAATACAATTGCTTAAAATGAAATAAAGATCGTGTGACATATGAAGAAATTGGCGGAAGAGGTTTTGGCAAACCCAACTGTAATAACGAATATGCTACGAGATATATTTTTTAGTTCTTCATAAGGAAGGAGCACAGAAAGATTTTAAAAACCACCGCTCAATAAGCCTCCCATCAGTAAAGTACAAAGTTTTCACAAAGATAATATCTAAAAGAATATTAAGAACACTATATAATGCGACTTTCGCCACTCTTATTTAACTGTGTTCTAGAAAAAGTAATACAGGAGTGGTGTGAAAAAAAGTCGGCCCTGAATATTAACCAGCCCATTAAACTAGGGAGAACCAACATCAAAATTGATTGTCGCGCGTTTGCTGATGATCCAGCAATTTTGGCTCAAGATATATTAACGGCACTAAAACAGATTGAAATCCTAAAAGAAACAGCAGAAAAGGTAGGACTCCAAATCTCCTTTGAAAAGATACAGTACATGACCTGCAGCAGAATAAGAACACCATTTCTAAAAACAAAATATGGTAACATCAGACGAGTCTCTCATTTCAAATATTTGGGTGAAATAATCATGGAAAATGGGTTGGAAAAAGCGGCCAATAAGTGTAGATATCAAAAAATGGAAACGGCATTGAGACTTACACAAAATATTTACAACAAGAAATGCCTATCTAAGAACACAAAACTAAGACATTACAACACAGTTATTAAGCCAGAATGTCATTATGGGACAGAAACGCTCATTTTAAATAGAAAGAGAGACATCGAGGACAGTGAAAAAAAGGAAAGAAAAATGGTAAAAAAATCTTAGGCCCCAAACAAATAAATAGCACAATATACCGACTTCGAGAAAACCAAGAAATCAAACAATATACAGATGTACATAGCGATATGAGAAAAAGAAGACTTAAGTTTTACGGACACATCAAACGGATGAATCCGAGTAGGCTAACTAGACAAATAGTCGAATTTTATGAAAATAGGAGTAGAGCTAAAGTAGAAATAATTAAATGGATTGCGGCAATTAAAGAGGACCTAAGATCAGCAAATATTACACCAAGTGAAATTCAGGATAGAGGCTGTTTCAGACACAAGGTTAACGTTTGGAAGGTTGGCCAGAGGGAAAAATGTAGGAAGACTGGAACAACTTGGTCTGGAACAACTAGGAAAGGAAGAAAAGTAATAGCGAAAGAATGAAATTAGTATGGGCGCAAAGGAAGGCAAACAACAGCAAACGCCTCTATTGTACTTCTCGTGGTCCACCAGGACATTGGCTTTTATCGATTACGAAAAAGCATTTGATTCCATCTCAAAGCATGCGATAATGGATGCACTGCTTAGCCAAGGTGTAGAGAGCGCCTATGTTAACCTATTAGAATCGATATATGATGGAGCTACAGCAACAATTCACCTTGATGATCTTGAAGTGGGAATTAATGTAGAACGAGGTGTACGGCAGGGTGACACAATATCGCCTATTCTTTTCTCGGCTGGCCTTGAAGAAGTATTCCGTAAACTGGATTGGGAACTGGATGGTGTAAAAATCAATGGTGCAAACTTAAACTATCTTAGATTTGCAGATGATATTATTCTCATTTCACAAGACCCAGAGGAGCTACAAAGACGCATACAAGAACTGCAAGGGGCTGGCGAACCATTTGGCTTGAAAATAAACCTGAAAAAGAGTCAGGTTATGTTCAATAACTTCGCTGGAACGGCGTGTTAAATGTGGCTGGCAGGCATTGGTTAGGCTCAACATAGTGTTTAAGAGCAGACTCCCACTTTGCCTGAAAAAAAAGGCTTCGATCAGTGCATTCTACCCGTTATGACATACGGAAGTGAAACTTGGGGTGGCACAAAAACTTCGGGTGGCACAGAGGGGAATGGAAAGATGTATGGTTGGCATTACAAGACGAGACAGAACGTCCTGCGCATGGATCAGGGAACAAACAAAAGTCTGTGACATCATTGGAAGAGTAAAGCAATTGAAATGGAGATGGGCAGGCCATATAACGAGGCGATGGGATGACAGATGGACCAAGGCAATCCTGGAATGGATACCGCTTGATCGTAAACGTCCGCGAAGAAGACCGAAAGCACGATGGATTGATGACATCGTTAAATATGTTGGACCCGAGTGACAGAGGAAAGCCCAGGATCATGAAAGTTGGAAGCATGCTGAAGAGGCCTTCATCCTGCAGTGGATCGATAGAGGCTTATGATGATGCTGATGATGATGATGATGATATATATATATATATATATATATATATATATATATATATATATATATATATATATATATATATATATATATATATATATATATGTATATATATATAATGGCAATAATTTTATATTATGAATTCATTCTATAAGAAAAATATCAGCAGAAAATGTACTTGGAAAAGTCCATCTGCATTCACAAGTAAAATTCATGACCAACGATAAACAATATTTACCTATTGTATTGTCCTTAACAATTTTAATGTTGGAAGTAACACTGAATGGTATGAGCAAAAGTTAGGATTAACTGTCGAAAAGAAAGCGAAAGAATGGTAAGGTCAAAGAAAACCAAAGTGGATTCTGGGAAATTGCTGGAGAGGACTAGTGATTTTGAGATTGCTTTGTCCAACCGCTTTGCGATGTTACAAGACCTGGAGAAAATGGAAATATCAGTTAATATGAAGAAATCATCAACAATGTGCTTCAAACATGTCATCCAAATTATTGATGAAAGAGTGAACGTCTGTGGAGCTGCAAGATGGTGCCATTTGACAGATATCGCTTTTCCTGTTTAAATGACATACACTGTGCTTCAATTATTAATAAAAATACTTTTGAAATCAACGCAAATGCTTGTTTTATTCAAGAATTTAGAAAAACCATTGAATTTGGAAGATCCTTTATAAATATTTCTCTCAAGTTGGATAAACGTTCCACATAAACTTTTGAAATGATGCATACTTTATATGGTAGTGAATTTTATACAGTTAAGAATATTTTTAATTAATTTAAGTAATCTGTAAGGGTTGCTTCATACATAATCTTTATTTCTTTTTAACTTGTGACTTCTTCTCAGACTCACATTATTACAGCTTTGATATAGAAGAAAGTGAATTATTTTGTTCCTTATCTTTTGAAAGTATTATTCGGGTTGTTCTTTTATATACAATAGCGATGTGTGTATATAAAACCACCAACTGTATAAAAATAAAGCAATTTCGGGCAAAGAGGAATAGAATGTCCTCATGTTGATAACTGAAAAGTAACAAAAATAAAGAGATTTTTATATGTTCGTTTATTCTCCCGGATGGGGAAAAAATGTATTATTGAGGCTTTGTAAAAAAAAAAGGATCCAGGAAAAAGTTATTGCCGTAAATATTTGTTCCCCTCGAATATGGAATTAGATGTGGGAACATGGGAGGCTTTTATATAGAATTTCTTGTGGAATTTTCGAGCTTATTAAAAGCACACCTATATTAAAAAAGAAACGTAACTTCTTTCATTGAAAGCACAATGAATTTTTGCCATTGTTAATGGCGATATATACGAGGTGTGTCAATAAAGTAATGAGACTCGTAGCGTAACGTTCGATGTGGCAACAATGTTGGCTTCCCATTTAGAGAGAAGGTAGGCTCGTGATGCATCTTCAGTACAAATATAAACTCCCTAGAGTCACCTCCTAGCGGACGGCTTTCAAATGCGTAAAAATGAGTGGTAAAAATGGTTATTGCACTCTTGTAAATGGTCAAATGCTTATTGCAATTGAAGTACCATTATAGCATTTTACGACGTAATTAAAGTACAAACAATTAATACTTAATTTAAAATAAACTAATTTAATAAGTAGAATGTAAAACAATAATTAATTGACTTAAAAGCTGGGCCTTAAAACATTTGGTAGGCCCAACATAGTGTTTCAGAATAAACTCCTAGTTAGCCTGAAGAGAAAAATGTTTGATCTGTCCTGCCCATTATGACAAATGGAATTGAAATCTGGATTTTCACCCCACATCACATTCAGTTCAAAAATGTCGTGTAGCATAGAGGGGAATAGGAAAGAGTTGTTGGCATTACAAGGAGGGACGAAAAGACTTGCACATAGATCAGAGATCAAACGAAAGTATGTAACCTGTTAAATAAATGACTCAACTTTGAAAACACCCAATATGTATATTCAAAAATTCAAACTAATATTCGGAACTGTAGAAAGTTAGATTCCTAGGCGAACTACAACATTAAGGGAAAGAATCACCAATTAAGACATATTACAGATATGTAAAGTAAAACATCTCTATAGAATGAGCATATTACTAAGATGGATACCGGCAGTTGTTACAATAACAAGAGACCATTTTCCAGTGGGATGTCGATCAGTGTGGAGATCACAAAAATGGTTGAAGGACAGCTTATTAGGAAAGCACTGAAGGCAACATTGTTCCAATATAAGAAGAAGAGATGAGAAGGTAGAGGCAAAGGAGGAAGAAGATGAAGAAGAAAAAAAAAAAGAAGAAGAATATATAACTCCTAGTAGGGATAAGTCACAGAACTAGTAAACTTTTTGTTGTCAACTTTTTATTTTAAAAGTAAACAAGAAAATAATCCTTAAGGATATATTTTTTTCCTTTATTTGGGTTTTTCGCCACTATCTAAAACTCAAAAAATATCAAAAATACCTGTATTAATAAATGGTAAATATACCATTATAATATATATAATGGTATATTTACCATGATATATATATATATATATATATATATATATATATATATATATATATATATATATATATATATATATATATATATATATCATCATCATCATCATCATCATCATCATCAGCCCGTATCGATCCACTGCAGGATGAAGGCCTCTTCAGCATGCTTCCAACCTTCACGGTCCTGGGCTTTCCTCTGCCACTCGGGTCCAATATACTTAACGATGTCATCAGTCCATCGTGCTTTCGGTCTTCTTCGCGGACGTTTGCGATCAAGCGGTATCCACTCCAGGATTGCCTTGGTCCATCTGTCGTCCCATCGCCTCGCTATATGGCCTGCCCATCTCCATTTCAACTGTTTTACTCTTCCAATGATGTCACAGACTTTTGTTTGTTCCCTGATCCATGCGCAGGACATTCTGTCTCGTCTTGTAATGCCAAGCATACATCTTTCATATATATATATATATATATATATATATATATATATATATATATATATATATATATATATATATATATATATATATATATATATATATATTATAATGTATATAAAATTATTATATATATATTATAAATTATAATGTATATAAAAAATTAATTATATTAATATATACCATATATGGTAAATATACCAAATATCAAAAATAACTGGTAAAATACCAGGTATGTTTGATATTTTTTGAGTTTTAGATAGTGGCGAAAACCCCAAATAAAGGAAAAAAATATATATGAACACGCCACAATCATTCAGACATCCTCAAGGATAATCCAAATTTATTAAAGACGTAATAACATTGATAAAACTTGAGCAATTGGCAATTGGCAAATTGAGGTGGGCAGGTGACGTCATAAGATGTGATGACAACAACCCAGCAAAAATGGTCTTACAACAAAACCTATAGGTTCAAGAAGTCGAGAAAGACCAAGATTATGTTTGAAGGATGACGTGAGAGAGAATGTGCGAAAAATAGATTCACCAAATTGGAAAATGTAAATCGGGAATATAACTGAATGGCGTTGAAAGCTGGAGAAAGTCGAGATCCTGTAGAGTTGTATGACCACCGATGATGATGGATCAGTGGAGAATTGTTATTCTCCAATACCGGAGGTACTGGAGAATATCAATCAACAGTTAACGCGATAAACCAAACTAAATCACGTGAAATAAAGCAATTTTAAACGAAGAAAACATTTTTTGTTTGATAACTGGAGTGTAACATAAAAATAAATTTTTATGACTTCTAACGTTCTTCGGGATATATGAAATACCTATTTCTGGAGCTTTATAACTAGGAAAGAAAAGCTCAGCGGGAAAGTTATGGCTGCAAATATTTGTTTCCTTCAAATATGAATCGTTTTTATAAAAAAATTCTCGTGATATTTTTCGCTTTTGTTATAGATACACCATGTTTAATTAAAAAATACGACTCTGAAGCATTGATGAATTTTGATGAACGAATAAACACAAACCCTTATATTTTTGTTACTTTTCAATTATAAACATGAACCATAGAGAACATATCTTATTCGCCGTTGAATAAAATTGCTTTATTTTTAGATAGATTGAACTCATATCGTGTTTACGTTTTTGTTATGTGTAATTTTCTCATTCTATCGTTATTTATTGAAAAATAAAAAAGGCGTAACATATAGTTTATATATTTGTATTTAATTGAAAATATACTCCTGTATAGCATATATTTAACAAAAAAATCAAATAGTTTTTGATTATTTATCATTATTTTTTTTGTATGCGATTGGAAAAAATGCAACCAAAATAATATTGTTGAAAATATAGAGGATGTCGGAAAACTAACGGAACTTGGCTCTAAAAACGCATTTGTCTGAATCATTTTTTCAATCTATTTGAAACACTTCACAGAAAACACTTTCACAACAAAACACTTCACAGAAATCTGATTATATTCAACAATTACGTCCCTTATTTGACAGACCTGTTTAAAATATTTAATGAAGTCAATGTCCAATTGCAAGATGTGAGTTGAATTTATTTAAAACTTTGTAAGAAAATAGCTCTTTATTCTGGGGGGCAATAGTACAGAAATTTCTAATTTCTCTACTATTTCAGTTCCTTGGTATTTGGCTGAGTGTGGATTCAGTCTTGTAGCTGATTTACTGTCTAAGAAAAGGAACAGGTTGCACATCATTGAGCGTGGTGATTTACGACTGATTAACGAAATTCAACCCCGATATTAACAAATTGTTAAACCTTTACCAGCCTCAACCATCTCATAATTTTTTTATTTATTATTGATTTTGGACTTATTTTTACATTTTTAATAAATAATTCTTTACTACATTTGATGGTATGGAAGACCAGCTTTGAAAGTAACACTGGACGAATATAACAAATGAGTTTTGAACGAATTATATTGTCTGCACTGATGTCTGTATCATCGATGTACGCCATTTTGACCCCCCCCCCCCCCTCTTACACACCTGTGCTCATAACTTCAATTGAGAATCAAGAATTACACCTAGATATTTAATTTGGTCTACGATTTCAATGTTATTCTTCACAATGTAAATATTATAATTTTTATCAATAAACGACTTGCAAATACCCCTCTTTCCCAGAATCATATATTTTGTTTTCTCAGAATTTAATTTTAATTTATTCACACATAGCCAATTATTTAATATAGAGAGTTCTAAATTAAGATCTTTCACCATTTGGTCATAATTCTGTCGCGTTATTGAAAGGAGTGTGTCTTCTGCAAACAAATTTAAGTCTAAATTTTTAAAAATCTTATACAGATCATTGATGTATATAAGAAACAAAAATGGACCTCATACGCTCCCTTGTGGGATACCAATATCATTTTCCAGAATTCCTGATATAGCACCATTTACTTTTGTTCGATGAAAGCGATCACTCAAATAATGTTTAAGCCATTTTATAACACAAGATTTCACTCCGTAACCTTATAGCTTCACAATCAGATCTTCTCTGTTTATAGTCTCAAATGCACGTCACGATTGTCCCACATAAATGTAATATTGCTTTTCAAGGTATCTACGCACCTGTCTACACACCACTATTTCCAATATTTTGTCAACAATCTGCTATAGATTGACGATGGCCTGAAATCGTCTGCTAATACAGGGTTTTCTACCTTTGATATTGGAACAATGATGCTCACTTTCGCATTCCTTCGGAACTCGACTACAGGACAACGACGTATTGATTAAATCCAGCAACGGCCCTTAAAAATGTTATATTACATATATCATCAGATGTGGACTTATTTTTTAAATTCATTACAAAATTTCTTAATTGAAATAATGTTAATAAATCAAATTGATCAAAACTTTCTTCACTTGAATGGATGTCAACGGAACTGTCAAATGTTTGAATCTGATTTGGAATGGTTCGAGCTATCTCCCGAATACTTTCAGCAATAAAAATTGTTAAAATTCTCTTCTAACGTTCCAACACTCCTTCGGAAAACAATATCCTCAAACACGTCGTCTTTTGTTTAGAAATAAACAAATTTCGATTTAGATAGAAAACAATTTGTCTTTCTATTTTGTCGTTCGAAAAGGTATCTTTCTAATATAAAGGTAGGGATGAAAGTAACAGCTTGTTAAATTTCAAAGTAATACTGTTTTATTTTCTGATTCCAGAATGCCTAATACAAAAATCAACGACCAGTAGAGATTTAGTTACTGCAGAGATAATGGATTTGGCTGCAGAAGAAGTACTTTTCAGAAAACTACCATGGGAATTCATGTCAGCTGTACCATGTAATATATACATGTATATAGATATGTGTAAAAGAAGAAAAAAATACTTGAAGATTTGGGGGAAGTTTTATGTATATTTAACAGTGTCTTTTTAATTGAAATAAAATTAGTAATTTAAAGATTATGTATGTATTTTGTTTTTCTAATTGTGATTTATATTGTTTTTTTGCTTAAAAAATAATTACAGCAGGTATATTATTAGAATTAGCCTTTATGCCAACAATATTTTATTTCGCACTTAACCAACAATAACTTTGACAGTATATATGCAAATAGAAGCCGTTGGCAGTACTGACGTGAAAACACTGATATTTCGAAATCACAAACATAGCAGCCAATCGCGGCGCGTTCGTAGTCACGTTATTTTTTAAAATTTTGAACATTTTAATTCATTTATAATTAATTGTAACAAGTTTATAAAAAGTTTTTATTTTTTTATTTAGTTTATAAAAAGCGTCGATTATCAATATTATTTATGATAAAGTTTTAAAATAAAGTAAAAAATATTATAATTATTTTTTATTCAAAAACCCAATTGTTTGATTGAGATTTCATTTTAAAAAAATGTTGATTGTTTTAGAAGATTGTTGTTTCCTAAAAATATTTTATTTTTTGATAATTGTGATACTAATGTAAAACCTAAAAGGCTGATTATAAATAAATATGTTGATTATGAAAGTAATTTTGTTTTTATTTAGAATGTTACAACCATCCCCTTGTACTGTTACAATTAACCTTAAGGGTAGGGATTTTTTTTCAAAATCTTTAATATCAGTTGCATTTAAGCTGGTGTTAAGCTGGAAGGACCAATCTATCATGTGTACTGATTAGAATTTTGATATTCAAAAAACTCTGTGAGATATTACGAAAAAATTGAAAATTAATATTTTTAATTAATTTATACTTTGTAATTCCTAGAGGTAGATACACCCATAAAATAGGTATAGATAACGTGCAACATTATTTTACTATTTTGTATAATTAACTATTATGAAAGACGAATGTATCTTGTGTATTGATTAGAATTTTGATATTAAAAAATCTCTGTGAGATATTACGAGAAAATTTAAAATTGTAGCGAAACATTAACGTTAAAAGTTTATATACTTTTTTTAGAACATTTCTATATTTTTATAATTTTGTTCGTTAGGCAAATTTATTACAAAAAAGAATCACTGAGAAATTTGTCTCCGTTTGGTTTTTTGTTTTTATCCAGTGACTCTTTATTTACATAAGAACAGATATTTTGATAGTTTTTGAGTTTTAGGTCGTAGCGAAAAACCCAAATAAAGAAAAGAATATACGAACACGCCACAATCATTCAGATATTACTTAAAATTGAAAATTGTTGCGTTCATCTCTTGTTTCCCCTGCCGGTCGCTTTGGTGCGACAGTAAGAGCGCCTGCTTTGCTGAATCCGCGCTGAGCGGTAGCTGGTTCGATTCCAGCGCTCGGATGGTTATTTTTTTTTCTTCTATTCGTTTATCTTTCCTAAATGTTTGTGATTGTTTCTAGACAAGAGTGTAAAATCCGACTACGAATTACCCCTCAGTCACGCCAGTTAAAGGCTGGGTAAGGCCGGATGCCTTCTGAGAAGTGTTCTATGTTGGTCACTCGTCAGTCGGTAGGTTTCCTGATAGACTTATGGGTAGGCACATAACCAAGGGTTTATAGCCCGAGGGGGGTGCTGGCCTGGGTTTGTCGGAAGCTGATGACCGTGGTTCGGAACCCACGTTAAGCTGTAGGTCCAGTCGCTAAATACCCTAGTTGCTAATGCGCCTCTAACCCAAACACTTTACTTTACTTTTTGTTTCCCCTATTTTTAATTAATTTATACTTTGAAATTCTTAAAGATAGATATACCCATAAAATAGGTATAGATAACGTGTAACATTATTTAACTATTTTGCATAATTAACTATTATGAAATAACAATGTATCTTGTGTATTGATTAGAATTTTGGTATTCAAAAAGCTCTGTGAGATATTACGAGAATATTGAAAATTGTTACGTTCATCCCTGGTTTCCCGTATTTTTAATTAATTTATTCTTTGTGATTCTTAGAGATAGATAGACCCATAAAATGGGTATAGATAACGTGCAACAATATTTTAATATTTGGTATAATTTACTATTATGAAGGATGGGGCGATAGATTTTTTTTACTTGTAAAGGTTCGGTGGTCCAGAAAAGGTTGGGAACCTCTGGTCTATATGATGGCTTGAAAAAAAAACATAACAATCTCGTATTTTCTTTGTCAGACCGAGAACTTTTCGAACGATTCCTCGAGCATTCAAAAACAACAACAAAACAAGACAAAAACAGCGTTTCCCTTCCCAGCACAGTAGAAAGTCTACATCAAACAAAGCTTATTTTTAATAATCTAATTCCCTTACCCGTATACTTCTCTATCTCTCGCTGATCAAATACATTTCCGTTTTATCTTTCGTCGAGCGGAATGAAATTTGAGAATATCGTCGGTGCTATTACAAATGCTAAATGTTTAACGCCTGCATTGACAGGAGAAAGTTTATTACGAACGACAGTCTCTGAAAGTTGAAGTTGAAGCCGGAGACGGTTGTTTTGTGTAGAGATTTTAATTAAATCATGGGATTTCGTTTATCGCGTAACGACAATTTGTATTTAAAAAGTTAATTTCCTGTAAGAAACCACGAATTATTATATTTTACACCTGATATGCCGGGTGGGACAACCATGGTGTTACCATGTTGTTTTGAAGCCATTTTTTTCCTTATTTTTATGACAGTTTTAATTTGGCTGTAGTGTAGTGAAGACATGAAAATTTTATTATGGATAAATACAATACTAGAAGAATGCAATGAAATTGCTGTGATGTTTTACGTAATTGCGAAACGCTGAAAATATTGTACATGTGGAGTAAAGTGTGAAGGAGTATCCAGAAATGTTGATTTGACGACGTGGTGTGTAACTAGGAATTTCTCCACGCAGTTATTTGTAAATGTTTTCTTGTTAGATTTAAATTGTTCAAGACCTATTGCCTACAGACAATTATAAGCAATAAGAATACTGTAATGTCATCATAAACCACGTCCATCAAGTTGACAGTTTTTATGCAAAATTAATAATGATCGGTAAAGCTTATTTTTATCTAAGTGATCAAGTGAAAATGCAACATAGCCATTTTTGGACAAGAGAGAATCCTCGCCACGTTCACCAAATACTTACGAGGGTTTGCTTTTTATCCGGAATTTAAAAAGTTTTATTCCGGATACGGTAAAGTTTGACATTATTGACTGTTTACGTAGGGTAGAGTGGGGCTAGTTGAACCTAGAGGCAAGTTGTGCAATCGAAATATCTCGAAAACCAAGCGCCAAAAAACAAAAGTGAAAGGGAAAAGAAGTGGTTATGGGAGGGGAATACATAGCGCGACTGTCAATTGTTGTCCAGTGCTCCGATAACATAAGAGAACGCTTTGTTTCTTTCGGCGTAAAAAATATTACAGGTCATCATGATTTTTCTACTATACTCGTATAAAAACACTTAATAAGAACCACGTAAGTACCTAAAGATTACTTAGTATTTTTTAGAATATAGATAGTTATTTATTTTTAACTCTTATAATTTTTCTAGAGCTAGTTGCGCAACGCGCGTTCAATGTTTGCTCAACTAGCCCCACTAGATGTTCATTGTAGAAAATCAAATTTTTCTTTAACCATCTTTTCTTAATAACCATCAATTAATTTGTGCATGTCATGATTCTATTAAAAGTTTATTAATTTAACAATGGCACACTAGAGGATCGTAGAACGGTCAATTCTCAATGGCACGCAATCATTGGTTAGCAATTAATTAAAAAAAATTAATTTACTTAAAATTTAATTCAGCTGCTTCCTTGCACTAGATTTGAGCCCAGCTGACGACGACTGTGAGGCCAGAAACCGGTCCTGACCGGTACTTGTCTCGACGTGATGGTGACGGCCGATTTGAAATGAGCAGAGATATATGTAGAGGTAAAAAACGCGAAGCAACAGACACAAAGAACTTAAAAATAGGTACGTGGAATGTGACCAGTATGTATGAGGCTGGTAAAGCCCACAATGTAGCACAGGAAATGAATAGATTGGACGTGGATATTTTGGGGATTAGTGAGACACGATGGCCAAGTGAGGGAATGACCAACATAGGGAACCATCATATAATATACTATTCTGGAAGCAAAGACACACGGCACAGAAATGGAGTAGCTTTTATGTTGAAAAAGGATCTGGATAAATCAGTATTAAACTTTGTCCCAATATCCGAACGAATTGCCTTACTACAAATGAAGTCAAATCACGCAACAATCAACATAATACAGGTATACGTTCCAACAGCGGATAAAGACGACCATCAAGTAGAACAGTTCTATGAGGAAATAGACGACACACTCAAACTGACTAAAAGAAAAGATGTAACAATTCTTATGGGCGACTTCAACGCGAAGATCGGAAGAGGGAAAGTAGAGAGGGTAGTGGGTAGCTACGGATTGGGTATACGCAATGACAGAGGGCATCGGCTAATTCAGTTTTGCCAAGAGAAAGATCTGGTGGTTGCTAATACGTTCTACAATCTCCCACCAAGACGACTATACACTTGGACATCGCCGCAAGATAGTGAAAATCATATAGTACGCAATCAGATAGATTATGTGATGATTAATCAGAGATTCAGAAATAGTGTAAAGTCAGTAAAGACTTACCCAGGTGCAGACGTAAATTCCAACCACAACCCCCTAGTGGCAAGGGTGAATATACAACTAAAGAAACCAGCTCAAAAGTCGAGACGAAAACAAATTGATCTCAACGGTCTTAATGACGTAACCATCAGAGAGAAAATAAAATTGGAGATAGACAACAATCTTAGCAACTTAAATATGTCGGAGGATAACAATAAGAATTGGGACGACTTTAAAACGGCACTAATGGAACCAACAGAAAAATACTTGAAGAGACCCAAACCTAAAAAAGAACAAGGTTGGATTACAAATGAGATATTAAACTTAATGAATACACGTAGGGAAAGCAAACACCAGCCTAACTATAAAAACATACAGAAACAACTTCGCCAGAAAGTCAGAAAAGCCAAAGAAATATGGTTTACTCAGAAGTGCGAAGAAATAGAGATCCTACAGAAAAAACACGACCAGTTCAATTTATATAAGAAGGTGAAGGACTTAACGGGGTATCAAAGGAAAAGAACAAGATCATTTTTAGTGGATGAGAAGGGTCTAATTATAACAGACATAAAGGATAAACTTGTAACATGGACGAATTACACGAAATCCCTTTTCGCGGACACACGATCAGGACAGTCAGGGGAACCGGCTGAAGAAGACAGTGGTCCAATAATAACAACTGCAGAAGACGGGCAAGGCAACAGGACCAGATAATCTACCAACAGAACTCCTCAAGCTCCTAGAGGACGAACATTTGAAAGTGTTACAGAGACTGTTTAATGAAATATACAGAACTGGTAAAATCCCAAAGGAGTGGCTTGTCTCCACGTTCATAACCATCCCTAAGAGAAACAAAGCTAATAAATGTGAGGATTACAGGACAATTAGTCTCATGGGACACACATTGAAATTATTTTTGAAGATCATACACCACAGATTATATTCAAAGTTAGAGGAACATATAGGCAACACGCAATTTGGTTTTAGAAAGGGCCTAGGAACGCGTGAAGCCCTGGTAGCATACAATATACTTATGCAACGAAGCCTGGATGTAAATAAAGATGTATACATATGTCTTATCGACTATAACAAAGCTTTCGATAATGTCAAACATGACATCATGATAAAATTGCTGAAAGACAAAGGTGTAGACACGCGAGATATAAGAATAATCTATAACTTATACTACAATCAGAAGGCAGTGGTAAGCATTGACAACTACAAATCAGAGGAAATTGAGATTATGAAAGGCGTAAGACAAGGATGTATAATGTCTCCAACATTGTTCAATTTATATTCTGAAAACATTATGAATGAAGCACTTGAGGATGAAACAGCCGGCATAATAGTGAACGGAATACCAATCAATAACATCAGATATGCTGATGACAGCATTGTAATGACAGAATCAATGGAGGACCTGAACAGAGTAATGGAAAAAGTAAGAAAGGCAAGCGAAGACCTAGGATTAAGCTTGAACACGAAAAAGACAAAGTTCATGGTCATTACAAAGAAAAACATCAATAATGCAGAATTGCGTATTCAGGGGGAGCAAATAGAACGAGTAAAAAAATACCGGTATTTGGGCACAACAATAAATGACAACAACGACAATACACCGGAAATTATTGCTAGAATAGAACAGGCAAGAAGTACTTTCGTAAGATTGAGAGGCGTCTTATGTAGCAAAGATTTGTCGCTGACTCTTAAACTAAGACTAATAAAATGCTACGTCTGCTCTGTACTCCTCTACGGAATGGAGGCATGGACATTAAACAAATATACACAGAATAAACTGCTATCCTTTGAAGTGTGGATGTACAGAAGGGTCTTAAGAATCGCCTGGACCAAGAAAGTAACAAACAAGGAAGTTCTGAATCGCGTGAATAAGGAAGAAAATGAGCTGCTGGCAGACGTGAAGCGACGTAAACTACAATATCTGGGTCACGTCATGCGCGGAGAGAAGTACCAACTGATACAAATAATTATGCAAGGAAAAATCCAGGGCAGGAGAAGCATCGGTAGAAGAAGGATGTCTTGGTTACGTAATTTGAGAGAATGGTACAACTACAACTCCAACCAACTGTTCCGAGCGGCAGTGT
This sequence comes from Cosmopolites sordidus, assembly GCA_031761425.1. Lineage (NCBI taxonomy): Eukaryota > Metazoa > Arthropoda > Insecta > Coleoptera > Curculionidae > Cosmopolites > Cosmopolites sordidus. The sequence goes on along the minus strand of JARFXV010000270.1, from coordinate 1,208,929 downwards.
CCAAGATCAAAATAGCTAACATGATTGCCAAACTCCGGACCGGAGAGGGGACATGAAGAAGAAGAAGAAGAGATATATGGAATTATTATAATGGAGGCAAGAACAAAATAATAGAAAATTTTATTTTCAAAACTTAAAATCTTCTTTAAAAATACACAAAAAAACTTAAAACTACTTTGTAAAAGTCTGTAATATGAGTTTACTTTTGGCGATTTACAAGACTATTTTGCTGAAAACACATTTCTATTTCAAACTCTGCGCTCAAAATGCCGTCTTCTGAATAGCTTCTACTTTCTAAAAATCCTTATTTGTATTTTATCCCTGTTATGGCATCATAAAAAGTAGGGAGGATTTCTTCTAACGGTATCTCTTCATCATCTGTTCTCTGGAATCTGGAATCTCGTTCTCCTCAGCTTGTTTAATATGTTATTGGGTGAGAGGCAAGTCATCGTCCTAATCGAACTCGCAAAGGGACGGCCATGCTTGTTTGAAACAATTCATAATTATTTTTTAAGACACCTGTTGTCAAGCTCTAAAAATCATTTCAATAGCATCAAACATATTTGATATTGATGTGCTATTTTCAATGTATTTAAGATTACTAATCATAAGCTATCGTTGATAATAAACTTTCAAACTTAATAACGCCTTGATGCATTGGTTGCAGAACATAAAAGTTGGTGGGAAAAATCCAGTTTAATGTTTTTTAAATTCATTGTATCAGCAAGCAATAATATTTACTCTTATCAGTTGTTTGTCCCATTATCTTCAATTTCGAAAATATCGGCTATTATCAACGTTCGCTTGTTTGCTGTATATGTAACATTGCTCACCCAAGAATAGTTAGTCTTTCCTTCGATAGTTTTGCCCCGCCACATGTTTCACACTTAAAGGTTGATTGTACGTTCTGAACCAAATTTGTAAAAAAGACCAAGGTCACCAGCGTTAACGAGCTCGCCTAGCGTCATAGTTTCTGAGATGTGAAATTAATCTTGATTCAAGCCAATCCATCGCATTATCCAGGTTTACACTCGCAGCTCCACGATGCATTTTACTAGAACTTATATTGTACTGCTTTCTGTATCTGTGTAACCAACCCGAAGCGCAAGAAAATCCAGCAACATTGAACATTTTCGCAAACTGTTCAGCCTTTGCCTGAAAAATGGATCCAGTAATTGTAGTATTCATGATTCTTTTATACGTTACTTTGTGATAAATATTTTTTTTTGTGATTGGTAAGAGTGATAACAAAGTATAAAACTCATTTATCTTGTTTCGAAACTGGATTTGCAGATGTCGACTTGTTTAGCACCACTTTCTATCTACTGAATTATTAAAAAAAATTCATTCATTGTCAAAGCCTTCCGAATCATTTTAGTGGAACTAACTTCGGTTGATTCATCAATGTTTAAAACGCATTTGGGTTTTTGAATAAAAAATAATTATCGATTTTTTTAGTTTATTATTATATATTAAGACTTTGTCATAAATAATATTAATAATCAATGCGAATTTTTTTAAAAAACTTGTTAAAATTAATTATAAGTGAATTAAAATGTACAACATTTTAAATACAATCACGTGACTACGAACGCGCCGCGATTGGCTGCTATGTTTGTAACGTCAGAATACCAGTGTTTTCCATCAGTAATGTCAACAGCTTCTATTCCTATATATACTGTCAAAATTATTGTTGGTTAAGTACAAAATAAAATATTATTGATTACTAATTTAGTTCAGTAATGTATGACAAAGGGTTCATAAAGGCTAATTCTGATAATGTACCTGCTGTGGATATTTTTGTGGTCACAGATTTTCTAAAAAAAAGACATTCGGTTCAATTCAGCTGAATTTTGAGGTGCTAAGGTATCGATGTAAGTTTTTTAAAAAATAATAATAATGTAAATGTAAATAAGAAACAAAATATTTCTATTAAATATAATTAAACTATTTGTAGGGTGTCATGAGAAAGTTACGGGGACAAGGCTATAGGTTTTCTTCAACTTAAACACAAAAATGGTATTTGCAGGGTAAAAGAACGTGTATGTTGAGAACATAAAGTTCGGAGTAAAGCTTATACAGTTACCTTGATTAATAATGAGAAATTAAGAAAAGTCCAAGAAACCCAAAATTTCACGATTGTGCAGCTTCAGCAAGTAATCAATACTCAAACAAAAAAAATAATATAATGTTATAAACAGTAATATTTTGTATATATTTAATGACAGGTGGTTGTAAACATGCATTAGCACTACTTATGTGGACACATCGGAGAAGTGAAGATCCAACACCCACTGAAAAACGTTAAATATTGAGTAACCAAAAGATATTTTCTAGTTTTGTAATTATTTTTGAGCAAAAAAAACAATAAAAATCATAATTAGAAAAACAAAACATATACATACTGTTTAAATCAATAATTTTATTTCAATAAAAAATACACTGTCAATATAAAACTTGACTCATCTAGGATAATATGGATACTATAATACAGTAGATTATAATATGTAAACTACATTAATAATCAATTCAGAATAAAACAATCACTATCCAAAATTATATAAATATTTGTTTGATTGTATTCATTGAAGTTTGTAATACTTTTAAATCACACTAAACTTTATTAACAATATTAAAAAAAAATCCACCCATACTACATTATTGCTTTAATTAAGGTTTTCACTATTTTTAAAACGATGGCGATTTTTTACCTTACATGTTTTACAAACCACCACATTAGACTCTTGATTTAATAATATTTGCGAATATAAATAAATTTGGCTGGTAACTGTCATGCATGACCAGCTAGAGATTTCCCAAATAAGAGAAGGCACCTAAACCATTTTTTTCTTTTGAGTGAAAAACTTATAGTCAAAGTGTGGGACTCTCCTGTTAAAGTGTACCCACTGGAAAACCTACTGTCAGCTTACTATCAGTCGTCAATGCCTATAATAAATTTCTAACCTTGGTTGTTTAAACATACCCTATCAAATGTTGTATATATACTCTATAAATATTTTAACTGTATATATATATATATATATATATATATATATATATATATATATATATATATATATATGTAATATTTTAACTTTCATAAGTATGACTTATATGTATGACTAAGACTTTTCAAATACGATTACCTTCCAAATCGGTAGTCGAATTTTGTTCTTGTCTGTTCTCGTCTAATTCTTGAATATTATTGTTCCTATTCTACAAAACTGACAATCTGTAGGGCTTTTTTATTGTTACTACCGTCAGTTGTGTTGCTACATCTAGATTCTTTGCGGACACACAGGAATATTCCTTCTTATAAATTTGGCACGTTAATTTGTTATCCCTACATGAATTAAATATTATAAATAAAAGTTATAAAAACGATTGTAAAAAACAAAACGAACCCTAATCTGATTTCATTCTGAACTTACCTTTGAGCCTCTATATCTTATGTAAAGATACATGAAAATAACGTCGAAAACAGCACCGAAAGCCTAAATAACAATTAAAAACAAGTATGTTTTCAAATCAATCGCAAACCAACAAAAGCAGTCAGAGATATAGGTTAAACCTATAAAGCGATGGCTAAGATGGAACTCCGAAACTCCGATTGTTTCGGAACGTCTGTTCAGAAAGAGGACGAATTGCCGCGAGCCGAACCGATTGGCCTTCGATACATTGTGTGAGGTCACAAATAGCTCCGATTGTTTTCGGGAATTGTCGGCCTGTTATTGGTACTTGATTTAAAAATTTATTTTCAGACCAATAAATTTGGTATGTTGTATCAAAAGTACTTAATAACGGAGTACGATATAAAAATGAATAAATCTACTGAATGCTTGATAATAATTGCTGGGACTTAGTTCTATGGTAAGTCCGTATATCCGTAGATACGCAATAAGCGTGTACGTTATAAGTGAGCTTTACCGAATGTATATATGTATATATATATATATATATATATATATATATATATATATATATATATATATATATATATATATATATATATATATATATATATATATATATATATATATATATATATACATATATATATATATATATATATATATATATATATATATATATATATATATATATATATATATATATATATATATATATATGGATAATTATTGATTTAACTAATATCAAAAAAAGGAAAAAAATGTTTTTAAGTTGGTATTAAAACAATCTGATTTCTTCATTGTGTTTTAAACGCTTTCGATCGCGAGGCGAGCCCTCACAAAAGTACGAACAGATTTCTCGAAGGCGAAACTTTTTCCAGGCGGTTTGGCGTCCTTAAATCGTTTCAAAGATGCCTTAAAATACAGACAGTCACCGTCTATAGGGAGAAAAAAACTTTTCTTTTGTTCTTGTCACTTTTAAAGATGCCGTAGCCGACTTTGCGCCAGAGATAATGGAAAACGGTAGAATGGGAGGTTTTTATGGGTCATTTGGAATTAAGTTTGTCGATAAAAGTTCTTTTCAAAAATGGCGCAAAACAAAATTTAATGAAACCAGAATTTGAAGAGAAAGAAAAACACGATAAACAAATTGACAGGTTTCGTATCATTGAGTAAATAGAATTGAGTTTGTCTCGGGGGCAAATTTTTGTTATTTTGTTTATCAATAAAAATCGGAAGTTTACTCTACATGGGAATTGAGTCCAAATAGTCTGATTTAAGAATATTAATATTGCGAAAACAATTTTATTGCTCCTATATAGACGAAAACTGAAAAAGTATATATATATATATATATATATATATATATATATATATATATATATATATATATATATATATATATATATATCTATATATATATATATATATATATATACATATATATATATATACATATATATATATATATATATATATATATATATATATATATATATATATATATATATATATATATATATATATATATATATATATATATATATATATATATATATATATATATATATATATATATATATATATATATATATATATATATATATATAATGATCATCATCATCAGCGCGTGTCGATCCACCTCTTCAGCAGCTTTCGAACTTTCACGGTCCTGGACTTTCCTCTGCCACTCTGGTCCAATATACTTAACGATGTCATCAATCCATCGTGCTTTCTGTTTTCTTATCCACTCCAGGATTGCCTTGGTCCATCTGTCATCCGATCGCCTCGGGCCTGTCCATCTTCCTTTCAATTACTTTACTCTTCCAATGATGTCACAGACTTTCGTTTGTTCCCTGATCCATGCGCAGCACTTTCTGTCTCGTCTTGTAATGCCACGCATACATCTTTGCATTCCCCTCTGTGCAACCCGAAGTTTTTGAATTGATTACGATGTGAGTGTCCAGGTTTCACTTCCGTATGTCATAACGGGTAGAACGCACTGATCGAAGATTTTTCTTTTCAGACAAAGTGGGAGACTGCTCTTAAACACAATGTTGAGCCTGCCAGCCACATTTAACACGCCGTTCCACCGTTCCCGGGCGTTATTCCCCTCCACTGAAATCCTCTGCCCAAGATATTTAAAGCTGTTCACAATTTCCAAATCCCTTCCTAAAACTGAAATTCTTCTATTCTGAGCGAAGTTATTGAACAAAACCTGACCCTTTTTCAGGTTTATTTCAAGCCAAATGATTTGCCAGCCCTTTGCACTTCTTGTATGCGTCTTTGCAGCTCCTCTTGGTCGTGTGAAAGGAGAACGATATCATCTGCAAATCTAAGATGGTTTAAGTTTGATCTTTATACCATCCTGTTCTCAATCCTGTTTACGGAATACTTGTTCAAGGCCAGCCGAGTAAAGAATAGGCGATATTGCGTCACCCTGCCGTATACCTCGTTCTACATTAATTCCCACTTCAAGATCATCAAGGTGAATTGTCTTTGTGTCAGTTTTTTAATATTCTTTTAGAGATTATCTTAGTGAAAACTTTGTACATTACTGATAGGAGGCTTATTGGACGGTAGTTCTTTAAATCTTTCCGTGCTCCCTTTTTATGTAAAATTATTGCTTCTGCATTTTTCCATAAGTCCGGTACTTTTTGTTCTTTGAAGCATTTTTAGTATAATTTGCCAGTGCTTTATCTAACGTCCGACCACCATCTTTTAGCATTTCGACAGTTACACTGTCCTTTCCTGGAGCCTTGCCATTTTTCATCGATTCTATAGCATTTGTTGACTATTCTATAGCAAGACGTGACCTACAAAGGGATTGGCCAAGATGATTAAAGATCGACTAGAGAAATACCATAACGAACAAATAGGGGAATACCAAGGAGGGTTCAGGGCAGGAAGATCAACAACCGACCAGATATTCATCATGAAACAGATCCAACAGAATACTAGAGCTTACATTTGTTGTTCATAGATTATCGGCAAGCATATGACTCCGTTAGCAGGGAAAAGGTGTTCCAAGCAATGAGACAGCTGGGAGTCCCGGAAAAGTTGAGGAAGTTGGTGGAGATGACTGTCAGAAGAACAATAAATAAAGTTATAGTCGATGGAGCAATATCTGAGGAGTTCATTGTAAAGAAAGGACTGAGACAAGATGATCCACTGTCAACAGTTCTGTTCAATCTGGTGCAGGAAGTGATTCTGAGGGAGAGTGGCATCAATACCAAGGGGTTAATATGTGGTAACAGACACCAATGCTTGGCTTATGCCGACGATATTGTATTGATTGCGAGATCCAAGGAAGAAGTAGTAACGGTTTTCAAGATGTTGGAAAGAAATGCGAGAGAATATGGCCTAACAATTAACGAGAACAAGACCAAATATATAGTAATGAAATATAGCACCAGAGGACTCTCCCCTAATTTAGTCATTGATTGTGCAGTAAATAAGAAGTATACAATAGAGAAAGTGGAACAAGCTGAATATCTGGGAGTAACAGTAACGAGTAAAGGAGATGAAGAAAAGGAAATAGAGAAACGACTAGTGAAAGGAAGCAAAGCTGCAAAGAATATAACAAGAGCAGCAAAAGTAAGATTGTACCAATCAATACTAAAGCCCACGGTTACCTATGCGTGCGAGACATGGACGATGACGACGAAGGAAGAAACTAAGTTGTAAGTCTGGAAGGGAAAAATATTAAGGAGCATTTTTGGAGGAGTTAAAGTTCAGAATGAATTTAGAAGAAGAACAAACAAAGAAATAGAAGAACTGTTCAAAAAACCAAACATTGTTCAGGTGGTGAGAGCGCAGCGAGCTAGATGGCTGGAGCACATAGCGAGGATGTCCAGCGGGAAATGGGTTAAAGGAATTCTGATGAGAGGCGAAGGGAGAAGGGGAAGAAGATGGCGACCGAGGAAGAAGACCGAGGATGGATGAGGTGTTAAATGATTTGAGGAAAGTAGGAGTGAGGGATTGGAAGACTGATGCTTTGGACAGAAAAAGTTGGAAAAGAAGGTGAAAGAACTCGAAATCAAGGGCCACTAGGCCTGTAGAGCTGAATATTATAGACAAATTTCGAATAGTCTAGATCAGTGAAGAAGAAAATAGTGCGGCTGAAGATTTTTTTTGCTTTCCCCTTACTCATTTTTACAGGAGGTGAACCAGAAAAATGAGTTAAAGGAAAGAAACTGAACGGAAATAAAATATGGTGTCTTGCTCTGAAAAATTGTTTGCTGTGATAAATGCTCTCTCTCACGACCCGCCACTGACATTTTATTACAAATGTTTAATAAAACAGAATTTATATTGGTTAATTCTAAAAACAGACGGAAAGATAATCAACCGTTTCAAAACAATAACGGAAATATAGAAAAGCCAACTCTTATGGTATCTACATTGGATTTAATATTTTGTGTGATATCAGATAATGTAGCGAAAGACACTGAAATCGCAAGCCCAACAATTTGTGCTCAATGTTTATGAGTATTTCGAAATAGAAAAAAAGGCATGGAAAACCTTTAGAGCCTCTTTTAACCATGCAAGAGGAAAATAATTTTTAATTTGATTATGTTTTATTTATCTTGCATTATCATATCCTAATATTTTTTTAGAGAGTTGCAGCATCATTAAATACATCAACAAAAACTATTCCATTAAGAAAAGGAAAAAAACAGAATCTAGTTATGTCTTCTCCTGGAACAAGCAATCCTCGCGCAAAGACCAAAACAGCAGACTTACCCGAAAGAAGCAAAATTAAAGTTTCAAATAGAATAGATAAAATAAAGATTTTCAATAATACCAAAATAATTTCACGCATTGTTTTGACCAATAACAAAACCATTTCACTCATTGGCTACTTCCCTAAAATTTCGTGTTAACTTGAGATTGCCTTTTACAATTTTATGACACATATTCTAAATTTTACGTGAAAGTATCGATTTATAACAGAACGTTTTATAATTTCATGGTATAAATATATACAAATAATATACACCATAAACACCAACTACATCCATTATGAAAATTAGCACTAATTTGAATAATAATTTTTGATTTGATTCATATGGATAAAATTGACGACGCACGAGTAATCTTTCGGCAGTTCAACTGCACATATTGCACAACAAAATAAAGATAATGTTCTTATTGTAGCCTCATATAAAATATAATTGGAGAATGAAAAAATGTCGTTGGAAATTTCCATAAATTCGACAAAATAAAAACAATTTTTAGGCTTCGGAAATTGCGTTATCTTAATTCGCTATTTACGCTATAAAAATACCTTATTACGACAGCTATTGAATTATTTAAATGAAGATCCTCGTTCGGCACGAAAATTTTCACCGAACAGAAAAAAAGAGACAAAAGTTGACAAGGTGTACGTCGATGGCTGTAAGATATTTTTTTCCCCTTTTAAAACGGTCCCTATTTTATTATAAATAATGGCGGATTATTGTAAGTGGTTGAGAATTTTATCGAATTTTGAATTTATGATGAGGGCAGGGGTCGTGGATAAATTTATGTCAAGAAATAATCGAGGCATGGTTAAAAAAAGTAAATTTCAATTTCGGATTTTTCAATGGTATAACACTGTAGATGATTATAAAACATATCATTTTATACAACAGTTACTTTGAAATATTGTGATTTAGTGTAGCTATTGCAAAATTTAAGTACTATTTACCGTGTTGTATGCGGTCTAGGGTTATATTAGCGTCTGGGTGACCCACAGGATGCAGGGCGCCAAAGTGAGCAGCAGTATATCGATTATATACCAGGTATGTAAGTATGAAACAAGAATTTTTGTACAGAAAACACAGGTTTATTGTACGAAAATCCAAAAATAAAAATACTTTATTCGAAGTATAACAGCTAACTATACATTTTTCCCACTTGTCTGGCAATTTGTGGATGCTACGTCAAAGAAACTTTTGCTCTTTTGAGGCAAACCAGTCGTAGATGCATTTTCGTAATAAGTGGAGCGTTGCTTAGCAAGTGCGTGTCCCATTGATGAAAATAAGTACTAATCAGATGGAGCCAAGTCTGGTGAGTAAGTCGCATGCGAAAGTATTTTCCAACTAAACGCCTCAATCGTCTCGATGACCAGTTTTGTGATGCTACATTGCGATGAAGCAAAAATAACAGTGTGTTGCCTTTTTTGATATTTTGGTAGTTCGTTGTCGATCGTTGTCGGTATCGTGCAGTATTAACCGTGTTGCCAGGTTTTAGCAGCTCATAATAGATTACATGTTTCTGATTCCACCAAACACAGAGCATTGTCTTCCATCCATACCGATTTGGCTTTGTAGTCGATGTCGATTGTTCACCTGGAGTTACCCATGATCTTTTACGTTTAGGATTCTCAAAATGTATGCACTTTTCATCCCCAGTCACAATTCGATAGAGAAATGACTTTGTTTTGTATCTAGTAGCATTTCGCAAGTGGTTTTTCAACAATTTTCTTGCTGTCTTTCATGCTGCCTGCTTCTGGAGTCACATTTAATTAATCCGCATGTTGTTAATGCGTTTAAGCGTTATCCTAATCCAACAATGCTTGCAATTTGCTGTCTTCAAACTATTTCGGTAGTTTTTCATTTCTCGCGTCAAAATCGCCATTTTTGAATTTTTTTAACCATTCGAAGAACTGTGATTTATCAAGAACATGTTCACCATGAGCATGTCACCATAAGCATGTTACATTGTAAGCTTCGATAAGCATTCGATGCGATTCTGCAGCAGTTTTCTTCTAATGGTAAGAGAAAGTCAATGCTTGTATGCTCAAGCGTAGGTTCGGACTAGATTTTAATATTCGATATTTCTTTGTCTCCTTTAAAATTGATTTTATGTCACGTTTGTAGGTGGTGTTGGAACAGAGCGTGAACCGTATCGGCATGTTCTGGGGTTGGTAAAGCAAAGATACGATGAGTAATTCAAAGCAGTTAGTCGTTTATTACTGAAAAAGTGGACTGTATATTATAAAAAATGAAAAACTGAAGTGCTCCGGTCAAAATCTCTATAATATTATCGATGTTCTTTGATGCTTTCTAGGGGGCGCTGCTGGTACACCATACAGGACCGGGGTGAGAGTTATTTACTGTGCATTATAGTCCGAAACAGAGCGGAAGTGGTGTGTTAGTTTTTTAAGTTGTTTTGATGTTCCTGTATTCTGGCCGAGATCCAGATCCGTCTGTTTGTTTGACCTATGTAAGTTCTGTGGCAGTCGGAACAAGATATGCTATGTACTGTCTGATTTTGTCCTTGGGGTTTTTAGAATGTTTCCAACAGTTTCGTGCGGCTTGTACTGTTTTTATGTTTTTTATTAGTAGTTTGCCTATTCCATCAGAGATTCCTTTTACGTATGGTAGCAGGACCTTTGATGAATTTGGTTCTGGATCCTCTATTGTTTTTTTGTTTGGGTTTCTTGACGGTGAATGACCTTCCAGATGCAATTTTCTGAATATTCATTTTGTCTAAATAGTTCCTCGTAGTTGTTCGCTACTGCTTGGATTTGAGAAGGATAATGATCGGATTTTGCGTTGATGTAACGATCGGGGTGAGTTGGCTTTCTATACACTGTGTGTTCGAGGGTGCCAGAAAGTTCAACTTCAAGGGTGAACTGTATTCCGGAGTGGATTTCGTTCAGTTGGGTTAGGAAGTTGTTCAGAAGTTTGCTGTATATATATATATATATATATATATATATATATATATATATATATATATATATATATATATATATATATATATATTTTTTTTTATTTATTCCCAGTTATATGAAGATCAGAGCCAGTCAGGGACAGCAATACCCACGGAAGAACAATATATAATACCAGATATCCTAGTGGAGGAACTAACAAATGCTATAGAATTGATGAAGAACGGCACGGCATTACCATCCAATAAGCCTCCTATCAGTGATGTACAAAGTTTTCACTAAGATAATTTCTAAAAGAATATTAAAAAAACTGAATGACGCACAACCAAGAGAACAAGCAGGATTCAGAAGTGGATTCAGTACAATGGATCACATCCAGGTTGTACAGCAGGTTATAGAAAGGCACAACGAATACACCATGCCACTGTGCTTGGCTTTTATCGACTACGAAAAAGCATTTGATTCCATCTCAAAGCATGCGATAATGGATGCACTGCTTAGCCAAGGTGTAGAGAGAGTCTATGTAAACCTATTAGAATCGATATATGATGGAGCTACAGCCACAATTCACCTTGATGATCTTGAAGTGGGAATTAATATAGAACGAGGTGTACGGCAGGGTGACGCAATATCGCCTATTCTTTTCTCGGCTGGCCTTGAAGAAGTATTCCGTAAACTGGATTGGGAACAGGATGGGGTAAAGATCAATGGTGCAAACTTAAACCATCTTAGATTTGCAGATGATATTATTCTCATATCACAAGACTCAGAGGAGCTGCAAAGACGCATACAAGAACTGCAAAGGGTTGGCGAACCATTTGGCTTGAAAATAAACCTGAAAAAGATTCAGGTTATGTTCAATAACTTCGCTCAGGACACACGAATTTCAGTTTTAGGAAGGGACTTGGAGATTGTGGACCACTTTATATATCTTGGGCAGAGGATTTCAATGGAGGGGTATGCCGCCCGGGAGGTGGAATGACGTGTTAAATGTGGCTGGCAGACATTTAGCAGGCTCAACATAGTGTTTAAGAGCAGACTCCCACTTTGCCTGAAAGAGAAAAGTCTTGGATCAGTGCGTTCTACCTGTTATGACATATGGAAGTGAAACCTGGACACTCACATCCCAATCAATTCAAAAATTTCGGGTAGCACTGAGGGGAATGGAAAGATGTGTGCTTGGCATTACAAGACGAGACAGAAAACCCTGGGTATGGATCAGGGAACAAACAAAAGTCTGTCATATCATTGGAAGAGTAAAGCAATTGACATGGAGATGGGCAAACCATATAGCGAGGCGATGGGATGGCAGATGGATCAAGGAAATCCTGGAGTGGATACCGTTTGATTGCAAACGCCCGCAAAGATGACCGAAAGCACGATGGACTGATGACATCGTTAAGTACATTGGACCCGAGGGACAGAGGAGAGCTCAGGATCGTGAAAGTTGGAAGCATGCTGAAGAGGCCTTCATCCTGCAGTGGAACGACACAGGCTGATGATGACGATAATGATACACTCTAGTAATAGCATGATACTTTTATTTGGTTTCAGAAAATAATTTAAAATCAGTTTTAAATACCACAACAAAGAGGATGTTTACGTGACAATAACTTTTTTTTGGGGGAACTCGATAAGGGCTATTTTAAAATTCTATATAAAAAAACTGGATAGGAATTTCGATACGCGTGATGGGAATTATGAGTGCTCTCTTGTAAAAAGTTGCGAAACAAAATAACGACCTTTATCGGATCGGCAAATATTATGCAAAAAGACGAAGGCTTGTTAAAAGTTTTCGCTTTTGTTTCGGGCATTCGATATCTTTAAACGGCATTTGTTTTCGGATCACGTTGAGATGTGGCCAACTTGTGAAAATATGGGAGGTGGAAAATTATAAACAACTTTCTTTGTAGGGAAAGCAAAAATAATTCATACATATTTTCATGAAAATTTGACGGGATTAAGTAAAAAACTTTGGTACTTCTGAAGAATATGTTAGGGAGTAAAGTTTTTTTCCATGCCTTGATATTTTGGAAAACCGGAATGGAGGTATTTGTACAACCAGTTATTATAAAAAATGATACACATTTTAATTTGTGAAGCTGATTTGGATTAACCAAAAATTAACAAAAAACAAATGGAGCACGTATAACTAAATTTTGGAATGGGGATAGGGAAATGTCGCAACCAAAAATTTTACATTTCTTAGTATCATACACACACTTTGGTGTCTAGAAATAAGAGTGTAAATGTCAGACATCAAATCTTCCTTTCATTTTTTAATTTTCTAGTGCCAATGTGCCTTACCTATCTATCTATCTATCAACCAACAAAAAGTGCCTGACTTATGGAAAAATGCAGAAGTGATCCTTTTACATAAAAAAGGAGCACAGGAAGATTTAAAGAACTACCGTCCAATAAGCCTTCTATCAGTGATGTACAAAGTTTTCACTAAGATAATTTCTAAAAGAATATTAAAAAATCTGAATGACGCACAACCAAGAGAACAAGCAGGATTCAGAAGTGGATTCAGTACAATGGATCACATCCAGGTTGTACAGCAGGTCATAGAAAGGCACAACGAATACACCATGCCACTGTGCTTGGCTTTTATCGACTACGAAAAAGCATTTGATTCCATCTCAAAGCATGCGATAATGGATGCACTGCTTAGCCAAGGTGTAGAGAGAGCTTATGTAAACCTATTAGAATCGATATATGATGGAGCTACAGCCACAATTCACCTTGATGATCTTGAAGTGGGAATTAATATAGAACGAGGTGTACGGCAGGGTGACGCAATATCGCCTATTCTTTTCTCGGCTGGCCTTGAAGAAGTATTCCGTAAACTGGATTGGGAACAGGATGGGGTAAAGATCAATGGTGCAAACTTAAACCATCTTAGATTTGCAGATGATATTATTCTCATTTCACAAGACCCAGAGGAGCTGCAAAGACGCATACAAGAACTGCAAAGGGCTGGCGAGCCATTTGGCTTGAAAATAAACCTGAAAAAGAGTCAGGTTATGTTCAATAACTTCGCTCAGGACAGAAGAATTTCAGTTTTAGGAAGGGATTTAGAGATTGTGGACAGCTTTGTATATCTTGGGCAGAGGATTTCCATGGAGGGGAATACCGCCCGAGAGGTGGAACGGGGTGTTAAATGTGGCTGGCAGGCATTTGGTAGGCTCAACATAGTGTTTAAGAGCAGACTCCCACTTTGCCTGAAAAGAAAAGTATTCGATCAGTGCGTTCTACCCGTTATGACATACGGAAGTGAAGCCTGGACACTCACATCGCAATCAATTCAAAAACTTCGGGTGGCACAGAGGGGAATGGAAAGATGTATGCTTGACATTACAAGACGAGACAGAAAGTCCTGCGCATGGATCAGGGAACAAACAAAAGTCTGTGACATCATTGGAAAAGTAAAGCAATTGAAATGGAGATGGGCAGGCCATATAGCGAGGCGATGGGACGACAGATGGACCAAGGCAATCCTGGAGTGGATACCGCTTGATCGCAAACGTCCGCGAAGAAGACCGAAAGCACGATGGACTGATGACATCGTTAAGTATGTTGGACCCGAGTGGCAGAGGAAAGCCCAGGACCGTGAAGGTTGGAAGCATGCTGAAGAGGCCTTCATCCTGCAGTGGATCGATACGGGCTGATGATGATGATGATGATATCATAAAACTGATACAATTTTTGGTTAAACTAAGAGATATTTTTGTCGTTTTGTTAAAAAACGATTGTTATCAGTTAGTTTCAGGCAATTATCCTAAAACTAGTTAGTAAGAAATTTGAAAAGGAACGAGGTATTGATTAAAAAGAAGAATATTTAAGTTTTCGTAAAATATGTGAATTTGCATATGGTAGCTCGACAAGCCTAACTGACTCATGTCTTGGTTGATTATTTTTCGCCATTAGTTCATATTTATTTCATTTTTTTCCTGTTAGTTGTCATCATCATGATCATCATCATTCAGCCATAGTATATTCATTGCAGGACGAAGGCCTCTTCAGCATGTTTCTAACTCGTGCAGCCTTGAGCTTTCTTCTGCTATTCGGGTCCAATGTACTTGATGATATCATCAGGCCATCGTGTTTTCGATCTTCTTCGTGGACGTTTATGGTTAAGCGGTATCCACTCCTGAAATGCTTTGATCCCTTTATGGGAAGCTCTATCAGAAAAGAAAACATGTTGAAGGCGATATTAATATTTTAGCATGGAGAGCATGTAAGAGGACCACGACCATGATATTTGTCAAGTATAATTCGATAAATGACATATTAGGAAGCTTCAGAGGTTTGTGTTGAGTTACTTATTTCATCATCATTTCACCTGAATAATAATCGGATACCATTCGACTATATACTTAATTCTTCATTATTTCCGTTTAAGATGGATTATTCTCCTCAAAAAATTGTTATATACCTGATGATATTATACAACATCCTTTCTCCCTATGTCATTCTTAACATTGCGTTATAAGTTATGATAAAAAACAATCAAACCATTTGAGTTTTGTTTAAAAAATATTGATTTTGCTGTCATATCAATAACAAAAAAGTTATTTATTTATCGCCGTTTGTCCTTGGGTGGTTATAATTTATATTTATGTAGCTTTTTACACTGTGTAGAAAATGGGGCCCAAAACAATAGTTAGTTATTTGAAATGGGATAACCTCAAAAGTGGTTACCATATTCACTTTCATTTATAAATATTCATCTGAATATTTATACAGATTGTGAATAAATACAAAAAAAGAGGATGTAAGGTTCTTGGAGTGAAGACGTTATACAAACAGCAATCAATTTATGCAAAGCTGGAGAATCCATCAAAGGAAGAGCCAAAAAGTAAGAGTCAGCATACGCTATCTTATACAGGCACGTCAAAAGTCGAACTGCTTCTCCACAGCTTGGCTGATTCCGTCCAGTTTTTAGTGAGGATCAAGAAATAGAGTTAGTGGTTTACCATAAAGACATGGATGCGGTGTTCTATGGACTTATTCGCGATAAAGTTAAGAATTTAGCGTTCGTATACGCAAAAAGTAACAAGCTGAAATATCCAGAAAGTTGGTATAAATATGAAAGAATTGGAGTTGATGATTTAAAAGACTATTTGTTCCGTCATATTGACTTAATCCTGAGAAGCCCAGAAGCAACATCTGTTGCCAGGGCAAAATGATCCAATCGAGGCGAAGCAAGGCGAAATTTTTAACTGAATTTTGAAAGATGGTTCAATTCTCCCATCTGTGCAAGTCTCCCCGACTCCCTGTAAAAATAACCTTTACGACCAGGGATTCATTAGCACTCAATATTACTTTCCTCTTTTAAGTGCTTTTAAATTTCTACAGTTAGAAAGTAGTTTATCATCAGATTGAGAATCATTAACAATTGTACTTATATCAATAGGTTCAGTGGTTGTATATTGTTTCAGAGCTAAAAATAAGTGGAATTGGTTGGGATTGAAAAACATACCAATTTTTAAAATTAAACGTGGAAGATACTGGGCTTTGTATAGGTAGATAGAGTGATTTATTGCGTCGTGGTTTTTCTTCTAAGTATTTACCATTATCAATTCCAAAATTTTTTTTGTTATACCATTCGCGACGCATTATTCACCTCTTAAAAAGAGAAAAAAAAAAACATAAATAATGAAATTCATGCAAACTATTGATATAATCGTGACATTATAACGTTCTGTCGACAAAAAAATATATCAACAACTAACCTCTCGACTAAAATGTTTTTATTAGTGGAAACAGGCACTTTGCAACATGCTAACCCATCGTTTTAGATCGGGGACATTATAGTTTTGGACTTTTTAAAATTTTAATTTAGCACCAGACACATCATCTTCTGTAATTTCAATTTTGAAAATGTACTTTTAACAGTACTTTAGATAGCAGAATGAAAATGTTTATACTCCTTATGTGTGCTGTCTCTAGCCGAATGTTTTGATACCTTCCAAGGAAAAAGGCTAATTGTGATGTTGGAAACCACATTATGAAGGGTAAAACAGGACATTTACTTATTCCTTACATTCTGTCGTAAGAACTAAACTTATTCAAAGGAACACGAAGGTTGAGCTCTATAAAACATTCATTTGGTTAGTGGTCGTGTATGGCTGTGACACCCTGTCAAGGAAAACGGAAGATATGTTTATAGTATTTGAAAGAAAAGAACTCAGAAGAATATTTGTTGCTGTGAATGATGATGGATTTTGGAGGATTATATATAACTTCGAACTCAATCATACAAACGTCTGCATATTGTAAATTATGTGAGGGTTTTAAAAAATCGTAATGTTGATATTTGAGATAAGTGAATCATGTTCGATGATGCGAGAAAGCCGAATACCAAGGAAAATCATCGAGGGGAGAGTAGGGGGTAACGGAAAAAGAAGTAAATCAAAGGTACGATAGCAGCACAATGTAACAAGAGATAATGAAGAATTTCTGTATATGAATAACCAGCAAGGGGCTGCTAAGATTGAAGAGGATCAAGATCCACTTACGGGCTGCAATGCCATATGAAGAAGAAGAGAACTATTTAATCCTATAATTAAATAAACTGTTTACTCAGTTCATTTAATTATAATTTTTATGAGAATCAAAAATGGATGATCCCATAAAACAATCGAAATGAAATGATCGGTTTAAACACTGATAAAAAAGAAATTTTTTACGCTGATGGAGATGTGAAAGTCTCGATTATATTGAATTTCCAACATATTTTTCCCAGTAAAAAATCATAAATACAAGTTTACGACACGGAAAATGGAAGTGGAGGGTGAGAAAAATCGGGGGAGTGCCGGCGAAGTGCGTAAAATTATATTTTTATTACGTACGTCAGGTCCCGTTCTCGGTCCAACTTGTAACACGTGCTCGCTCCGATTACTTAAATCTTTTTTTCTGGTTAAATAAGATACGTGAACCAATCTGGACGGAGTTTTTATTGCGATATTTTTACGATGTCACGTGGAGGATACACGTGAATTAGAAGTGGAGACAAAAACGGAAAAAATAAACGGAAATGGAAACGTGACCGGCAGGCCACTTCACGTTGACGCAATTCTGATGGCTAAGAAATATCGCACAAATTTTATGTTTGTTATTTCTTCGAAGGGGCAGAATAACAATAAGCTTGTAAAAAATATCTCGTTAAAGTTTCCAAAAAGTTTGCGAAGTTATTGTTTTATTTTTTTTATTGTTTCGAATTTCACAGGGATAAATCTAATGATAACGGAAGATACGAGGGTTGTATGATAGGTACCTGGCCTTGACAAGAAAACACATTTTTACGTGTAAAATTTATCTCCTTTCATGTTCGTTACACTTAGTTCAAGATTTTTCTATCCCCTATAAAAAATACGATTGCTCCAACCCTTCGAAATAAGTGTTTGGTGATTGTTCTTTGGTATCTGGTGTGCTGTGATGAATCCAAGTTTCGTTAACAGTTATGAACCAACACCAAAAATCATTCCAGTTGCGTTTTGTTGACTGTGTGTTTATTGTCAATTGTGAGCATCGGACATCGATCTTGCGGAAAGCTTTTTCATATCCAAATGGCTAAACTCGAAGAGATTTACCACTAAACATCAAATCACCTTTTTGAAATTCTCGACGCATGTTTTGCAAACAATGTTAGCATCATCAGGAGATGATTTAATCTAATTCTAAAACTAAACCATGTTCTATTTATATGATAACCGTACTTAATGAAATATATAAAAATCATGATCTGCAAAGTTTACTGAGCGTTATATTAATATTTGATAAAGTTGACTGAACGAAATAGGTCCATTATCCCGGAATCGGTTCACGGTGTTCTTACATGAATCTGTTTAAATTGTTGTTTAATGTAAATGTTTAAATGCCTTCATATGCATACAGAGCCCTATTGTTATTTACACATTTAACCAGTTTTAAATTACTATTATCTATATTGTGGTCTATATGTTGCATGCTGAGCAACACTAGATTTTTCATTTCTCCCATATCTAATGTGGGCAATGTGTTTTCTCGCTAATATCTCGCTATCTCGCTAATCTCGGTAATATGAATCTTTCATGTTGATCTACTTTATCCTTTGGATTAGTCAGCACTTGTCAGCACTTATATGGTTTGTACACAACCTTAATGTCCACTTTTTTCAAAAGTATTACCATGAATTTATTTTTGTTGTCCTTTTTTATTTTTGTGTCCTTTTGAAAAGTCGAAGATTCTTTCAATAATTTTCTAAACTTATGTTTCCTAATTAATTTAGCTCCCATATTCTTATTATAACGACTCACTTTGGATACCTCCGTAATTAATTTTAATTCTTTGTTATAATTATCTTTGTTTAAAGGAAAATTGATTCATCTATTTACCATAAAAGTTAAAGCCTCCATCTTATTTTGGAAGCTATGATTCGAATCGTTAGGAAAGTATCTCGAAGAGGTGGTGTTTTGCTAATAATATCAAAATCTAACCTATTGATATTGTTTCTACTGACTAAAACATCCAGAAATGTTAAACTATCGTTGTTTTCGAGTTCATACGTGAATACTTTATTTGGGATTTACTATTTAAGTTCTTAATAAAATCATCTAAGTTTTAATTTTTTCAATCGAAAATTGCAAAAACGTCATCTATATATTTTAACCACACCTTCGGAAGGTAAGTGGATTCATCTTTCGCGTTTTTACTCATGAATAAGTTGGCTAAGAATGGTGACAGAGAATTGCCTATTACCGTTTCTTCTTGTTGTACGTAGAACATGTTATTAAGCTAAAAACAATTTTTCAATAAGAAATTAACGTTTAAATTAACTAATGTAAAACATGAATGTTGGTGCACTTTCCCAAGAAATATATTCACAGCAGATAACTAAGCACATAACTAAACTCATTAAAAAAATAAAAAGAAAATGACCAGTCGAATGAACATATTCGAGAAAAGAGTATCAATATGTTTAACACAGACGTTCGACAATCAAGAACTAGATCTCTTAAATAAAGGCTTTAATTTTGCTTTACTAAGTAAAATTGCAAAAAAAAATTCAAATAAAAGTCAAGATATACCAAATATTTCTAAGATTGTCAAGTGTCTGCGAGAGGAGGATTGTTTGTATTTAAAAACAGATAAGGGAAATAAGATAATAATACGATATGTGGATGACGTTTTTGCAATTTTCGATTCGAAAAATGAAAAATTAGATGATTTTATTAAGAACTTAAATAGTAAATTCCAAAATATAATATTCACGCATGAACTCGAAAACAACGATAGTTTACCATTTCTGGATGTTGTAGTCAGTAGAAACAACAAAAATAGGTTAGATTTTGATATTTTTTTAGAAAAAACACCACCATCGAGATACTTTGCTAACGATTCAAATCATGACTTCCAAAATAAGAGGGCTAGTTTAAATTTTATGATCAATAGATTAATTCTTTTATGGGAATCTTTGGTGTGATACACTAAACTTGAAGAGATTTACCACTAAACACCAAATCACATTTTTTAGAACTTTTCGACGCGCGTTTCGCTAACCATGTTAGCATCATCAGTAGATTATTTATCCTAATTCTAAAACTAAAATATATTCTGTTTATATGAAAACCCTACCTAACGAAGCGTGTAAAAATCATGAACCGTGAAGTTTACCAAACCTTACATTAATAATTGAAAAAGTTGACTGAACGGGATAGGCCCTTTATCTCGGTTCATGATTTTCTTACATTTTTCTATTTGAATGCTTTCCTATGCATGCAAAGCCCTATTATTATTAACACTTTTAATTAGTCTTAAATTACTAATATCTATATTGTGGTCATGTTCGATTGCATGTTGGACTACACAAGTTTTTTCACTTCTCCCATATCTAATGTGGGTAATATGTTCTTTATATCTTGCCAATATGTATATTTTTGTTTGCCCAATATACCTTCGATTACAGTCTTGACAACTAATTTCGTAAATCCCCGACTTTTCATGTCGTTCTACTTTATCCTTTGGATTACCCAGAACTTCTCTTAATTTATTATAGGGTCTGTACACAACCTTAATGTCCACTTTTTTCAAAATTTTGTCTAGCTCTTTTGTTAATTGGGCATCAAATGGTATTACTATGAATTTATTTGTGTTCTGATCCTTTTGAAAAGTCGAAGATTCTTTCAATAATTTTCTGAACTTATGTTTTCTAATTAATTTATCTACAATGTTCTTACTATAAATATTCATTATTATAAATATTAATATATAATTAATTATTAATTATTAATCAATAGATTAATCAATTTTTCTTTAAAGAAAGATAGTTATAATATTCCTAATCTTTCTTTGCCTATTCACATTACATGTTCCAACCATCACAACTGTGTCTGTCTCATGCTTGTTTCTACATAGGTAATATTTAGAGTTTTCTAGGATATTTGGTTTTTTATTTTGTTTTTTCTTGATTTTGCTATATCTTTCTTAGGAATCTCATGGTAGCATTTGTTAGTCTATTTTTTCAATTTTGTTTTATTTCATTACGTTGAACATGATTTTTTTTGGTTTGTCTATGGAAACTTTTTCTTTCGATGGTAAATAATCATCCTGTATTTGAAACATCCTTGTTATTTTCATTATCAAAATTTTCTTTACTATTATTCTTCGATGCTTAGGATTATTGAATATATTAAAGAGGATTAGGATCATCGTACATAAAGAAAACTTTGTAATATCTACAAGAAATATTAAACAACAGATTTTGAAACTTCAGAAAAGCTTTGTATGTCCATGTGTTAAACATTTTGCCGCAACGTCACTGACACAAAGTATACTAAAATGTCGTCGGCTTTACTTTATCTTGAAACTTTACTATTGAAAACATTCTTTTCTAGTTCTAAGCATTTTACTTTGTAAATTATAAATTAAAAAAAAATAGTAATCCTAATATTTAATAAATTTGACAGCGAGTGCATTAAACAATTTTATAAAAAGTTCATATTTTAAGCTCTCTTACCAGGATGCATATTTCGCATAAATGTTGTCATACCTGAAATTAAAAAAAATCTATTATATGGGGTATTATTGATATCATATTAAATAATTAATATTTTTTAAAATTCGTGCGTTAAAAAAGCAATAGTAATCACATTGGTTAGAGATAAGCAGTTACAATGCTGCGGATTTTGACTGCAATAATATTCATATAATAAAGGTATTATTGATATACAATACTAGTATATAAACTATACTATACAATATATACAACTATACAATAAAATTATACAATAAAAATCTCGTCTGTACATTTGTGGATTTCAAAAAATCATATGCTTTTATTGACCGCGAATCTTTATTACAAATCTTAAAAGAACAAGGACTAGATCTGAAAACGCTGGCAATTATTAAAACAACACTAACTAACACAAGGTCAAAAGTTAAATTCATGGGTGACATCTCAGAGCTCTTCGAAATTAAAACTGGAGTGACACAAGGGAATGAACACTCGCCAGTCTTATTTAATTGAGTACTAGAAAAAGTAATACATAATATCGGCCCTGAATATTGACCAGCCCATTAAACTGGGAGAACCAACATCAAAATAGATTGTCTGGCGGTTGCTGATATAGCAACTTTAGCTCAAGATATATTAACGGCACAAAACAACAAACAGATTGAAATCCTAAAAGCAACAGTAGAACTCCAAATTTTCTTTGAAAATACACAATACATGACCTGCACCCGACTAAGAACACTATTTCTAAAAACAAAATATGGTAATATCAGACGAGTGTCTTAATTTAAATATTTGGGTGAAATAATCATGAAAAACGGGTTGGAAAAAGCGGCCAATAAGGGTAGATGTCAAAAAATGGAAACCGAATTGAGACTTATACAAAATATTTACAACAAAAAATGCATATCTAAAAACACAAAACTGAGACATTACAACACAGTTATTAAGCCAGAATGTACATAAGGCAGAAAAGAAAGAAAGAAAAATCTTAGGCCCCAAACAAATAAATAACACAACAGACCGACTTCGAGAAAACCAAGAAATCAAACAGTACACAGATATACATAGCGATATGAGAAAAAGAAGACTTAAGTTTTACGGACACATCAAACGGATGAATCCGAGTAGGATAACTAGACAAATAGTCGAATTTTATGAAAATAGGAGTAGAGCTAAAGTAAAAATAATTAAATGGATTGCGGCAATTAAAGAGGACCTAAGATCAGCAAATATTACACAAAGTGAGAATTCAGGATAGAGGCTGTTTCAGACACAAGGTTAAAGTTTGGAAGGTTGGCCAGAGAGAAAAATGTAGGAAGACTGGAATAACTTGGTCTGACGAAAGGAAAAAAGCTCATAACGAAAGAATGAAATTAGTATGGGCGCAAAGGAAGGCTAACAACAAACGCCTCTAATTGTATATATATATATATATATATATATATATATATATATATATATATATATATATATATATATATATATATATATATATATAATTTGATATGTTTCTCGACCGTGCAATTTATAGTTTTTTTCTTTTTTGGGGAAATTGGTTGTTTTCGGGCTAGCGGTCAGCAGTAAAACAAGTGTTTAATCGTCTCAATATTTCGTCATTGTTTTGATGACTTCATCAGGAGACTCTAAAATTATTTTTTTTCCTTTTATTATTTAATAAACAATGAAATAGTATAGAACACCGACATGTTAAAATATAAATTCAGATAACAATAAATATATAAACTTACAATTAATGACTATGGTTTAAAACGTGTGTATCTAAATAACGTTCTTGAACGATACGGGCCCCAACCAGGAATTAACAATCTTTTTTAAACACTAAGGTATTTCAACCTGCAACCATCGAGGTTGAAAAGACTGGAGCACTTTCAACACGAACATCCATTGTTTGGTGTTATTTGAGAATATGGCAATAAATACTGCTAAGACCACTAGTATCTGATTTAAAATTCATCGTTCATATATATATATATATATATATATATATATATATATATATATATATATATATATATATATATATATATATATATATATATATATATATATAGATTGAAGGAGGCGAATGATGCAGATTTTACATAAATAAAAATAAAAAAATAAATCATAAAAAAAAAAAAATTGCCAAATGACCAGGTCAACAGTCAACTCGTATATTGCGCATCTAGAGATTGACAAAAAGGCTTTCCCCACCATTATCATTTATGAGTTTATTAGGTCGATGGATAGTTTAGATACTAACTACTATACTGTACTATACTGTAACTACTTTGGCTACTGTTAGTTTAAAATAGTTCGTATTTAAAAAAGGCACTATGTGTCGAAACAATTGTAATGCATACAAGTTTTCAATGTAGTGACCATTTAGATAAAAATCTCTGTTTGGTTATTTAAAATAGTTAATTTGACGACATGAAGAAGAACTGAGAGCAACAGCAAGGAACGTTGCATGACCACTTTAAGTCGAGTTTGTTAAAATTCGTTTAACAGAAACGAGCTCGCATTTGTTCTTGATGACTTTGTTTCCGTGCATTTAATTCTCTGAAGATAAATTATTTCACAACGGGATATTCTGGCCAATTATGACCAAACTTCATTCCAACAAAAGCAACGTTTGCACTACTGACCGCGGTGGTACACCGAGCGGCCGTGATACACGTTAAAGCCTCTAAGTTGCGAGACAAAAGTAAAAATTAAATGTTTTACCGGTCTGCTGTTCGTGGCATGATGCATCTCTTTGAGAGCGTTTCATTGCAATTTCGGCTTAACTGTATTAGCATTCATATTTTAGAGGGCCATCGGGAGGTTGGATTCCGGAGAAGTTCGACTAATTAGAGCCAGTAGGAAATAGAATGACTATACAGTAAGTTTTGAACGTGAAAATTTACCTTTGGAGTTTAACTGTTATACAGAGCGTAAGTACGTTCGAAACCGTTAAGCAACGATTCTTTACATCATTTCAAACAAAAGTTTCCTTAAAACATGAATCCAAATTGCAACCACTTAGGCGAAAAAACGGTTAAAACTTTCTTAACATTTGGCAACGTTGTATTTCAGTGTTTTATTGGCTTTAAAATAAAATGTAATATTGTTATTCCACACGTTTCACTATAAATTTTGATTATTGTTAGAAAAAAAACTCACACATTATTGTTATTTAATGTAAAAGTTGAAATTTCTAGTTCTAATTTTTTACATCATAACGATTCACGTCGCATTGTTGAAAATGTCCGCCATCCGGTTCTTCGTGAAAGAAGCTTCGTCGGCTAATAAAATAATGAATAAAAACTTTGTATATTTTTGATTTTGGCTTCTAAACCATTTACAATATTTTTGCTTGTGTAAAAAATCATAAGGTAAGAGGGATTGTATTCTTTGTACATAATAAAAGTGGAGTAATTACTCCTTTAGTGTTCTATGTCAATCCAATGGGAAACTCCAACTAGCACTACATTTTGTTTACTTCTGATAGATCCTCTGCAGCAAGATGTAAAGTTTGCTCTTCGATTTCAGGACTGATTTAGTGCTGCCGCTCACATTCTTGATATTTTGGACCGATACTATCCGTATCTAAAAGTTTTTGAGTAACCTGGACAAATGTTTGGTTAGCTGGAAGCGGTCTGTCTAGGCATCGCTGCTCTTAAATATGCGTTTCGTCGCAATGTTGATGAATTTCTCGGAAAATAGGAGACATACCGTGATATTCGTCTACAGAATACATTTTCGATTTTAAATTAAACTTAAATACTCACATATATTGAAATACATTTTGTCGCATTATTGAAATAACATTCTTTGCCGTTTAGTTTGAGACGTCATATCGATGTTGATTGATGAGTAGCGTGATTCTTAGTTTTCAAACAATGTTTTATTCATTAGTTTATTTGTAGATCAATTTCTCTATTGGAATCTTCGATGTGAAACACTAAACTCAAAGAGATTCACCATTAAACACCGAATCACTTTTTTTAAAGTTCTCGACGCACGTTTCGCTAACCATGCATCATCATGAGATTAAATCATCTCCTGATGATGCTAACATGGTTAGCGAAACGTGCATTAAGAACTTTAAAAAAGTGTTTCGATGTTTAGTGGTAAATCTCTTTGAGTTTAGTTTATTTGTGGTTTATTTATGAAGTTATAAACAATTAATATTTGCCAAATATGGCTTAACGCATATATGCTTAAACTGATTGGTGATAGTAATAATTTTGCAACTTTTGGGGAACCCCCCAAGGTTTCTGACCCTTGTTGTAAGGAACTTTTTTCTTTAAAATGATGTGAAGAATCGTTGGTTAAATTTGGGAAAGTATTTTCCCTTATACCCTATACACCAAGTAACAAATATGGTGCAACTCAAAGAATACATGTTTAAATTCAGCTGATACACTTTTAGGAGTGAACTGATACACTTTTTGCTTATTTATCTTTATGTTTCTAAGTTTTTTTAAGGTTTAAAATAAACAGTTTAAAAATTATTGCTTTTATTTATGTTGTGAGTGAGCAGTGTATGCCACTAAGCATATCAATATTCTTGTATATAAGTGCTAAAATCTGATGAAATTGTAGGTCACGTCGTTTTAGTTAATTATTTAAATTTGAAACTGGACGACCTATTGCTATACAAAAGCAGGTTTAAGTTTGTGTGGAATATGGAGGTGAATGGATATTGCTGCATATATTGTTAAAAATACATGATAAAATAGTTTTGAAGATTGGAATTATGCACGAGTTCAAGCTTTTGGTCGTCCTAGAAGTATCCAAGGACATAATGAACGACATTTCAGATTACATGATAATATCTGGCAAGCGTGTGTTTTTCTTGTTATTGTAGACATTTACATTGTATGGGAATACGTGCTTTCTTTTAGAGCGCACCATAAAAGACGACGCTTAGAATGGTGCGGTGCTGAGTTAGAATTGAATGGAATCTGGAGTTGAATTCTATTTGATTTGATTTAACGATGAGGAAGGTCAAATGGTTTTGTTTCGTTTGTTCTGTTGAGAGTGCCTACTTTGACTGTATGCCAATCTGGCATTCCCACATCATATAAGCATACACCTTAGTATACACCCAAGCATACATCTTTCCATTCCCCTCTGTGCTACCCGAAGTTTTTGAATTGATTGGGATATGCGTCTCCAGGTTTCACTTTGGTATGTCATAATGGGTAGAATGCACTGATCGAAGACTTTTCTTTTCAAGCAAAGTGGGAGTCTGCTCTTAAACACGATGTTGAGCCTACCAAATACCTGCCAGCCACATTTAACACGCCGTTCTACCTCCCGGGCGGTATTCCCCTCCATTGAAATCCTCTGCCTAAGATATATACAGCTGTCTACAATCTCCAAGTCCCTTCCTAAAACTGAAATGTTCTGTCCTGAGCGAAGTTATTGAACATAACCTGACTCTTTTTCAGGTTTCTTTTCAAGACAAATGGTTCGCCAGCCCTTTGCAGTTCTTGTATGCGTCTTTGCAGTTCCTCTGGGTCTTGTGAAAGGAAAACGATATTATCTGCAAATCTTAGATGGTTTAAGTTTGCACTATTATTTTGCACCATCAACGGTTTCCACATCGATGGATTGGGCGCAGTGGTGAGTTTCCTTGCCCACATCGTACCCAAGTTTACCATGATGAAATCAATACACGAGACGAACTTTTACAAAACATTCAACAAGCGGCCAATGTTACTAGAAATGAAGAAAATATCTTCTCAAATGTAAGGTGTCACAAGAGCTTGCGAAAGTGTATTGAGGTAAAACATTTTCAACAATGGTAAATTTAAAAAATTCGTTATTTTATATAAAGTCCGTTGTAATTTTGATATTTTAATGTTTTTTTGTCCTGGTATTCAAGGCACACTTTATAAATTGTATATTTTTCATCTATCGATCAGATGTGCATATGTGGAATATTCGAACACGAATATCTCGCAAACGGTGTGCGTTATCGATATTGTCCAAGGGTATCTTTTTTTTATGTGGAAATTATGACTCTTCTCTTTTGAAATGAAAATATTCGCGGATTTGTAGCAAGCGCCCTCTAGGAACTAGGCTCAAGCTAGTACCAAATTCGGTTCCAAATTCGGTCGCCTTTGAAAACCCAACTACCCCGATTTGAACCTGATATCTTCAACCGTTTTTAAATTATCTCAATTTTTTGAAATTTTAGTTTCGCTTTCAACACCCTGTATCTTTTTAATGATTAATATTTGTCAACATATTTGTTGCTGCCACAACAACCTGTTGGTTGTTGGCTGTGGTAAGTTGTTGACAAGTTGTTGGCTGTGGATAGGATCTGCCTATTCTTAATGGTATGGTATATGTCGGCGCCTTGATGAGTTTGAACGTCGAGAGACGAAACATATCTCATCCAGTTGAAGGGATAGGTGGGGTTCCTTCCCGGTCAAGCAACCAACAAAAATGTTAATTTAGCCGGAGATGCAGGTTGTTGTGTGTTCCACATGAGATTGTAGAACCCAACGGTTGGGTGTGTGATGACACTCACCTGTTGCTGAGTGTCATCACGTCTCATTGGACGCAGTCCAAGAAAATCTAACACTACATATATATCTAAATATAGGAATACTTTAGTAATTTAAGTATCGATTTTTCACATCGCTTGAAAGTGATGTTATCTGTTATAACTGATTATTCTGGTTCATTTTTTTTTAGGTTGGATGCCATATTAATTTTTTTCTTTTATTTCATTGATCAACTTGAAAGTTTGTTGTCGAGAATCGACTGTTATTTTTTTCGAAATAAAAATTATGATAAAACTTTTCAATAAAATATAATAAGCTTTTCTTTTCCTTGTTAATTACATATTAGATCACAATGATTATTTATTCAATTGGGTTAATGGATATAATTTTCTTTGTCATCGCATAACTTTCTGGTTATATGCAAGTTGCATAATAATATAGTCGCAGGGAATGTGCAGACAAACTAATTTTAAATTGTATATTCTGAATATTATCTTGTCATTACCATATTAAAAATGTACTAGTTAGAGTTATTTTAATAGTTTATATTTTGGTTAATAGTAATTGTACTACGGTAAAATTAAAAAGGGGGAATATATTTATTATAAAATTATCTTTTTATAATAAATTCTATTTCGAATGGAATCATTTCTTTCATTGATGTAGTAACCATTTTTCCCAATTGCCTTTTGTCATCTTTCAGGAGATTTCGTGAGTCTACTTTCGTAAAACTTTAAAACTTTTTTTTGGAACAATAAACTATTCAAGGGCGATATAACTAACTTCGTTCAATGCAGATTTTTGCAATACAATTATGTTTTCTAACCTTTATATTATTTTCGAGTAATAGGGCTGGAAGGGATTAAGATCGAACGCTACCACATCAGTCTCATTACATTATTTATATACCACGTGTAATAAAGAGTTTGGATTTAGACAACATTTCCTTTCGAGTCGTTTATAAAATGTCGTTATTTCAAAGATCTCTTTTCCAATCTTATAATAATAATGACTACATTGTCGCGTTTAAAAATTATACAGACTACAGGTAATATTGTTTTGTGCGGGTCTTAGTTTAAAGCGCACCTGTACAATCCGGGGCGAGTGTCGAGACAGTCGAACATCCCGCTTCGTGCTGAACACATGTTTACACGATGACAGGACGGGCAGCGATCTAAAAATTGATGCCGCTGATTGTCCTGCTTGAGTAATCCCGCTATTTGAGGTATGTTGATCAGCTGGCCACGCCCTACACAAGCTTATCCTTTTTATATTGTGGTAAAGGATTTTAAGGATATAAAGGTAAAGGAGTTTAGAGCCTGGTCGTTTTATACCCAGTCGTTCATTTTAGAGCCGGGTCATCTTGGGACCCGGCCATTTGGGGACTGATCATCTGAAACTAGTCTCTAGGACTAGTCATGTTGAACTATATTTATTTTAGTCCATTGACATTCCGGACTACAGACTTCTTGGATCCCGGTCATTGTAGGCTCCAGACTTTTTGGAATCAAAGCATTTTGAACACTGAACTGTTCAGTAATCGACCATCTTGGTAACTGACCAATCCAGAGGCTGAATATCCGAACAGCACTGATTACTGATTCATCTGATGAGCACTGATTCATCAGTGATTACTTAAATCACAATTTGTCGACCATCGTTTCATTTAATATAATATAGGTTGATCTAAGATAATTTATTTTAATTTTCTTTGTACGCTAGACAGGAGCTCTAATACTGTGAGAATGTTTGTTTAAGATTGAACCTTTCACTCTATATGTCTAGTTAAGTAGGGAACTTGTGGGCATCACAGTTAGATTCTTTTCTTTTGTGTTATAATAGTTTTTTATCATTTTTTAAATTTTGTTTTTTATGTTGGTCTCTGTATTTGTGTTTGTGCAATTTTAAAGTTTGTTATTTGTATCTTTTACGATTCCGAAGAACTGGGTGGCGCCCCATTGACGTGGCTGCCGCCGCTGTAACTTTAGTGACCTTTAAGATAAAAAAGATTACGTTATAACATCTATTTTTTTCTTAATTAGAAAAGTTTTATGATTAAAAAAAGGGGTATCTTTCTGCTTTCTTGATTTTCTTTAGTAAGATTTTCATTTATTAATATATTAGTTTTTAAGATTCTTGACCTATTTAAGGATTTTCCCATTTTTTTCCCACTTAAGCAACTTAACCTAAAGGAACATATATAACAGCATTATATTTTTATCTTTTGCCTCACATCCTAGAGCCTAAAAGATATTTTTACTACCACGAGATACTGCACTGGTCCATTATTTAGTCATTCCTTTTGTTGGGGCGCCATTCCGTTGTAATTGTGCGATTTCAACTGAAGTTATTTGTTAGAAAGTTCCTTGACTGTTATAATAATTTTGTAAAGGTAAGTTAATAGGAAGGAAGGAAGGAAGGAATCTCGACGTTGAGAACTAGGGTGGCAACAGTTGTGGTAATTTTGATTAGTTCTAGAATGAGTTAGTTTGTTTGGATGGACAACAACTGGTGAAGTTCAAAAAGTGAACACCCTTACCTCAACAGAATTATTAAAATTACTTTGAATTTATACCATGAATCGAGAGTATTTTGTAAATAATAAATTAGCTAAACTCATGGAACAGAATTCTTTAGAATCGACCTTGGATTTTAAAATATACATTTAAGGACGTTTTAAAGGGTCATCATCTATATATGTAATTGAAATCTGCCATTATTTTGTTAATACACTCGAGAATAAAAAAAAACTTTTAAATTGTGTTGCCTTCTGTTTGATGGGCATCTATTACAAATGTTTAATGAAATTCTTTTCTGGTCTAATTTCCACTTTATTGTATTTATATTTGACCACACTAACTGCACTAACCCTAACGTAGTTTCGGCAGAATGCTGTTGACTAATAAATATTTTCATTATTAAGGTAGGTATAAATATAAACCAGTCAAAGATCTAGCCGCATCGCGTCGGGCATCATTTCTTTTGAAGTTAAGCGACGTCGTTCGCGGTCTCTGGTTGGGTGGTAAAAATAGTTTAATTGTTTAATATATATATATAATGATAGGGTCTCCCTATTCTTGACAAGAAAGCATATGTCGCTACCCTGAAGAGCCTGAACATCGAGAGGCGAAACATATGCCCTCCAATTGAAGGAATGGGTGGGGCTCGTCCCCAGTCAAGCACCTAACAAAATGTTCATTTGGGCGGAGACGCAGGTTGTTGTGTGAGTCCACATGAGATTGTGGAACCCAGCGGTTGGGTGTATGTGACATTCAACTACTGTTGTCTCCTTGGACGCTGTCCAAAGAAGTCTTACATTACACACACACACACACACAGATAAGTCCTCAATCATAAGAGTTCACAACTAGAAAAGGGAACTCTGGGAAGTAGGCAGATTGAGGTCTCCGAGTAAATCAATTGAATTTTCTTGATAATGGATTCAAAGTGGAAGCCGAAACGTCGAACGCGGTTCTACCCGAGAACCCTTTCAATCTAATTGAAGACGGACCGGATTTTTTGATATTCTCGACCACTGCACTGTACGCGCAAAGAGAAGTCAATTTACCAAAAATTATTTATATAAAAGTTGCAAAATAAGGATGTTCTTAACAGTTACCAAATTTGATTTTTAAACAGACCTGATTTTTTATATTCTCGATCACCGCGTTGTACTCGCAAATAGTAGTCAATTTAGTAAAAATCATTTATATAAAAGTTGCAGAATAACAAAAAAAAATACATGTTACAAAAATTCTTCAAAATTGTGTAGTCTTCCATGCTATACTATGACCTGCTAGAATTAACTTCAAATTTACCTGCTATAGACCGAGTGCTCGTTGTTGGCTTGTTTTGACAATTTCTGAAATGTCTTCCTCAATCTCTACCATTTTGCGTGGAGGAGATCTTCCAGTGTGAACTTCTCGTTGTGCCTTTAAGTACCCTGTGCGCGAAGTCTGGTAACTAAATTTACAAGAATCCGCGGAGCCGGGTGATTTCTTAAAGGAAACCTATCCGCGTACCAATGACTTGTTGCGGCGGCAATTTATTGGCACTCCCCGTAAGTTAATATTATGTCTACTAGTTCATTGCTTTCATAAAGGTGTTGCCTTTTAAATGCAGACAGAACTCAATAATTAAATATGCACTGTTCAGGAATTATTACCACTGGTCACATCGAACATCGCACTCAAAAGAATATCGAACAAGAATACAAAGAGATTAGTCATACCCAATATCAGCAGTAAACAAATACTTTATGTGTTTACAACACAGTGGTCGAGAATATCAAAAAGTCAGGTCTGTTTTATAATTTTGTAACTGTTAATAATTTCTTTATTTTGCAACTTTTATATAAATGATTTTTGGTAAAATTACTTATTTTTACTAGTACAACCTGTTAAAATAAATGACTAGATATATATATATATATATATATATATATATATATATATATATATATATATATATATATATATATATATATATATATATATATATATATATATATATATATATATATCAATATGTAATGATATTTTCTCGGGTATCCCGTGTTAATGTTCGATGGAATATAATTTTCAAAGCGTTTACTCGACGATGTTTCGACGACAAATGCTGTAGGTCGGTCTCCTATCCCTGAGGCCCTTACTTTTGTTCTCTTATTACGATTACGACTGTTTCGCGTCAGTCGCAATCTGGATTTTATGCGCCGTCCTTTTGGCGCGGTTGATACCATACGGTACTGGTCGAGATTAATCGACCGAAGTGATAATGATTACTGCTCCGGAAACGACCCGCGAGGGTCGAGTCCAGTGGAAGTTTATTCTTGGATCTATTGGTTGGTACGCTGGTCGTTGTCGCTGGATTTTTTGAATGAACTGATGTGCTGTTCGGTTCTTCTTCGAGACTGTGGTGTTTTGGCCTATTCTTTTTTGTTTTCATGATGTTATTCTGCTCTATTTTGTTTTTTATTCTCTTTTTTGTTTTCTTGCTGTTCTCTTTTTTGTTTTCTTGATGTTATTCTGTTCTATTTTGTTTTGTTATTCTCTTTTTTGTTTTCTTGATGTTCTCTTTTTTGTTTTCTTGACGTTATACCGGTGTTAGTGGTTTTATTTCGATGTTGTTGATAGCACAGAATGGACGGACTGGATGTTGTTGTCGGTCCCAGTGCGTTTCATCTTCACCGTCTTCGGGGCTAAGGCTTATTCTCTTGGTTAGGTTTGAGGTCGCCACGCGTCCTGCGTGACGAACCTCGGGGGGTGCCCGCTCCCTAATCCAGTTCGGACTCCCGCTGCTGGAACGGTCAACAGCCATGGACGTCTGCCCCCACGATGGCCAGCGCGCTCGCAACGCATCCGACCACCACAGAGTCCATCCTCTGCTTACAGTATTACACTGTTTATTCCATGTTAGCGAGTCCGGGCAAGAAGGATTTGGTGTTGCTGCCGGTCCCGGTGCTTCGTTCTTCACCAACTTCGGGGCTAAGACTTATTCTCTGGGTTAGGTTTGAAGTGCCGACTGGCGGAGACGACACTTCGGGGTTGTCCGCTCCCTTGGCCAGATCTGTACGTCGGCGACCGAGACTACCAACGGACACTGCTATCTGTCCCCATGGTGACCAGACAAACACGTCCGATCACCTCAGAGTCTCGTTCCGAACTGCTGTAGGTCGGTCTGTCGCGTCGGGTTTTGTGTGCTGCCGGCGCGACGTCATTGGTCGGTTGATTCCGGCCAATGGCAGCCCGTGTTTGACTACGTGTTTGCGGACCCGTTGTCAGTAGCACGGCTTGCACGGATGGAGAACGATCTCGCTGTCTCGGGCTCTCTGCTGATCCCACTCGGAAGTCCGAAAAATGTGTTTCCAAGCATGTGGTAATCTTTGGGAATCATCTCGGCTGTTTAGGTTGTTGGCCTTTTTTTCTATTTCTATCGCCTCTTTTAATTCTGGCTGAGAAATTTTCAGTTTCAGTTTTAGTGTCCGGTGCTGAGCACATGCTGGGCTAGAGAGGAAGTGGTGGTTTTCTGCTTGACGGCGTTAATATGCTCGTCCCTTCTGACGCTTATTTGTCTATTTCTTTGGCCTATGTATGATAGGTTACAGTCCTGACACGGAATTTCATACACGCCTTGGTCTTCTAAGGGAATTTTGTCTATGGCGGTTGGAAGAATGTCATTGATTTTCCCGTCGGTGGTGAAAATAGCTTCAATGTCATGTCTCCTTAGAAGTTTTCCAATCTTGTCCGTGGTGCCTTTGATATATGGTAGAAAGGCTTTATTTGTGTATGTCTTTTTCTTTGTTTCTTGTCGTTTGTTTGTCGGATTGAGCGCCCGTCGGATAGTTTTTTGTTGATATCCGTTAGTTGCCAGGACATTTTGCAGAAGATTTATTTCTGGTTGATAGTGCTCTTTATCCGTTAGAGTTCGCGATCGATAGGACAAAGATTTTGCAACGGCGAATAACTGAGCTAGATGGTGGTGTGAGCAAGCATTAAGGTATCTGTTGGTGTGTGTCGCTTTTCGATAAACTGTGTGTGATAAGCCACCATCTCGTTTCCTTTTTATTAAGACAGCTAGGAATGGAAGTTCTTTTTCTGTTTCTTTTTCCATCGTAAACTTGATTTTTAGATGAATTTTTAGAAGAATTTGATCAAATTATCGTCTCCATGTTGCCACACAACAAACGTATCGTCGGCATAACGTAACTATATTTTCGGTTTATGTATACACGCTTGCAGTGCTCGGGTTTTGAAGTCTTCCATATATAGATTCGCCAACGCTGGAGAGAGTGGGGAGCCCATCAATTTGGCCTACGTAGATGAAGTAGCTGTTTGCAAGGAAGTGGTTTGAAAGACTGAGGACATGTTCAGGTAGCTGGTACTTCGTCTTTATGATCGACAGGGCCTCGGTAACCGGCACTTGCGTGAACAGGGAAGTGACGTCAAAGCTGAGTAATAAGTATTTTTCTTCTAGTCGGATGTCTTTGATAATTTCAATGAAATGCTGGAAGTTCTATACATATTATACGGCTTTTTCTACAAGAGGCTGGAGTAAGGATCCATGTATTTGGCCAGG
Organism: Cosmopolites sordidus; assembly: GCA_031761425.1. NCBI lineage: Eukaryota > Metazoa > Arthropoda > Insecta > Coleoptera > Curculionidae > Cosmopolites > Cosmopolites sordidus. The sequence goes on along the minus strand of JARFXV010000270.1, from coordinate 1,173,274 downwards.
GCTTGAGTGGGAGAGCCAATGGAACTCACTATTGGTCTCAACGGCGCTCCCGTTTTGTGAAATTTCGGGAGACCGTATAATTTTGGGCACTCTGACGATTTTTCCCTAGGAATGTTCTTCTTCGTTTCATCGTCCAACGGAGATGCCTTTATTGTGGATTTGGTGTTTTTTTCCAAATACGTTGTAGGATCGCTGGTTATTGCTTTATAAGATGGATCGTTTATCAGCTTGAGCATTTTTTGGTGGTTCTCTCCGAATTGAGAACAACACTGGGGTTGCCTTTATCGGTTGGAAGGTCTATGATTGTTTTATCTTTGCGGAGATCATGTAAGGCTCGGAGTTCTTCACTGGAGATGTTTTTCTTTGGTGGATTTGCGTTGCGAATAATGGTAGTTGTTTCTTGGCGCCCTTTTTCGGCAGTATCATGGTCTAGGTTAGAGATCGCTTGTTAGACACCACACATTATGTTTTCTATAGGGGTACGTGATGGTGTAATGGCGTAGTTGAAATCCTTGGCTAGAGTGTTTTCAGTCGCAGGACACAGGCGTTTGTCTGATAGGTTGTGAACGAGGATGGGAGTTTCCTGTCGTTTTTCTTCTTTTATTTTGCGATTTTTGTTCACTAAAGTGACGACTTTTGTCGTTTGTCTTTTTATCCTGGCTAAGGAGTCGGTTTCGGATCTGAATTCGGCCAGCGTGTCTAAAAGTGACCAAAGCGCAGGATAGAAGGCGTTGCTTAGTCGAAGACGCAGCTTTTATAACTTTTTGTCGTTGTTGTTTAGTTTGTGTCTGATATCGTGGATTCATTCTCGGATGATAGCGTGACGGGCGTTGTTCACGATTCTGTTTATTTTGTTGGTCCTCGTGTGAAATTTTAATTTGCAGCAGTTGGAAATAAGTTGTTGATCCCGACAGCATCGTAGAAAGTTTAAATCGCAGAGCAATGTGGCTTTCTTTCTCCATAGCTTTTCGAAGATCTTTGTGTCGTGGTAAATTCCTTCCCCGTAAAGGGGTATTATGTTTTGACAAATGTTTTTACGGGTGTGAAATGAATGATAGTTTCACGGGTATCCTATGTTACCTGAATGTCCACTAGTGGACGGTTTCGCTGACGTTTCAGCTAACATGGGATACCCGAGAAACTATCATTACATTTCACACCCGTGAAAACACACATATATATATATATATATATATATATATATATATATATATATATATATATATATATATATATATATATATATGTATATCATCATCATCATCATCATCAGCCCGCATCGATCCACTGCAGGATGAAGGCCTCTTCAGCATGCTTCCAACCTTCACGGTCCTGGGCTTTCCTCTGCCACTCGGGTCCAATATACTTAACGATGACATCAATCCATCGTGCTTTCGGTCTTCTTCGCGGACGTTTGCGATCAAGCGGTATCCACTCCAGGATTGCCCTGGTCCATCTGTCGTCCCATCGCCTCGCTATATGGCCTGTCCATCTCCATTTCAACTGTTTTACTCTTCCAATGATGTCACATACTTTTGTTTGTTCCCTGATCCATGCGCAGGACTTTCTGTCTCGTCTTGTAATGCCAAGCATACATCTTTCCATTCCCCTTTGTGCCACCCGAAGTTTTTGAATTGATTGCGATGTGAGTGTCCAGGTTTCACTTCCGTATGTCATAACGGATAGAACGCACTGATTGAATACTATGTATACTATATACACTATGTTGAGCCTACCAAATGCCTGCCAGCCACATTTAACACGCCGTTCCACCCCCCGGGCGGTATTCCCCTCCATGGAAATCCTCTGCCCAAGATATATAAAGCTGTCCACAATCTCTAAATCCCTTCCTAGAACTGAAATTCTTCTGTCCTGAGCGAAGTTATTGAACATAACCTGACTCTTTTTCAGGTTTATTTTCAAGCCAAATGGTTCGCCAGCCCTTTGCAGTTCTTGTATGCGTCTTTGCAGCTCCTCTGGGTCTTGTGAAATGAGAATAATATCATCTGCTAATCTAAGATGGTTTAAGTTTGCACCATTGATCTTTACACCATCCTGTTCCCAATCCAGTTTACGGAATACTTCTTCAAGGCCAGCCGAGAAAAGAATAGGCGATATTGCGTCACCCTGCCGTACACCTCGTTCTATATTAATTCCCACTTCAAGATCATCAAGGTGAATTGTGGCTGTAGCTCCATCATATATCGATTCTAATAGGTTTACATAGGCTCTCTCTACACCTTGGCTAAGCAGTGCATCCATTATCGCATGCTTTGAGATTGAATCAAATGCTTTTTCGTAGTCGATAAAAGCCAAGCACAGTGGCATGGTGTATTCGTTGTGCCTTTCTATGACCTGCTGTACAACCTGGATGTGATCCATTGTACTGAATCCACTTCTGAATCCTGCTTGTTCTCTTGGTTGTGCGTCATTCAGTTTTTTTAATATTCTTTTAGAAATTATCTTAGTGAAAACTTTGTACATCACTGATAGGAGGCTTATTGGACGGTAGTTCTTTAAATCTTCCTGTGCTCCTTTTTTATGTAAAAGGATCACTTCTGCATTTTTCCATAAGTCCGGTACTTTTTGTTCTTTGAGGCATTTTGAGTATAATTTTGCCAGTGTTTTATGTAACGTCCGACCACCAGCTTTTAGCATTTCGACAGTTACACTATCCTTTCCTGGAGCCTTGCCGTTCTTCATCAATTCTATAGTATTTGTTACTTCCTCCACTAGGATATCTGGCATTATATATTGTTCTTCCGTGGGTATTGTTGTCCCTGACTGGCTCTGATCTTCATATAACTGGGAATAAAACCTTCTGACAATCTCTAACATTTGGGTACGCGTCCTGCACACTGTGCCATCCTCACGCTTTAAAGCATATATTTGCGTTCTTTTGTTTCTCAGCTTCTGTTTAGCTTTGTTAATTCCTTTGTTTTCTTCCCGGGTTTTTTGCACTAGCTGCATATTGAATCGGCGCGTGTCCTCTCTGATACGTTTTCTTATAGTTTTGCAGAGCTCAGTGTACTCGACCCTGCCAAAAGGACTACCTGCATTTCTCATTGCTCGCCGTTACTTCATTAAATCAATGGTCTCACTGGAGATTTTTGTTTGTTTGAGACATTTTTCCTCTGGTGCTATTGAAACAGCCGTTTGAAGTACATTGTTGGCGATTTCTTCATATTGAACTGATATTTCCACGTCCTCTGGATCTTGTAACGCAGCAAACCGGTTTGACAAAGCAATCTCAAAATCGCTTCCTCTCTCCAGCAGTTTTCCAGAATCCACCTTGCCCTTCTTTGATCTTACCATTCTTTCGCGCTCTTTTCGACAGTCAATCCGAACCCTTGCTCGTACCATTCGGTGGTCACTTCCAACATTAAAATTGTTAAGGACAGTACAATTGGTAAATATTGTTTTATCGTTGGTTATGATGTAGTCAATTTCGCTTGTGAGCCCAGATGGACTTTTCCATGTCCATTTTCTGCTGATATTTTTCTTATAGAATGAATTCATAATATATAGTTCTTGTCCTTCAGCAAAATCAACTAATCTGTCACCTCTATTGTCTCGCTCACCAGTTCCATATGGGCCAGTTGCATTTTCGTCTGTTCTTGTTGTTCCAATTTTGGCATTAAAATCACCCATCAGGACTTTGTACCTACATTTCTCCTTGTATAAAAGCTGGGCCACATCATCATAAAATTCCTCAATTTCCTCATCTTTATGGCTTATAGTTGGTGCATAAGCTTGGACGATTTGAAGCCTAAACTTTTTATTCAGCTGAATGACGCATTGGGCTAATCGGTCGGATGTACTTTCAAATTTTACCACACTGTCCTTCAGCTTTCGATTGATGAGGAATCCAATTCCGCCACATCGGCCATTTTCCGTACCTCGAGTGTAGAGTACGTGTCCAGTTGGTTCCAGTTTGATTAACTCTTCACCCTTCCTTCGTGTTTCACAAAGCCCAATAATATCCCAATGTATGTTGTCAAGTTCGATTAACAGTTCTTGCAATTGGGCCTCTGTTTTCATAGTCCGTATATTTAACGTTGCAATGTCAAAAGTCCAATGGCAGCCTGATCTAACCCGGTGATTCTTAGCACCCTCTGCCTTGGGGCAGGTCTTCCCGCTGCCGTAGGTAGTTGCCCCTTGGCCTCCGGGGAATGAGGGCCGTGTTTGAGGTTGTACTGTCATATTTCAACATATTGAAATACCATGTTGAAGGTGTGGACCGTAATCTGCCACGCTGGTCCAATGCGGGTTGGCAGATTTTGGATCATGTTAGTCTGAGGCCTCCGCTTTGACCTGTCCGCCAGGGGTGACCCTCCCAGGAGCATAGACTCCAGACGGCATAGCTCAATGCTTCATTGCCCTACTCAAACCCCTTTACCACGTCAAGGTCTGATCCACAAAGAGGATATATATATATATATATATATATATATATATATATATATATATATATATATATATATATATATATATATATATATATATATATATATATATATTATTTTTGTTATTTATTGGGATTTTCGGTCAGTAATTAATTTTTAATTTTTTTATTAACGTTTCGGTTCAAACAAAGAACCATCCTCAGAATAATACATATAACTTTTATAAAAAACACAAACTTACATTTAAAAACATACCAATATAAAATTAAACAATTAATTTTTAAATTTTTTTAAATAATATGTGATAATTTAAAAAAAAATTAAATGACATGTTTGACTTTGACATATTTAATAATTCTTTCACCTTTAAATTTTTGTTTTTTATTATAACCAAATTGTTTTGAATTTGTTATGTATAATATTAGATGCAAAAATAAAAATTTTTGAGAATGTATTATTTAATAATGTTATTATATATACAACTTAAATTATCTGTATCATTTCAAATACACATAACAAATTAAAAACAATTAGGTTATAATAAAAAACAAAAATTTAGAGGTGAAATAATTGTTAAATATGTCAAAGTCAAACATGTCATTTAAAAAATTAAAAATTTAAAAATTTAAAAATTAATTGTTTAATTTCATATTGGTATGTTTTTAAATGTAAGTTTGTGTTTGTATATATATATATATATATATATATATATATATATATATATATATATATATATATATATACATATATAGTCCCTCGCTTTTTTACTATGAATAAACTTTCTAGCGAATAGTTGTTTTACTTGAATTCGGACAATCACACATTTCATACTAGCAGGAGAAAAAACTAAATAGAACCCACACTGGACGTTAAATTCAGAAAAAAAAACATTTTAATCTTTATGCCTGGAGAATTTTCTGAAAATAATGTACCTTTTATGAGCTACTGTTTTTGACAACATTACTTTTTATTAGGCTTCAGCATTCCTCTTTATTATGAACAAGTTCATGCACGAGGTTCACCTGATGAAAGAGAATGTTTTGAAACGGAAAAGCCTCGTTCGGACTGTTCTCTGTTTAATTATTGTTTAGTGATAGCGGACATGAAGAATCGAAATAATTAAAGAGTTACTCGTTAGATTTTTACGAAAATGAATGCTGCGGTATTTTAAGAGATTCTTTCATATATTTTTAATAAATGGGTATTTAGTTTAACTAAATATATACATTTTAAGATTTTTTTTTACGAAAAAAAGACTAATTAAGGTTACTTACAAGGTTAGTTTAAAAAATCGTTACTTAAGCTGTTCTTAGGAAGTCTTGGTTGGTTCATGATGAAATACATGTCATACGAGGGTAGACCGAAAAGTCAAATATTTTTATATAAAATATTGCTTTTTCGATCGAAAATCGGGGTGGCGTAGCTTCTTTAGGACGCATTATTGGACTAAGATTTATATGACAAAGTACCATTATTTTTAATCGTAGAACACGCTGGAAAAGTTCTGTCCATACAATTCGAGACACCCTGTATATATCATCATCATCATCAACCCGTGTCGATCCACTGCAGGATGAAGGCCTCTTCAGCATGTTTCCAACTTTCGCTGTCCTGGGCTTTCCTCTGCCACTCTTCTCCAATATACTTAACGATGTTATCAATCCATCGTGCTTTCGGTCTTCTTCGGACTTCCTGGATTTCCTTGGTCCATCTGTTATCCCATCGCCTCGCTGTACAGCCTGCCTATCTCCATTTCAATTGCTTTACTTTTCCAATGATGTCACAGACTATCGTTTGTTCCCTGATCCATGCGCAGGACTTTCTGTCTCGTCTTGTAATGCCAAGCATACATCTTTCCATTCCCCTCTGTGCTACCCGAATTTTTTGAATTGATTGCGATGTGAGTATCCAGGTTTCACTTCCGTATGTCATAACGGGTAGAACGTACTGATCGAATACTTTCCTTTTCAGGCAAAGTGGGAGTCTGCTCTTAAACACAATGTTGAGCCTACCAAATGTCTACCAGTCACATTTAACACGCCGTTCCACCTCCCGGGCGGTATTCCCCTCCATTGAAATCCTCTGCCCAAGATATATAAAGCTGTCCACAATCTCCAAATCCCTTCCTAAAACTGAAATTCTTATGTCCTGAGCGCAGTCATTGAACATAACCTAACTCTTTTTCAGGTTTATTTTCAAGCCAAATGGTCCGCCAGCTCTTTGCAGTTCTTGTATGCGTTGTGCAGCTCCTCTGGGTCTTGTGAAAGGAGAACGATATCCTCTGCAAATCTAAAATGGTTTAAGTTTGCACCATTGATCTTTACATCATCCTGTTCCCAATCCAGTTTACGAAATACTTCTTCAAGGCCAACCGAGGAATTAATAGGCGATATTGCGTCACCCTGCCGTACACCTCGTTCTACATTAATTCCCACTTCATTCTCCCTATCAAGGTGAATTGTGGCTATAGCTCCATCATATATCGATCCTAATAGGTTTACATATGCTTTATCTACCCCTTGACTAAGCAGTGCATCCATTATTGCACGTTTTGAGATGGAGTCAAATGCTTTTTCGAAGTCGATAAAAGCCAAGCACAGTGGCATGCTGTATTCGTTGTGCCTTCCATTCGTTGTGATCCATTGTACTGAATCCTGTCTGTTCTCTTGGTTGGGTGTCATTCAGTTTTTTTTTATATTCTTTTAGAAATTATCTTAATGAAAACTGTGTACATTACTGATAGGAGGTTTATTGGACGGTAGTTCTTTAAATCTTTCTGTGCTCCCTTTTTATGTAAAAGGATCACTTCTTAATTTTTCCATGTCAGGTACTTTTTGGATCTGTGAGGCATTTTGTCAGTGTTTTATATATATATATATATATATATATATATATATATATATATATATATATATATATATATATATATATATATATATATAATTGGGGTTCATTTGACGTCCTTTTTCGACTCTAATCAAGTCCTTGCAATGTTGGATTCGGTGCAATTGGTGAGTCAATTTGTGTGGAACGGAAGGAAAAATGCGATGAATTGAATCTTTGGACAGTTCAATTCCGTTTCCATGTATCGCAACGAAGATTTTCGCTGATTTGATTTGTGTTTTTTTTTAATTCGCGCACAATCTCAATGTTACTTTGAGTAACCACAGAATATTTCGGATCAGGATGTTCGTCGTCCTTGATGTCCTCACGAGTTTCTTTGAATCGTTTAAACCACTCGTGGACTCTACCAGGGGATAAACAATCCTCACCATGTAGTTGTTTCATTAATTGAAATGTTTCGGAAAATTAAAAAACTTAAAATTCGCTCTTTGTTCGATGTTCATATTTTGACCGATGGATAAACACACTGATACTTTAAGCGCGATAACTTTGCTTTTACTAATCCGAATGACATGAAATTTTGTCAGGACGTCAGTGCAGGATGAACCTTTCCAATGCTTTTTGGCATCACTCGAAATAGCAATTCTTTAAAATGAGACTGAAACCTGTTTTCTGTGAGACGCACTTTATATATTGCAAAAGAATAAAGCTCTCCATTCATCAATTAGTAGAGAACATCTGGAATAGTGAGCAGATACCTGCAGAGTGGCAGTGGCAAAAAGTTTGACCTTTTAACGAGATTAAATATTGACGATCTTTTACTTTTCCTTATTTTTTCCACTTTCTGTTTGTTTAAGTCATGAAAATGTCAGCCATTAGTCATTCTTCGCACAACAAGAACGACTTGTTGAAATTTGCAAAATAATTCTCTGATTTGGCGATGATTTATTTAGAAACGATTAACGAGTCATTTCTTCATATTTGTTAATGAAAAGAAGTCGGAAGGTGGCAAGTCCGAGGAACATGATACAACGCTTTGCGAATTTTAGAAAGTGGCCATAATCTTTTCTTCGTGTTCTTCTGATCAGTTTGCCCAGTAAAATTAATCATTTTGACTGGTCATTCATTTCTGGCGTGAAGTGAAGTATCTAACATTCACCAACAGTCACAAATCATCGAAGAAACCTCTCCGGGTTGCACTTCTAAATACCATACACAGGGGGGTACAAAAGTAAGTATACAGTTATAAGAGTTATACAGAGTTCTTTGTTATTTACTATACTGTACTATTTCATATACTATATTTTGCATTTTATTTATTTTTATTCACGTATGGGCCCCGGTGGACAACGCGAAGTACAGTTAGAGGCGTTTGTTGTTGCTAGCCTTCCTTTGCTCCCATACTGATTTCATTCTTTCACTATGAATATGTATATGAGGATTGGATTATATTTTTTTATTTATAAACAAAGAATTAAATGCAAATTCTTTTGTTACTCTCTAGTATGTATATAATAAACAAGAACAGTAGCATAATTAGGGTTAAATTATAATAATATGTTTTATATTATATCAAATATAGCAGTTCACTAAAGGCAATTTATTTTTAGATTATTCTCTCGGCATAGGGCTTGAAATATAATTCTCGGTGAGTTTAACGACCGCTGTAGTTTAGTATTTAGCGTTTCCCTTAGTCGAAATAAACTTTAGTCGTAATAGTACGAATTTAGTTGGAGTTTCAATTCGTTGAAAAGTTCCTTGACCATGAAAGAGAGAGACCTTTGGTTACAATAACATTGTGACGGTAAAGCTAATAGAAAGGAAAGCATTCCTGGGTAGCAAACTAGGGTGACAACAGAGCCAGTGATTTTGGTTAATTCTAAAATGAGTTAAATTATTCGAATAAAGTTACAGTTGTGGAGTTTGAAACAAACAAATTTGTAAAATAAAAGACGGAGTTTTATTAATACAATTAGAAATTATTTCATATATACTTATATTAGGTTCCCAATGTAATTCGGGTTTTGAACAAAATTTGTTTTTGTCATAAATGGAAAGATCATATATAAGTTATATAACAAAACTATTTTTATTTTTTCTTTATAATTATAAAGTTATATCAAATCGAAAATATTTTTTTTAACCTAGTACAGATGATGCGCCGACAGTTCTCGAAAAAATCCAAGCGCATGTGAACTCACAATGGTAAAACGAACGCTAATATCACCAATATCGGGTCGGCTCGGAACAATTCGGAAGTTTCCTTTCGCGTCCTTTCCGAAAAAACGTTCGGAAAGAATCGGAATTCCGGGCAAATAAAATAATTTATCGATTTTAGTCATTGTTTATTGGTTTAACCTATACCTTTGACTGCATTTAATGCGAATAATAATATTCAAGAAAGCGCGAATAGACAAGAACTAAATTCGACTACCGATTGGGAAGGTAATCGTATATGAAAAGTCTTATACTTATGAAAGTTTTACAGGATTTCCTCTCAAAAAAATGAGTAAGGTGCCTCTCATTTGGAAAATCTCTAGCTGGTTAACCATTATATATGGTTAGCAACTGGATTTATTCATATTTGCAAATATTATTAAATTAAGAGTCTAATATGGTCGTCTGTAAAATATGCAAGGCGAAAAAAATCATCAGAATTAGTCTTTATGAACCCTTTGTCACACATTACTGAACTAAATTAGTAACCAATAATATTTTATTTTGGACTTATCCAACAATTATTTTGACAGTATATATTCAAGTAGAAGCCGTTGACAGTACTGACGTGATCACACTTTACCATAATGACGTCACAAACGTAGGCACGTGAAGTTTATAAATTTTAATTAAATTATAATTAATTGCAAAGAAAATAAAATTTTCGCATCGATTATCAATATTATTTATGATACAATTTAAAAATAAAGTCCTCGTTTCATTTACTGCAGAATCTATTCAAATCAATTTTTTCCCGTCGTATAGTTTTATTAAAGCGCAATGTTTCCTCAAAACGGTATTTAATATACGAGTTTATTGCGAATATTACCTGAAAAATCAGTTGTAGAGGCGATGTCAATTGAAAAGCAACATTTGAGGCTTCTTATTTTGGCCTTTCGATTGAAAAAAAAATGCTGCGGAATCGCCAGATATGATTTGTGCGGCTTTGGGAGATTTATTGTTTCGTACAGGATTAGTAAGAAGTGGTTCCAGCAATTTCGAATTGGAAATGTTGACTTAAATGATGCAGAACGTTCGAGGCCACTAAAAAATACTGGAGGATGACGAGTTAAAATCACTGCTGAAAGAAAATCCCTAATGTACCTTGCTGTAGTAAGATGACGTTTGTCACATCTTCTGATATTTGTAGGCTAACCAAAACCGATAAACCATTTTGTTCGTGTCCTTATGTATGTAGAGTCAATAATGTTCAATCGTTTTCATATTTTTTTAGAAAACTAAAAGTTGTTTCTTTCATATTCTAATCGCTCGCTCCTAATAGCTTTGGATAGTTTATTAATATTTGGTTGCATGAACGTTCTGTGGGCCTTTCACAAATGCATAAAGAAACAAGAAGCTAAATAAGCAAATAGAGTATCAGCACATATCTTCAAGATATGCTATATAGTGAAAATATTTTCTTTTGGATGCAAATATGTATACTAGAAATTCAGATAACTAAAATATATAGAGACCAAAGTAAGTAAGACAAAATCTAATGAAGTAAAGTGTTATTCAATAAGAGTGTCAACTATAAGTTATAATAAGATAACTTGTATTTATTCTTGAAGAACAAATAATATGTATATATCCAGTAATTTTTAACAAAGTAATGCGACTGGTAGTCTAGCGTTCAATCTGGCAAAACTGTTGGTACTGAAGTTGTTGAATTAAGGTAAAAAGTCCGGTAAATAATGAGGATGAAGCAAAACATACCAATCAAAACTTAACATAATTTTTCCGGTCGAAAAAGACGTAATAAAAAAAACGTTAATGAATAGCTACAGGCAGATAAGAAATTTAAGAATAGTTACAAATAATTTAAACAGATTTAACATAGTAGTAGAGCTAACTAAGCTTGAAGACTGAAAGTCGCGATGATACAATTCTAAATATAAGTATTACGGGGTCTAACTTCCACAATATTTTTTTTTGTCATTACAAATCATATTTATTAAGTAAGAAAAACCATTTGTAATAAAAAAAACACAGAATGGTTTTCGCTCAATTGCGACTTCTTTACATCTAAATTATCCCTTCCACGGATTAAAAACCTTAAAGTTTCCAACGCTTTGTACGTCCTTAACGTTAATTTCGTTTTTCGTTGCTCTTTAATCGCATTAGCGCGTAGTGCTTTCTAGTTTCAGGGCAGTCGATGTCCGATTTTTTTTTTCCAGGCAGCGATGAAGTTCCATTTTCCAACGGCACGTAGCTGCATCGTTTCTTTTAACTCATTTTGTCTGGAACGGTCTCCCGTCCCAGATTCGTTTCAGTAAACTGTAATAACTTGGTTTGTCGAGCTGAAAGAGAACCACGGTTCCTCATGCACTTTTTTACGTTTTTGTATGTTTTTTTCCTTTGACTTAAACAATTTAGGGTTTGAATTGTTTATATTTGTTTTAGTTTTTATATCGATTGCGAAATAAAAACGATCATCACATATTTGGAGCTAAATTCTGACTAAATAGCAAAGTCGTAAAGAAAAGACGATTAAAAAAACGAAATATAAAAATAGGTGAGCATAGAATATAAAAAAAAATGAGTTTATTAAAAATCCTAATGAAACAAGTAGAACGACACAACTAAAAGTTGTAGCGCAAAAAAGCTGATGGACAATTGACATAAAGTTGTGAGGGAAAAAACAGTGGAATTCAAATAACTTAACGAAATTTTGCTAGTTGTAACTGCTATATATATATATATATATATATATATATATATATATATATATATATATATATATATATATATATATATATATATATATATGTATATATATATATATATATATATATATATATATATATATATATATATATATATATATATATATATATATGTATATATAGTCCAATGAGACAGCAGTAGCTGAGTGTCATCACATACTCTACCGCCGTTGGGTTCCACAATCTCATGTGGAACACACAACAATCTGTGTCTCCGCCTAAATGAACATTTTTGTTGGTTGTTTGACCGGGAAGGAGTGTGTGATGACACTTAGCTACTGCTATCCCATTGGACGCAGTCCAAGAAAGAAGAAGAAAACATGGGTTGTTGACTGTGGATAGGGTCTCCCTATTCTTGATGGTATGGTATTTATCGGCGCCCTGATTAATCTAAACCTCGAGAGACGAAACATATGGCATCCAGTTGAAGGGATAGGTGGGGGATCCTTTCCGGTCAAGAAACCAACAAAAATGTTCACACACACACACACAATATATATATATATATATATATATATATATATATATATATATATATATATATATATATATATATATATATATACGAAAGATGTATGCTTGGAATTATTAGACAGGATAGAAAAACCTGCACATGGATCAGAGAGCAAACAAAAGTGAGTGATATCATTGGAAGAATAAAGCAATTGAAATGGAAGTGGGCAGGCCATGTAGCGAGGCGGTGGGACAAAAGATGGACCAGGGTGGTCCTGGACTGGATACCGCTTGATCGCAAACGTCCGCAGAGAAGACCGAAAGCACGATGGATTGATGACATCGTTAATTATATTGGACCCGAATGGCAGAAGAGAGCACAGGACCGCGAGAGTTGGAAGCATGCTGAACAGGCCTTCATCCAGCAGTGAATTGATACGGGTTGATGATGATGATGATGATATATATATATATATATATATATATATATATATATATATATATATATATATATATATATATATATATATATATATAGATTTTATTTTTCTAAACTTATCCATTGCAGGTATTCCATAAAGAATGTTTGTCATTATATTTAAAAAAAAATTCTAGGTTTTTATTATGTTATAAACACTAACGACACTAATCGGAATCGGAATTACATTCCACATAACAGTCAAAAAAGATGGAAAAAGCATTTACTTTCAGCAGATTGAAATAAAAAATTTCGAATGCCAAAAAATTAACATAATATATAAAATCCCGTGCAAGGATTGCAATGGAGTTTATATAGGACAAACAAGTTAGTATTTAAATAATCGTTTGAATGGGCACAAGTACGGCCCAAAATAAAATAAAACCTTACTTTCAAATCATGCCAACGAAAAAAAAAATACTTTTGACTTTAGGAACATATCAGTTCGGAAGACCGAACGTCCCACAAAACAAGCGAATTTCTCGAAATGATCGAAATTCAAAGAAATAAGATAGCATCAATTCAAAGACTGACTTTATCAGTATATTTTCATAACTGATAAAGATTACAATTACCGTTTATTTTTTTTCTATTATATAATTGCCGTCTGATCATGTTTGGCTACCCTTGAGTTTTTGATATAATTTAAATGTGTCTTTCGTAGTCCATTATATATATACACGGCCTTAATATGTCGAGCTGCTATCCAAAAAATAATAAATACATTTACATGTAAATGTTTTTGCAACTGTTACGTGGACTGTAATGTGGACTATAATGTCGATTAGTGTCGTTATTGTTTATAAAGTTAAAAGTTATAAGTGTTTATAAAGTAATAAAAACCTAGAAACATTTTTTTTAAATATTACAAAAACAACATAAAATATTACAAAAATACAAAACATTCTTTATGGAATACCTGCAATGGGTAAGTTTAGAAAAATAAAATGTAACGTTAGAATACCAACATCAATAAAATTTTCTCAGAAAACAGTTTTCTGATGAAGGTCGCGTCATGACCGAAACGTTAAATAAAAACTAGAAAACAAAAAAACCTGAATACCTATCTTTTATTTCCTAAAATTTATAGGGAACAATAAACCCAAGAAAATTAACCAAAAAAAATATCCCCGAAGGGGATACAACCCGTGAATACGGCGGTTGTAGTAAGATATCCCATTTAGCGTTTTTCAAATAGTTTTTTCCAGATTCCGCAACATGGGGCCGAGCATTGTCATGTTCAAAAATGACTTTATCGTGTCTTTGGGTATATAACTTTATTTTCAATGTTTGTCTCAATTTTATAAATTGCTATCGGAATCCCACCAAATACAGAGCAAAGCCTTCTTTTCAAGTATATTGCGCACTCGTTGTGATGCCGAAGGCTGGATTGGATCTAACCATGATTTTTTGTGCTTTGGGCTGTCAGAATAGATCCACTTTTCATCACTTGCCACAACTCGATGCAAAAAAAACTTTTTTCTCATCGGAAAATTTCACAAGTGGTTTTTAGCCTTTCAATGTCTCTTTTCTTCAATTTCCATGCGCGTCTTTTCCAGTGCGTAAATGTTCAAAAATCCTGGATTAGGCAACATTCAATGCTTCTGCCAAATGTTTCAACGTATGAGTTGGTCTTCATCCATTGATGCTTGTAAATCTGCATCTCCGAATTTTTTCGAATGTCCAGGACGTTCGCTGTTCTTTATATCAAAATCACGACTTTTAAACCATCGTTCATAAGTTTCTTCGGCAATATTAACCGAAACACAAGCATATATATATATATATATATATATATATATATATATATATATATATATATATATATATATATATATATAGTGATGACGGTTAAGACCAGAAACCAGTCCTGGGAGACGATTGCTGATGCTTTGGATTGCGGATGGGGGAACGACAAAGCACCAACATGAAGCAAACGTGTATTTTCTTTGTTTATATATATATATATATATATATATATATATATATATATATATATATATATATATATATATATATATATATATAACGTAAACTATTTGCCAGAATGGCAAATTCGATTCGAGGCGTAGGGCAACTCTCAAGATCCAATTAACTTGAAGCGTTAAGTTATCACGATGACCGGACCGGACTATCAAGTTGCGTGGACCTATTACATTGGACTGGAGCCCTAATACGGATACAAATAGGACAACTGCAAATTGCAACACGCCCTTTGAAAACTTCCTTCGTTAACGTGGAGTTGGTTTGTCGTCCTCTATCATTAATCTTTCGTAATTGTTTTCGAGGTACTGTTTATAATCTACATATTTGTAAGTGTTCACTGATTTTCTCCATTGTTATGTTTACTTTCTAAAAAAATTCAATTTCTTTTCGAAAAAGCTAAATGTTTGATATGGAAGTTTGGTGAGTTATTTGTAAACTGTGGATTAATGTGGAATTAACGCTCAAAGCAAAACAGGAAGTCAAACTAAATGTTTTTAAAGGCGAAGCAATAAATACAATCATGACAGCAAATAAAGTGGGAAATGATGACTTCAGAACTCTGATGATTTTGAGACCGACCAGTTGTTGAGAAAGAAAAACATAGTGAGAATAATTAAAGTACGAAAATAAGATGATACGTGCATATAATCACATGAGAAGAGTGCACCGACTGCAGAGTAACAACATGAAAACCAGCACAGAAGAAAATATAAGTACACTGAATGCAGAAGAATTAAGAGAACAGATCGCAGGTAGGAGGAGATTGAAAAAATATTTTAATTACAAAAGACAAAACTTACCAACAGTTTTGAGAAAGGCTTGATGCCTGAAATGTGAAGAGATTCATCATACCTAAAGGATTTGATATGTAATTATATATTATATTGATATCATATAATTACATATCCATATACTTATCTGTATATGGAAGAGCAACAATTTCACTAAGAAATATATTACCTCATAATAACAATGGAGTAATATGATAGTATATATACATGGCTCTACATTCCATTAGGAATTGCAGCCGCTCGATTCTTTTGAACTCTAGAAACTCATTTCTTGTGGTGAGTTAGTCCACGTTCCTCTATTCTTGCCTTATTCTATCGTATTGTTTCTCCTTGCTTCTTCGTTATTTTCTTCCACACATCTCGGTCCAGTATCTTTTCCCGCCATGCTTGTATTTCCAATTCCCTTATGTCTTCCCGCACCTGATCTTCCCACTTATTTTTCGGTCTCCCTGTTCTTCTGTTAGTATCTCGTCTCCACATTGTAATTTTCTTTACTACTTTGTTGTCTTTCATTCTTCTTATATGACCAAACCAGCGAAGTCTTTGCACTTTTATGGTCCTCATTATGTCTTCTCTTTTCAAAATGATTTTTATTTCAAAATTCAGTAACCTTCTGTGTTCGACTTCTGCAACTTTCTTTAATTCTTCTTACTATATTTCTTTCGAATATTCGTAACTTTTCCTGTTCCAAGCTTGTTAAATTCATTATCTCCGCCCCATAGGTCACCACCGATCTAATAGCTGCTTTATATACCTTTATTTTTGTATTTATACTTATGTTTTTGCTTTTCATAATGCTTTTGAATTTATAATAAGCTCTGTGTCCCGCCTGTACTCTGTGATCAATCTCTATTTTTTGTAGCTTTTGCTATTGATTATTATTCCCAAATACTTAAAGTTTTCCACTATTTCAAATTGGTAATTTCGTATTTTTACTGATTTGGTTGTAACTCTTTTATTTTCTTTCTTTATTTCCATATATTTGCTTTTTTCTTGATTTATTGCGACGCCTCTTTTCTTTGCTTCTTGTCCAATTTTTTGAATTGCATCTTCCAGGCTTATTCTGTCTCTAACTAGCACAGTAAGATAATCTGCGTATGCACCTGCTTGTGTCGCTTTATTGATGATTGTTCCCGTAAAATTTTACTCTTTGATTTCTGTATCCAGGGTTAATATAAATAATGTTGTTGATAGCCCATTTCCTTGTCTCACTCCTATATTGATCTCAAAATCCTTTGTTTCTCCTTCCGCTGTTCTAACTACTGCTTGTGAATTTCTCATTGTCATTTATGTTAGTCTTATTAGCTTACCCGGTATTTTCATGTCCGTCATAGCTTTCATTACTTGTCCCCGTTTCAAACAATCGAAAGCTTGTTTGAAATCAATGTACACAATTTGCAATTCCATTCCATATTCCTGAGATTTTTCGATTATTTGCTTTACTATATGTAACGCGTCAATAGAAGATCTGCCTCGCCTAAAGCCATATCGACAGTCTCCAATTTTTTCTTCTGTGCACCTCATCAATCTGTTATTTATTATCATGGTCAGTATGTTATATACAACACTAAGTAAGGAAATTCCCTTTTAATTTGCACAATCTTTTGGACCTCCCTTCTTATAAATTGGCATTATTATCCCTTTTTTCCACTCGTTAGGCATTTTTTGCTGAGCGAACTGAGCGAAAAAACTGTTAAGGAACGAATAAAGATGACGACGATGGAACAATGACAAGGAAAATTAATAAAATGTCAAATAGAAAGAGGAAGAAGGAACGTGCGGTAATACGAATAGGGACCTGGAATGCAAGAACATTGTCAGCTTTAGGAAGGAGGGAGGAGGTCGCTAGAGAAATGCTGGAATATAAAATAGAACTATTGGCTTTGCAGGAAGTAAGATGGAAAGGAGAAGGAAAAATTGAAGGGAAAGAATATACAATGCTGTATGTAGGGGGAAATAAGTACGGACAGAATGGAACGGGCTTTTTGATAAGCAAAATTCGAGAAAGGATTTCATGGACTTAAGAGTATAAATGGGAAAATTTCATACATTAGATTAGAGAATGATATAGCCAACATTACAATCATAAACGCCTACGCACCAACAGAGATAGCAAATGAAGAAAAGAAGGATGAGTCTACGATAAAATAAGTAAGATTTGCGAAAAAAACTCCAAAATACAACTCAATCATTCCTATGGGAGACTTCAATGCAAAGATGGGAAAGGAAAAATACTGGAGGGAAGTGACTGGAAGAGAAACCTTGCATAATGACACAAACAACAATGGAACGAGACTGGGAAATTTAGCAACAGAAAGCGAAATGTACATAGTTAGCACAAAGTACCAACACAAAATGCAGCATAAAGTAACATGGTTAATCCTGGGTAGAACGACAGGAAACCAGATAGACCACATCCTCATAGACAAAAGAAGACAAAAATTGACACAAGATGTAAGATCGTTCCGAGGAGCAGACGTGGGTACTGACCACATTCTAGTAATAGCGAAGTTTAAGTTAAGAATGGTAGGTGGAGTGAATTTATAAACAAACAGAAGGAGATGGAACATTGTGATGATAACAGGTAAGGTGCCACTATACTAAGAAGAAATCAAAAAATAACTAGCAGAGAGCTCAGAAGACGAAAACATAGAAGTAGAATGCAGAAATATAAAAAGATGTATTGAGTACGCCACAGATAAGATAATGGGAAAAAATCCTTAGAAGGAAGGAAGGAATGCTTTAACGAAGAATGCAGGGAAATAATGGTGATAAAGAGGGCTGTTAGATTGAAGTGGTTAAGAACAGGGAGTGATGTAGACTACAGGGCATAGCAGGAAATTAGAAAAACAGCACTAAACTAGTAAAAACTAAGAAAACTAGATGGATAGAGAAAATGATGGTGATAATAGAAAAAGAATAACATAAAATTATACAGATATATCAAAAGACAAAATGTGAAAAGGAACACAACAAACATAAGTAGCACTGAATGGGCGAATCATTTTAGGAAAATATTAACAGATAACAGAACGGTGACGGAAAGGGAAAATGACGGAAACCTGGAAGGCGATATGGAAGAAGAAGAACTGGATATACACACAGAGGAAGAATTTAATGATGTAATAACTCAACTTAAATTAAATAAAGCAGGTGGATTAGATTATATGGTCAATGAGATGATAAGATACGGGGGAGAAGCCTTAGGAAGAAGGATATTGAAGCGGATAATACATATATGGTTCTAAACAGGTCTAAACAGGTTAAAGTAGAGTTTTCTTTTTATATCACGTCAACGATCTTGCGTTCTTTAGTAATTAACCAATCCACAACTTCACAATGTGCTCCATTAAAGTCGTGATATATAGACAAATCCATACCCGTATCAGGAATCGAACCCGGGACAATTCGATTACCAGGCGAATGACGCCACACCACCACGACCGGAAAGTAGAATTTTTGCTGTATGACGATAGAATTAG
The DNA here is from genome assembly GCA_031761425.1 of Cosmopolites sordidus. NCBI lineage: Eukaryota > Metazoa > Arthropoda > Insecta > Coleoptera > Curculionidae > Cosmopolites > Cosmopolites sordidus. The sequence continues at coordinate 1,153,891 of JARFXV010000270.1, read as the reverse complement.
ATAGGCGCCGAGATAGAATTCAATGGGACCTGGTATAGAAATCTCTATCCCTTATTAATGAGTCTATATAATGTTTAGATACATCTATAATTCTAGAAATTACGATATAGGGAGCTACATGCTTGTAAAACTGGCCACCTTCAGTAAATATCAGAGTAAGTAGAAATGCAGCTTACTTTGTTATAGAAATATTATAGACCGTCGTTAAGCTGTATCTGTAAGGTCGTTCAAATCTCGTCTATTAACAAGATAACGCCAGATTTCATGCAGCCAGTCAAACAATGTAATTTTGACGCTCGACAGGTCGATCATATAAGCAGATTTATTACCTGTAGAACATTTATCAAATACCAATGGTTTTGAGTGATTGCTTTGGTCAAAAGCAACTTTAAATAAACTTGAACTATTTGTACAAGTCACCTGGGGGCTAATATAGCCCCCTACATAAATTTTTCAACACGATGTGCCTTCTCTATAGTTAATTTAGTTTTTCGTTACTCTCTAATCTAATTAAAGCGCAGACCTTCTTAGGTTTTGGGACTGTCGATACCCAATTCTCTTTTTCCGGCACGGCGACGAAGTTTCGGTCTGCAAAAGCACGTAGCTACATCGGCTCTTTTGATTCATTTTATCCGGAATGACCTTTCGCCAAGAATTCGTTACAACAAACCAAAAAACCTCGATTTTCAACCTGAAAAAAGCCACGGCTCATTATCTAGTTGTTTTCCTTAATCAGATCAATCCTATTAAAGTTTGTGAAGGTTTGAGAACAAATTAGGTTAAACAAACTATACTGAGAGTTGTTCTAATATCTTTAAATTTTTTACTGTCTCAGTTATGGAAACAGAACTACTAATTATTTGACTGCATAATAAATTTAAGTTAAAATTGAATGCAAATTAATTGATTAAATAAAAGCGTTGTCAGTTCATTAGGCAGTGTTAATTATCGTGGCAATTATCTATTATACTAACTATTCGGATATACATAAATAAAGGCAAACTGTTTGTCGGACAGGTAAATTCGATACGAGACACGTGGAGGAACTCTGAAGATCCAATTAACTTTATGCGTTAACTAATCACGATGACTGGACCGTTGTTGTTAAGTTGCATGAAGCTATTACACTGGGTTACTGGGTCCCAATTTTGACACAAATTGGACTACTGTAAATTGTACTACGTCCTTTGGAAACTACCTTTGTTACTGTTAGTTTGCTGGTCTCTCTTATTAACCTTTCGCAATTGTTGTACAGGCACTTGTCAGCTGATAGGGAGAGATAGATTCAGAAAGAGGCATATTCGATGTTGTCAAGACTAGAAAAATATTTTTCGTCGACCTGGAAAACAATTTAAGCTCTCACTTGGATTTAAAATGATTTTATCGAGGTGACTAATTATATTATTTGAAAAAACCTTGCTATAATATAAATAAAAATTATATTAGTTACAGTTTTCCAGCAAACCATTTTTAATTATATCCAATTGCTCTTGTAATCTAGCTATGTGTTAGTTTTGCTCAGAGTTTGCCCAGCCACAAAGATAACTGACTGAAGTTGCGTTTAATTCAAAGCATTATCTTTGAACTAACAGACGCATTTTTAAAGACACATTAAAATTTTCGCCAACAATGATCTTTCGTCGAAGATTCGTGACGAGAAACCAAAAAACATCGATTGTTGAGCTGAAAAAGAGCCACGACTCGTTGTTTAGTTCTTCTTCTTAAGCAAACCAATTATTTAAAGTATGTAAATATTGGTCTTCATTCCCGCTCTCTATGTATAAGACTCTAGCGGTTCTAGTCAAAAAAACTCCCCTAATATGACTAGCAGATCAGGCTTTTGTGAAACTTTGCACAGTACATCTCTACTTAAAATAAATGGTGATTTATGTAATTAATACAATAACTTTGATTTAGTTTTTCTGAATTTGAATATTAAGCAAAAACAAATTTAAGTTGGTGATGAAATAAACATAAAAGTATAGGGGAGATTAGACAGTAAATCTGCAATATGTAGATTGTTAAACAGCAGTCGAATACGTCGATAACAATTTCGAAAGATTATTTGGAGTGGTCAGTAATCTGTTATTATGTAAAGAAACAACTTTATAAAACTTTATAGTTGTCGCATTTTTATAGATATTTGAATCAGTTACATGTGGTCCACTGTATCAACTCAATGCAAGACCCACAGTTCGGTTGTGGTAAGTTACCGGATCAAATTAATTGGATCTTGAAAGTTCTATTACGTCTACTATCGAGTTCGCTAGCCTGACAAAGCGGTTGAGTGTAATATCTGAGTCCGAATTATAATTAGATAATTGCGGTGTTAATTAATACCGTATAACACATTGATAATAAGGTTTCCGTCAATTGGTTTTCTTTTTCTTCATATTTAATTCGATATATAAAATAGTCTGACGAGTCGGTTATAGATTAATTATATGTTATTTGGACATCCGTCAGGTGAAAAAAATGTATTGGAAACCATTTGAAAGTATAAAAATAGTGTGTGAAGTTAGATAGGGATGTGTCTTGTTGCATGTAAAGCTTCTATTGTTTGAAACTATTATTAGTAAATATATACTTTAACAATCTGAAATTTAAGAATAATATTTGTCTGTTCGAAAAACTATAGCAATATTATTTCAGCTGCTAAAGAGAAGTGATTGAAATTTCTGTAAAATATCTCTGTTTAAAATTTTTGTTTTACATGTGATGCATTTATTCGGTGAATTTCATGACAAATGCTATGGAAAAATTATATTTAATATTTTGAAGACGGTACGGAATTGCTTGTTGTCCAAATTCAGCTCTCCGCAGCAGATTTATTCAATAAATTGAAAACCTCTTTTAGCTTTTCAACGATACGTGCCTTCTTTATCGTCTATTTAGTTTTTCGTTATTTTCTCATCTTATTAACGTGCAGTGCTTTCCAGTTGTAGAACTGTCAATGCCCGATTTCGTTTCTCCAGAAGAGCAAAAAAAATCCTGTCTGCAAAAGCACGTAGCTGTATCGTCTCTTTTTTTTAAATTTATTTAGTCTGGAATGATCTTCCCTCGAGGATGCCGCAAACTGCAAAAACGTCGATTGTCGCCCTGAAAAAGGATAACGATTCATTTTCTGGTTGTTTTCCTTAATGAAGTCAGTCCTGTTAAAGTTTGTAAATATCTAACAGATCTCAACGGGCATTTGTAGACAATTTAGGTTAAACAGTTTTATTGGATTACGCTAGATTCTTGGCATTATTTACTAGAAAATGACACATACAAAACGAAGGCCAATACCATAGTAGGCATATATATATATATATATATATATATATATATATATATATATATATATATATATATATATATCAAGACATAGACCAAGGTAAATATATTTACGTCTAGCAATAGAGAAGTGTCGGACCTCAGTGTCTGAAAATACCCGACAGAGAAAATATTATATATATATATATATATATATATATATATATATATATATATATATATATATATCTGTTCTTATGTAAATAAATAATCACTGGGTAAAAAACAAAAAAACCAAACGGAGACAAATTTCTCAGTGCTTCTTTTCTGTAATAAATTTGCCTAACAAACAAAATTTTAAAAATATAAAAATGTTCTAAAATAAATACAAACTTTTAACGTTCTGGAAGGTATTCTCCCCCCGTTTCCAAAACGAATCTAAAAAATAAATTATATTCATTTCTATATACAAAGCAAAGATAGGAAGTAATTTTTGTGTATGTTAACGATACTTACATTGACAATAATAGTTCCTAATGACAGTGACATACTACTAAAATATATATAGAGCTGAGATTTACTGTGTGATTGTTTACTGTACCGATTGTGTATTGAAATATTTAAATGTGTTTAATTGTATTCTTTAGAATCGGGAACCATATTGAATTTAAATCTACCGAAGGCATAACAATACAGTTATTTTTATTTAAATTAATTATAGCGATTTCTTTTAATCTTCTATATTTTGTTACCGATTCTTTTAATACCGTTTGGGAATTATTCAATTGATTTTATGACCCGATTCTCATGCGTGTTGACAAATTCTAGATTTATTAAAATCGCCCTTTCTAAGAAGGTTTCTATGTACTTTTATTCTAACATCTAAGGATCTAAATGTCTCACCTATATAGAATTTGCCACATTCGCAGGGAATTTTATAAACCACATTTTTGGTACTCTGTTATGTGCTATTTTGTTTGGTTTTGGTTAATACTGATCTAAAAGTATTTTTTTGTTTTAAATGTCGTTCTTATGTTGTATTTATTTTCTACTCTTTTAATTCGTCAAAAACATCGCGGATGTAAGGAATTGTGAGGTTAATTGTTTGAGAATTATTATTATTGTAATTAATAAATTGTCTGGTATCAAAAATTTTAAACGATTTATTTATGAATTTTTTTTGGTAATTGCTTATTATTAAAATGTCTTTGATATGATTTGTTTCTGTTTGTCGTGTATCACTGTAGGTATAAACAAGCTCTGTCATATCTCTTAGCTCTGTTTAGCTCTGTCATATAAACTTGTAATGACTCCTATTTTGACTGATTTTGAGTGATTGGAAAAAATTGGCCGATTGTAAACCATTAAAATTGTTGCCATTAAAAACTATTATTGCCAAAAGTATTGTTAACATACACAAAAAATATATTTACATCCTATCTGTGCTTTGTATAGAGAAAATAATATAATTTATTTTTTAGATTCGTTTTGAAAACGAGAGGAGAATACTTCCCGTAACGTTAACGTTAGAAGTTTGTATATTTCTTAGGACATTTTTATGTTTTTAAAATGTTGTTCGTTAGGCAAATTTATTACAGAAAAGAATTACTGAGGAATTTGTCTCCGTTTGGTTTTTTGTTTTTTACCTAGTGATTCTATATTTACATAAGAACAGATATTTTTTTGAGTTTTAGATCGTGGCGAAAACCCCAAAAAATAAAAATAAATATATGTATGCTAATGCCTATATAGGAATGCAAATAAACATGAACACTTTTTTTTTATTAAATATTTGACTTGTGGCTAAAGAGAAATTTGTATGAAAATTCAGTGCGTTTGATTGTTGGTAAATCGAATAAATGCATGGACACGTTATTACCTATCGTTCGACACAAATTTTATAATGTACTGTTAATTAATTTATCGAACTAATTTAGCTATTAAAAAGAAAACTGTAAAATATACCGATGGAAGGTGTTCCTCATTCAGTGAACAAATCAGATTAAACAAAGAAATGTAATGAGAGTTGTTCTACTCTCTTGTTGGCCTCTTTTACTTGTCCTTAACTGATAGAGAGAGATAGACACAGAGGGACTAGACATATTCGATGTTGTTAATACTCGAAAAATATTTTTCGTCGACTCGGACGAACAATCAACAGAACTCGACAAAACAATCTTAAGGTCTCATGTAGTTTTAAAAAGATTTGATCGAGGTGACTAGTCATTTGGGAAAAAAATCTTACGATAATATAAATATAAATTATATTAGTTGCAGTTTTCAAGCAAACCATCTCTAATGCTCTTTTAGTCTAGCATACATTGAACACAATTTTCACAGAATTTATCCAGTGAAAAAGATATCTGCCTGAATTTTTGCTTAATTTATAACGTTATCTTAAAACTAATAAATGCATTTTTTAAATACACCTTAAAGTTTTCACTAACAATGATCTTTCGTCGCAGATTCGCCACGACAAAGTAAAAAAAACTTCGACTCTTGAGCTGAACGAGAGCCAACACTTGTTGTGTAGTTCTTTTCCTTAAGCAAGCCAATTCTTTATAGTATGTGAATATTGGTTCTCATCTATAAGACTTTATCGGCTCTAGTCAAAAAAACTTCCTTAATATAACTAGACGATCAGCTATTAATGAAAATTTGCACAATACATAAACTACTTTAAATAATTTGTGATTTGTGTAATTGATTAAATTTCCTGAATTTGAATATTAAGTAACAATTTAATTAAGTTGTTAATAAAATAAACATAACCCTATAGAGGAGATTTAACCAGAAAATATGTTGATTGTTATATAGCAACTAAGCAACTCTATAAGAATTGCGAAATATTAATTGGTGGAGCCTGCAAATCGAGTGTACGTAAAGGAAGGAACAAGGGCGTGGTGCAGTTTACAGTTGTCGCATTTGTACAGAGATTTAAACCGCAGTCCAGAGTAACAACTCAACGCAAATCCCACAGTTCGGTCGTGGTAAGTTAGCGCATCAAATTAATTGGATCTTGAAAGTTCTATTTCATCTCGTATCGAGTTCGGTAGCCTGACAAAGAGGTTGAGTGTAATATGTAAATCTGAATAATAATTAGATAACTACGGTGATAATTAATAATAAATGTATTAATATTAATCCTTGAATTTATATTTTTATAATGATTTGGTGTATGTAAGTTATAGATGCATCAATACTCTCGGCATAACTTAACCATACGTTATTTGGATAACTACCAGGATATACATGGTCCGACAGGATTGTTGAAAAAATTGATACATTCTTATTTTTAAACGAATATCAAAATGTATTGCTTTTATATATTAGCGGTATATTGTCGAGGTATTCGAAATAGAATAGTCGAATAATTCGAGGTAGCAAAATCGTTCACACTCCTTTCGAGCATGGCACGAGGAATCCTTTGAATATCGCGCGTTATGGTTTCAGAAAGAGCTTCAAGAGTTCGCGGTTTGCCTATGTGAGCTTTGAATTTTAAGTAGTCCCATAAAAAGTAGTCACAAGCTGAAAAGTTTGGTGACAGAGGTAGCCATTCCACATAAGGAAATAGAACTTCCAGGGAAATGTTCCTTTAAAAAGGCCATTGTTGCTCTTGACGTATGGCAAGTCACCCCACCTTGTTGGAACAAAAGTATATTGAGGTGAATGCATCGTTTTGTTAGTTCTGAAAATAATCACGCAACATGGCGAGATAGCGATATCTGTTAACAGATACTGTTCGTCCGTTTTCACGAAAAAAATACGGTCCAATAATGAAATTTTGAGATACGACACACCAAACAGTCACTCTCTCGGAGTGCATAGGTTGATCATGTAGTTCTCGGGTGCCGAGTATCGAAAGTTCTGTTTGTTTGCCATTCCCGATAAATGAAAATGGGCCTTGTCACTCATGCACTAAACGATGTTGTCGTCCAGCACATCCAAGATACTTTCTGCGAATCTACGTTTTCTCACAAAGTCATTTTGTTGCAATTTTTGGACAACCATAATGTTATATGGATGGAAATGAAGCTCCAAGTGTAAGATTCTGCGAACTGACCTGTCTGATATTCTATTAGCGCGAGCATGACGTACTGTTTAACGGCGAGGGCTGGTTTCCACCGCTTGTCGCACCCTCTCAATATTTTTCGGGCTTTGTACTGTTCGATCTCCTCCCCGTGCAGTCCCAGGTCTCCACGATCCTGTTGTTTGAAATTTGTTCACCCACTTCATAATGGTATCGCATCTTGGAACGCGACCATGCCGACCAACGTTAAAATAATTTCGAAATCGTCGCTGTGCGAGCACAACAGAACCAGTTTCAATAAAAGTGTTGTAAATAAACACGCGATGTGCCACAGACCATGGCTCTATGACTACTGAGATGGCATCCTCGAAAGAGTAGACATCAACCATCAACCAATGTCCTGTAAACATTCTTTCGAAACCGCCGCGCGTAACAGTCGTTTCAAAAACAAAAAACCAAGATGAATATCTAAGTTTCCACTATATTTAAAACTTGTACGTATGACAATTGTTTCGACAAACAGTGTCTTTTTCAAATACACACTAAATTAAACTAACAGTAAGAAAAGCAGTTACTACCTAAACTAATCTAATAAAACCATAAATGATGATAGTGGGAGTCCCGCGTCTCAATGTCTAGAGTAATATAAGTTTAACAAGGGTGAACCATTCAAGTCTACCTGATCATTAAGTAAAATACCCAAATTTTTTCTTTTATTAATTTCTAGACTCTCTAAAAGATTTAGTTTTTTAGATTTATTTTCGTTGTGCAACATTTCGAAATTATCGTTGAAAGTGTGATTTTCTAACATTAAGTGATTGGCATAATGAGAATTATTCTGTTCTTTAATATAACTTCTTTTTTGTTCATTAAACCTGGTGGAAAAGGATCTTCCTGTTTGTCGAACAAAGACTTTTGGACAAGAATCGCACTCAATTAAATAAACTCCTGATTTGTGAAGTTTATTTGTTTGACTTTTATTGTTTTTTATTAAGCGTCCAAGACTATGGTTTGTTCTGAATGCAATATTTATATCGCTTGTTTTTGACAAATGTTTAGAAATTAATTTGATGACTTTTCCTGTATATGTAATTGTTTTGTATGCGGTGTTCTTGACTTTATTGACAGGATATATTAAATTAATGGTATTATTATAACATTTTTTATTAATTATTTTATTTATAATGTTTGGGTCATAACCATTATTCACTGCGATCTGTTTGATGACATTCAATTCTTTTTTATAGTTATCTATTGACATTGGGGTATTTATTAATCTGTGTATGAATGAATTAAATGCTGCCATTTTTTGAAAATAAGGATGACAAGACTTGTTATGTATAACTAAATCAGTGTGAGATGGCTTATGATAAATTGCAAAATCATGTTTATTCTCTTTTCTTATATCTATATATATATATATATATATATATATATATATATATATATATATATATATATATATATATATATATATATATATATATATATATATATATATTTTAATATTTATATATTTATTCTCTTTTCTATCAGTTAATATTGTTGTTTTGTTCTTCTTCAACTCTAAAATGAATGTTCTTATGTAAAGAGTGTATATACGTTAGGAATTGATTTAATTGTCTGTCAGTACCCATAAAACAAATTATAATGTCATCAACATATCTGTTATAATTTGTTATATATATATATATATATATATATATATATATATATATATATATATATATAAATTTGTTATATATATATATATATATATATATATATATATATATATATATATATATATATATATATATATATATATATATATATATATATAAGACGCATACAAGCACTGCAACGACGCAAAGACTGCAAAGACGCATACAAGAACTGCAAAGGGCTGGCGAACCATTTGGCTTGAAAATAAACCTGAAAAAGAGTCAGGTTATGTTCAATAACTTCGCTCAGGACAGAAGAATTTCAGTTTTAGGAAGGGATTTAAAGATTGTGAACAGCTTTGTATATCTTGGGCAGAGGATTTCCATGGAGCGGAATACCGCCCGGGAGGTGGAACGGCGTGTTAAATGTGGCTGGCAGGCTTTTGGTAGGCTCAACATAGTGTTTAAGAGCAGACTCCCACTTTGCCTGAGAAGAAAAGTATTCGATCAGTGCGTTCTACCCGTTATGACATACGGAAGTGAAACCTGGACACTCACATCGCAATCAATTCAAAAACTTCGGGTGGCACAGAGGGGAATGGAAAGATGTATGCTTGGCATTACAAGACGAGACAGAAAGTCCTGCGCATGGATCAGGGAACAAACAAAAGTCTGTGACATCATTGGAAGAGTAAAACAGTTGAAATGGAGATGGGCAGGCCATATAGCGAGGCGATGGGACGACAGATGGACCAAGGCAATCCTGGAGTGGATACCGCTTGATCGCAAACGTCCGCGAAGAAGACCGAAAGCACGATGGACTGATGACATCGTTAAGTATATTGGACCCGAGTGGCAGAGGAAAGCCCAAGACCGTGAAGGTTGGAAGCATGCTGAAGAGGCCTTCATCCTGCAGTGGATCGATACGGGCTGATGATGATGATGATGATGATGATGATATATATATATATATATATATATATATATATATATATATATATATATATATATATATATATATATATATATATATATATTTATCATATTATAATTTGTTTTACGGGTACTGACAGACAGTTAAATCAATTCCTAACTTATATAAACTCTTTACATAAGAACATTTATTTTATAGTTGAAGAAGAACAAAACAACAGTATTAACTTTTTAGATTTAACAGTTACAAGAAAAGAGAATAAACAAGATTTTGCAATTTATCATAAGCCATCTCACACAGATTTAGTTATACATAACAAGTCTTGTCATCCTTATTCTCAAAAAATGGCAGCAATTAATTTATTCATACACAGATTAATGTCAATACCCCAATGTCAATAGATAACTATAACAAAGAATTGAATGTCATCAAACAGATCGCAATGAATAATGGTTATGACCCAAACATTATAAATAAAATAATTAATAAAAAATGTTATAATAATACCATTAATTTAATATATCCTGTCAATAAAGTCAAGAACACCGCATACAAAACAATTATATATACAGGAAAAGTCACCAAATTAATTTCTAAACATTTGTCAAAAACAAGCGATATAAATATTGCATTCAGAACAAACCATAGTCTTGGACGCTTAATAAAAAACAATAAAAGTCAAACAAATAAACTTCACAAATCAGGAGTTTATTTAATTGAGTGCGATTCTTGTCCAAAAGTCTTTGTTCGACAAACAGGAAGATCCTTTTCCACCAGGTTTAATGAACAAAAAAGAAGTTATATTAAAGAACAGAATAATTCTCATTATGCCAATCACTTAATGTTAGAAAATCACACTTTCAACGATAATTTCGAAATGTTGCACAACGAAAATAAATCTAAAAAACTAAATCTTTTAGAGAGTCTAGAAATTAATAAAAGAAAAAATTTGGGTATTTTACTTAATGATCAGGTAGACTTGAATGGTTCACCCTTGTTTACTCTAACTTATATTACTCTAGACATTGAGACGCGGGACTCCCACTATCATCATTTATGGTTTTATTAGATTAGGTTAGGTAGTAACTGCTTTTCTTACTGTTAGTTTAATTTAGTGTGTATTTGAAAAAGACACTGTGTGTCGAAACAATAGTCATACGTAAGTTATAAATATAGTGGAAATTTAGATATTAATCTTGGTTTTTTATTTAAAATGAATTTCCATCAAGTATCGGCTACCTCAGTTAAATGTTTCAAAAACACCATACCCCAGTATAATGTAATTCTAAAACATCTGAAGTAACAAATAAGTGCGTGTAGTTAGGCAAGGATGTATCTCATCACATGTCTCGTTTCTATTGTTTGAATTCTATAATGGAAATTCAATATAACGGGCATTTAAAATGGAGCGGTTTTCTAATTCTTGAATTCATATAAATATAGTGGAAATTTAGATATTAATCTTGGTTTTTTATTTAAAATGAATTTCCATCAAGTATCGGCTACCTCAGTTAAATGTTTCAAAAACACCATACCCCAGTATAATGTAATTCTAAAACATCTGAAGTAACAAATAAGTGCGTGTAGTTAGGCAAGGATGTATCTCATCACATGTCTCGTTTCTATTGTTTGAATTCTATAATGGAAATTCAATATAACGGGCATTTAAAATGGAGCGGTTTTCTAATTCTTGAATTCAAACGTCCATCTGAAATCAATGGAATTATTCAAACATTTCAAGGTATTGGTTTGATGAAAGATAAAACAAGAGCAATATAAAGTCGTAGTGGTCGTTCACAGGTGAAAGTGTTGCCGAAGACCCAGAAATTTCCATTAGTCGACGTTTAAGTTTTATAACAAAACTATTTTTATTTTTTTCCTTATAATTAAAAAGTTATATCAAATTGAAAATACATTTTTAAACCTAGTACTGATGACACGCCGACAATTCCCGAAAACAATCGGAGTAATATGTGACCTCACAGAATGTGCCGCCAATCGCTTCGGCTCGGGCTAATTCGGTTACTCGAAATTTTCTTTCGTTTTGTTTCTGAACAGACGTTTCGAAAGGACTGGAGTTTCGGCCAAATAAAACAATTTATCGATCTTTAGTCATTGTTCTGTAGGTTTAATCTATATCTTTGACTGCTTTTGTTGGTTTGCGATCAATTTGAAAATATACTTGCTTTTAATTGTTATCTAGGCTTTCGAGGCTGTTTTCGACGTTATTCTCATATATATGGAGGCTCAAAGGTAAGTTCAGAATGAAATCAGATTAGGGCTCCTTTTGTTTTTTGTAGGGATAACAAATTAATGTGCCAATGTCTGTGTGTCCGCAAATAATCTACATGTAGCAACACAACCGAGGGTAGTAACAATAAAAAAGCCTTACAGGATCGTCAATTTTGTAGGATAGGAATAAGAATATTCAAGAATTGGACAAGAACAGGCAACAACAAAATTCGACTACTGATTTGGAAGGTAATCGTATATGAAAAGTATTATATTTATGAAAGTTTTACAGGATAATCTAATTTATAGATGGTCGAAGAGTGCAGAAACTCGCGTGATTAGTTGGATGAACACTAATTAGTTAAATTAAGGACTGGCAAAGCAGTTTTGCATGGAATCAAAACAAACATCTGAATGAGTATGCAAAAACAAGAAAATAGAAAAGCAAACCTACTATCCAAACAAAAAGTATAGAAAATGGTATATGTATATTCTAAATAAAAACAAAACAGTTAAAGTATTTTGGGTTTTTCAGGATTTTGGTACATTTCATCTATTGATGGAACATATTCATTTCATAGGGTATGTTTAAACATAGATTAGAAAATTATTCAGTGGTTCCAGGATATGTTGTGGTACATAGTTGTTTTCTAGTGGGTAGACCTTAACAGGAGAGTTCCACACTTCGACTATAAGTTTTCCACTTATTCCAGTCAAAAACAAAAAGGTTTAGGTGCCTTCTCTTATTTAGGAACTCTCTAGCTGGTTATGCATTAGAGTTAGTTAGCAGCCACGTTTATTTATATTTGCAATTATTATTAAAACAATAGTCTAATTTGGTGGTTTGTAAAACATGTAAGGCAAAAAATCGCTATGGTTTCAAAAATACTGAAAACTTTAATTAAAACAATAATGCGGCATGGGTGGATTTTTTTTGAAAATATTGTTAATAGAGTTTAGTGTGGTGGTTTGAAGAATCGGTGTGGTTTTAAAAGGCAAAGGTGTGGTTTAAAAAAAAAAAGGTTTTATTTTGCAAACTTCAATGAAAGCAATCAAATAAATCTGTATATAATTTTGAATAGTGATTGTTTTTATTCTGAATTGATTATTAATGTTAGTTTACATATTATAATCTACTGTAATATATTATCCTAGATGGGGAAAGTTTTATTATGTTTATTTAACAGTGTATTCTTTATTGAAATAAAATTAGAGATTTAAACAGCATGTATGTGTTTTGTTTTTCTAATTATGCTTTATATTGTTTTTTCGCTCAAAAAATAATTACAAAACTAGAAAATACCTTTTGGTTATTCAATATTTAACATTTTTCATTATTTTTGAAAACCAATGTTACAAATATATAACATATAATTTTTTTTGTTTGAGTATTTATTATCTTCTGAAGCTGCACAATCGTGACATTGAGCGTCTTGAACTTTTCTTAATTTTTCATTAATAGTCAAGGTAACTATATAAGTTTTACTTTATAAGTTGAAGAAAACCTATAGCCTTGACACCGTAACTCTCTCGTGACATCCTACAAATAGTGTAATTATATTTAATAGACATATTTTGTTTCTTATATTCATTTACGTTATTATTTTTTAAAAAAGTTACATCGATGCTTTAGCACATCGAACGTCAGCTGAATTGAACCAAATGTCATTTTTGTGCATTATGGCCAGGAGGTGTGACTGGGTCGTATTTTTTTTTCAGAATGCTGCTGGTGAAGCTGTAATTGTGAATGGTGTTCGATATTGTGAAATGATAACTGGATTTTTGTGTGCTGAATTCAATAATATTGATATGTGGTTCCAACAGAATGGTGTCACATCTCACTAATATTGGTGAGTTGAGAGGTGATACATCTCTGTTAATGAAACAATTGATTTATTGAGAGAAAACTTATTATTTATTGAGAGTTATTGCAAGAAACGGAAATGTTAATTGGTCACCAAGATTATGTGATTTGACACCGTCGGACTATTTTCTTTGGGGTTCCATATTCCATATCTACAATCGAGTCCTGAACTAAAGCATGAAATCATTCGAGTCATTCGTGAGATAGAACCACGGTTATGCCAAGATTTTGACAAAAAAGTGGACGTGTGTGGATTTGCAAGAGGTGGTAATATGGCAGATCTTGTCTTTCGTGTTTAAACGTGATACACTACGCTTCGATTATTAATTTGCTTTGAACCGCTCAATTTAAAAGACTCTTTACAACTGGAAGATCTAAAATTTCAGAACGATATTTGGGCAATCGAATAAATATAGAGCTTGAAGATAGATAAGTCGCTTGTTTTGGTTGAACTGTTTGGAACCTACAGCGAAAATTCAACATATAATTGGAAGAGCTGCAATTTGAGGGTTATGTTTGCTTAATCGAAAAACTAAATTTCTTGAATTTTGTGCTTTAAAATTGCTGTAAAGGATATCGATATTAAATGTTCTTTGATTCCACAGGTCATGCTCTCTTCATTTAATGTATTTTATAATAAATTGCGCGGAAAAATTGCATTTTGTATTTGGTCAAAGATACGGAATTGTTTGTTGTTAATTTCAGTTATCTACAGTGAAATTTTGCAATAAATTGAGAACGTATTTTAAACTTTTAAACGGTACGTGCCTTCTCTAATCCTTCCTTGTTTTCTAGTCCTTCGTTAATTTAGTTTTTCGTTGTTTTCTAATCTCATTAACGTCCAGTGTTTCCTACATTTGGGATTGTCGATACTCAATTCTCTTTTTCCGGAGTGGTGACGAAGTTCCGGCCTGCAAAAGCACGTAGCTACATCGGCTCTTTTGATTCATTTTATCCGGAATGATCATTTACCTAGGATTCGTTACGACAAACCGAAAAACAGCGATTGCCGATCTGAAAAAGATTCACCTCACTTTATCTTGTTCTTTTTGGGTTTGGGGATAAATCCTCAAGGTTAAAAAAAAATGTGCTGAGAGTTGTTCTAGTATCTTTGAGTTTTGTATTTTTTAGGCGAATAAAAATACTGATGATAGTTATTGGATCGCGAAACATATTGAGGCTAAAATCGAATTCAAATAAACTGAGTAAATGAAGGCGTTTTCAGCTCGTTAGGCAGCGTTAATTAAGGTAGTAATTATCTATTATACTAACTATTCGGATATACGTATATAAACGCAAACCGTTTGTCGGACTGGTAAATTTCGATACGAGATACGTGGAGGAACTCTGAAGACCCAATTAACTTTATGCGTTAACTAATCGTGGTGGGTGGACCGTTGTTGTTAAGTAGCATGAAGCTGTTACGCTGTGCTATGGTCCTAATTTCCACACAAATATTAATTTACAACTATAAATAGCACTACGTCCTTTGGAAACCTCTAGCTAACGTCCGCTGGGTGACCGTATTATTCTTTCACAACTGTTGAGCTACTTGTCAGCTGATAGAGGGAGACAAAGGACAATATTCTTTGATATTGATGAAATTTTCAGTTCAAATCAAATTCGTTTAGAGTTTCTCAGCAAACTGTCCCTAATGACATCCAAATACACTTTCAATTTAGTTTTATGTGAATTCTGCTCAGAGTTTCTTCAGCGAAAAATTAAATTTTTGAACTAATACACATATTAAATAAAGTCTTTAACGTTTTCGTCAACAGGCATTTTGTGGTGGTACCAACTGTTCTCCATTTATTCTGACATACATTATTTTAACCCCTTGTAGCCCAAGATGGTAAACATTTAAAGTTATTGCGAAAAGAGACTGGTTTAAGGTAATAAGAAAACACGTTTTCTATTCGATTGGTTTGAATAGCTTTACAATGAACAAGTTCTGACCAACCCATCAAAAATAAAATTCGTTTGTGTTTTTTGAAAGAACGCCCAGAGCGTATTGTCTTTCTCGAACAGTTCCGTTCTCCACCATTCTTAATTAAGCGTTGCTTTTACTCATTTAAAGAAGCTTTCCAACAAAGGGCGCCTAAATTGGCTGATGAAAATCAATGGGTCTCAATAGGTTTATCGCGAAAACCAGAACCGTTGTCGGGAAAACCCGACCGATGAATTTTCAAAGAAAGAATTGTTTATTTTTTCACCGATTTTGACGTCTTGGTCGCCTTTATAAAGAAAAAAAAATCTTTTTATAAAGGATAGAGATATAAAAGCATTCAACCACTTTTTTTTTAATATATTAAATGTTATTTAATTTATAGTTAGCCGATCCAGATAAGTTATGTAAGAATACACAAAATATAGAATTATAAAAATATGATTCAATTTCTTGGTATTTACAACAAGAAATCAAATTATATAACA